>QEPC01008404.1:1105627-1198141 GCA_003113815.1 Sphenodon punctatus | reverse complement strand
TAGGGGGGAGCAAGGTTGTGAAGAGAGATGACCCTGGCAGCAGAGTTTTGGATAGAGATTCGTTCAGGAAGGGGAAGCCAGTGAAGCGAAGAGAGGAGGGGCTGCACATGGTCGAAGCGACTGGCGAGGTTGATGACCCTGGCAGCAGAGTTTTGGACAGAGATGAGAGGAAAAAGGTGAGACCGGGGAAAAGGGGGAGATGAGGAGAAAGGTGAGACAAGTTCATTGCTGGGTGAGACCTCTCAGACCCCAAACAAGAAAATGGCAGCCAGACCAGCTTTAAGAATAGGGCTGCCGAAAATTCTTCGCTTACCAAAGAAGACTTTGAGAAATTAGCCCATGAATTAACCTCTGCAATTGGGATCCTGAGACACGTCTACTCAATACCCTGATGAAGAGCCTGCAATTTAAACACAATGAAATTCTGGCCAGATTTTTTGAATGCTGAAAAGAAACAAGAATAGATGTAACACTGGCAATATATGTGATGGTCAACACAAGAAATTTGGGGGTGGAGGGAGATAAGCTATGTATCCTAAGTAAACATTGTGCAGTGTAGAAGATTTTTGTTGATATATTTCTGTTACAAACACCAATAAAAAGTTTCTAGAAAAAACAAAAACCAGCACCTTAAATTTATTTATTTATTTATTTTGGGTTTCTTCTATCCCGCTCCCTCCTGCTTCCTGTGCCTGGAATTCTATTGGCAACCAGTATGTACCCTGGAGCACCGGTTTTATGTGGTCTTGGTGATGTCAAGAGGTGGGCCACGCGGTCTGCACAAGCTGCAACCGTCGAATGGTCTTCAAGGGCATCCCCATGTAGAGCACATTTCAGTAGTCTAGCCTTGAGGTAATAAAGACATGGATGACAGTAGCCAGATCCGTATTTGAAAGAAAGGGATAAAGCCTTCTCACCAGATGGAGTTGATGAAAGGCACTCCAGGCCACTTCGATGACCTGATGTTCCAGTCACAGCTCAGGATCCAGGAGTACCCCAAGACTAAAAACATGAGTAACCAGGAGAGACTGTACCCCATCAGTGATGAGTGTCTCAATCCCCCCAGGTCCAGCCAGACAACATCACTTCAGTCTTGTCTGGATTCAGCTTCAGTTGGCTCACCCACATCCAGTCCCCAATGCAATGTGTAAGCACCAAGACTGCAGGTTCTGGGTCCAATGACAAAGATAGATATGTGTGTCATCTGTGGATTGATGGCAGCATGCCACAAGTCCAGTCCCAGTACTATACCCAGAACAAAAGCCAGACTGACACGGGTCCAGGAATCTGATAGCATTGAGATGCCCCTGAAACTGCCAAGCAACAACCTGTTCAATAACCTTTCCTAAAAAGGGGAGGTTGTTAGAAACAGGGTGATAGCTGCCCACGGAGTCAGCATCAATAGATAGTTGGCTAGCTTTCACCAACCAGGATGGGCATGGATCAGATTTATAACTGGTTGCTCACATTGCCCCAAGGACATCGCCCAAATGGATGACAGCAACTGAAGCTGAGCCTCCACAACCTCAAACTCGGACATGAAACTAATGGCCCCCAAGTCATGATGAATATGAGTGATTTTGCCTGCAAAGTAAATGATAAATTCTTCACACCAAGCAGCAGATGATTCAGCCTGAGGGCAGAGGCAGGCTGGATTTACCAGGCTGTTCATTGCTCATAACAGTTCAGCTGGATGATGCTTTGTAGATGCTATTGTAGTAGAGAAGAGAGCTTCTCTCATCACCACCCTAGCCACGACATAGTTCTTCAAAGCCAATCGATGGTGCAATCGGTCAGCTTCAGCATGAGTCGAGCGCCACCTGTGCTCTAACCGCTTTGCCCCCCACTTCATCTGCCTCGGGTCCCCCATATACCAAGAAGACCTGTGCTGATGCCTGGGTGCAGCCATAGAAGCGGACATCTGCTTGCAGTTTTTGTCGATGGCCTTGGTCAACATACCATTCCACAGTTCAATCAGGCCTTCGAAAGAGGGCGCAACCATCAAAATCAGCGAGTATACACTCCTCCCCCAAAGAGTTCTGGAATCCAATTGGCTCCATTAGTCTCTAAGGGTGGACCAACTTAACTGGCCCAACACCCCAACAGGGGCACAAGATGGCAGGGATCTGTGCCCACAAATAAAATTAAAAGATAAATAATTTGTACAACTGGAATTTAGTAAGACTGAATTTCATTCAAGGACAAGAGCAAAATGATGCTAGGACCCAGTGCCACAAAAAAGAAGTCCCCTTTATTTGCTGATGCCAAACGATTTGAACGTAAATTCTCCTCTTTATAAAGGTGACCGCTTTCTGCTGTGCAGTGGTGTCCAGGCCCTGTGAAAAACATCACCCCCTGCCATAGCCTTTGACATGCAGAAAGTGACCAAAAGAGGCAGTTCAGACACTGCTGATGTGTTTTGCTTTATGAATCTGTTACCGTATGTGCATGAAATTATATGTAAGATGATAACCATGTAAAACCAGTCCAGTTGAGGTGGCATTTGAACATGTAGACTGATGAGAACAAATCCAATAAGCTAAATTTCCTAAACTTGTGTGCAGTGAAGAGGAAGTCAGCTGCATCTTCCAAACATTTTATTATCAATAAAAGAGATTTATTTGCTAGTGTGGCAGTTTTGATCTACATTATTTGGGATTTTCCAGCTGCTGCAGACTACAACAGGGCAATGCGAAATTGAGACTATTAGGAAGACATGGCTAACAGGACTAAGAGGTCATATAATTTGTATGAAACAGCTTCTTTCAGCTATCAAGTTTCTTTGAAACTTGTCCAAAATGGCTTGGAAAGTACTTCCAACCTTCTAATTTATATACTCCATAATATATCTCCATGTCATGCCTCTTAAGTAAATGTCAAATTGAGATGGCTTTAAAAGCAATACAATATGAAAGGACAGGATAGTTAGTTACAAATAGGAGAATCGGAGAAATATTATTTAGCAACCACAAGAATAAAAAGAAAATTTGCATGTAACAATTTTTTGGTAGTGTTTGGTGCATAACTAATTGTAAAGAGTGCAGTAATGTTGTGCTGCATTACACCATGTCCCAAACACTGAAGAAATAGAACAGTGTGTACTCCTTTTGACTCTTGCTTCTCTTGATAGGTTTTTGCAAACTCTCTCAACTGCTGTTGACAGACTGATATCTGGAGGAGCAGAGGCAGACAGAGAGGTTATTGAGGAGTTCTTCAGGAACATAGTAGAATGGTCCCTCCTCCACTCTGGCAGCCCCTGTGCTGCTTTGGAGGGGCAAGGTCTCCAGAAAAGAGAGCATCAGACTGGAATGGTGGGAAGTGACCCTGTACCTGGGACCTGCGTTCCAGGGGATGCGTTATCCTCTTGCACTGAGGATGTTTCTCCAGAGCTGTGTGCCCAGAAGGGTGGGAATAGGACAGCTGTGGTAGTTGGGGATTCGATTATTAGGAATGTAGACAGCTGGGTTGCTGGTGGCTGTGAGGATCACATGGTAACTTGTTTGTCTGGTGCAAAGTTTGCGGACCTCACGCGGCACACAGACAGAATCCTAGGGAGTGCTGGGGAGGAGCCTGTTGTCATGGTCCATGTGGGCACCAATGACATAGGTAGATGTCAGAGGGAGGTTCTGGAGGCCAAATTTAGGCTGCTAGGTAGTAGACTGAAGTCCAGAACCTCCAGGGTAGCATTCTCGGAAGTGCTCCCTGTTCCACATGCAGGACCCCAGAGGCAGGTTGAGCTCCAGAGTCTCAATGCGTGGATGAGACATTGGTGCAAGGAGGAAGGCTTTCATTTTATTAGGAACTGGGGAGCCTTCTGTGGAAGGGAGAGCCTATACAAACAGGATAGGCTCCACCTTAACCAGAATGGAACCCGGCTGCTGGCGCTAAAAATTTAAAATGGGATAGAGCAGTCTTTAACCTAGAACCTGAGGGAAAGCCGACAGGCACGGCGGAGTGCACGGTTCGGGCTGTGGCATTTCCAAAGGATGTTACTTTAGAGGAAGTAGAGTATGTTAAGACTGAGAATAAGATAAATGGCAAGGGTTTTCAGGTGGAACACATGGGAGAACGGACAGATAATGATTCCAGAGCGCCTGTTTCAGTTACCTATAATGTGCTCATTAAGAAGAAGAATAAAAAGAATACATTTAAGTGTCTATATGCTAATGCTAGAAGTCTAAAAAGTAAGATGGGAGAATTAGAGTTTATAGCGCTAAATTAAGATCTAGACATTATAGGCATTACAGAGACCTGGTGGGATGAGGATAGCCAATGGGACACTGTAATACCAGGGTACAAGATACGTCGAAAGGACAGAGGAGATCGTGTTGGTAGAGGGGTGGCTCTGTATGTTAAGGACAGCAGTGAGACAAGTAGAATAAAAATTTTACAGGATGCAGACTGTTCCCTCGAATCCCTATCGATTGAAATTCCAGGTATCAAGCAGAAGAGTATAGCAGTGGGGCTGTACTATCGCCCCCCTGACCAGAATAGAGAGACTGATTATGTAATGCTAGCAGAGATTAAACAGGCTACTAAAACTGGGAATGTAATAATAATAATAATGGGTGACTTCAGCTACCCCAATATTGACTGGGTGAACGCTTCTGCGGGGCGGGATGTGGAAGTAAAATTTCTGGATGACATAAATGACTGTTTTTTAGAGTAATTGGTTCCGGAACCACCGAGGGGAGGAGCTACTTTAGATCTAGTCCTAAGTGGCACACAAGACCTAGTGCAAGGAGTAATTGTGGCCAAGCCACTAGGCAATAGCGATCATAATATAATCAAATTTCACATAGTTGCTGGAGTTAATTAAGTTAATTAAAAGTTAATTAAAAGTACAGCACTGGCTTTTAACTTTAAAAAGGGAGACTATGCCAAAATGAGGAAGCTAGTTAGAAAGAAACTAAAAGGCACAGTTGAAAGGACTACATGTTTGCAAGAGGCATAGAGGCTGTTGAAAAGCACCATCTTGGCTATGAGGCATAGTGTGTTATTTAAAGGTGGGGAGATATGGGTTGGGGAGGAAGGGGGAAATGTTGAGGTGGGTGGGGAAAGGGGGGGCTGATGTCTGGAATACCCCTTGGTGGCAGAGGGGAGCAGGGAATGGGGGGGTGGGGCCTTCTCCTTCAGTGAGAGGGGGGGCGGGAATAGACCCACCAGTGTCAGAGGAGGGGCGGGTGAGGGAATTCTTTGCTACCCTCATAGCATCTGCAAAATCCCATCCGACGGAGCTGTTACGGGTTGTACGGGGGCTGGTCATTCCAGCTTCCCTCAACCCTGGAGTTGAGTCATCATCTGCCCGCTGTGACCTTTTTGCGGATTACTTTGTGGAGAAAATCGCTCGTATTCACCAATACCTCGATGCCGCACTTAATACAGTGGAGGAGGTAGAGGTGGTAGAAACCCCACCTTGTCCAATTTTGTGGGATCAGTTTCAGTTGGTGACACCCGCTGATGTGGTGGGGGTGCTGGGGGCTGTTCGAGCCACCTCTTGTGAATTAGATCCATGCCTGTCCTGGCTGATTAAGACCTGCCGGGAGACAATGGGGCCGTTGCTGGCTGGGGTGATCAGCCTCTCTCTGCGGGAGGGCAGAGTGCTGGCCTGCCTCAAAGAGACGGTGGTACGGCCTCTGCTCAGGAAACCATCGCTTGACGTTGACTCCTCTGCCAGCTATCAGCCTGTCTCTAACCTCCCCCTTTTAGGGAAGGTTATTGAACGGGTAGTGGCTCAGCAGCTCCAAGGGCACCTCAACCGAACCGGTTATCTGGACCCCTCGCAGTCGGCTTTCGTCCAGGGCATGGCACTGAGACAGCATTAGTGGCTTTGGTCGATGATCTGTGCTGTGAAAAGGATATGGGTCGATCAACCCTTTTGGTCCTATTAGATCTGTCGGCTGCATTTGATACCATTGACCATGAGATATTGGTGACATGCCTGCAGGACAGTGCGGGGGTGGGTGGGATCGTTCTTGAATGGTTCCGCTCATTCCTGACCGGGCGAACTCAGCGGGTGGTGTTCGGTGATTACTTTTCATCTCACCGAGACTTCCCATGTGTGGTCCCGCAGGGTTCTGTTCTGTCCCCTCTCCTGTTCAATGTGTACATGCAGCCGCTCGGCGAGGTGATCAAGGGGTACGGGGTGAGGTGTCGTCAGTATGCGGATGACACCCAACTGTACTTCTCATTTTCAGCCGACCCAGGCCCGGCTGTCTTGGTGATTACCCAGTGTCTGGCAGCTGTGGGGGACTGGATGAGGGCTAATCGACTGCAACTGAATCCTGACAAGACAGAGGTGATGTTAGTGGGCAAGTTGATGGAGATGGCAACCCCCTCGATTGAGGGGGTTTGCCCTCCACTGACTTACCAGGTACGGAACCTAGGGGTGCGATGCGCAGCTCCGCCTGGATGCCCAGGTGGAGGCTGTGGCGAGGAGTGCCTTCCGCCAGTTACATCTGGTACGGCGGCTTCAGCTGCTGGTTTCGGTTTCAGATCTGGCCACGATTATCCATGCTTTTATCACCTCTCGGTTAGACTACTGTAACGCGCTCTACTTGGGGCTACCTATGGTGATGGCTCGGAAGCTGCAGCTGGTGCAGAATGCGGCAGCCCAGCTCCTTGTGGGGCTAGGCTGCCGAGAACACATTACACCAGTGCTCCGATCTCTGCACTGGCTGCCGATAGTCTTCCGGGCTCGATTCAAAGTGTTGGTTTTGACCTATAAAGCCTTACACGGTCTGGGCCCTGCCTATTTGCCAGACCGCCTCACTCCTCGGGTTCTGGACCAGCCCCTGCAGTCATCTGGAGGCGCCCTGTTGGAGGTCCCTTGAGTTTCCTGGGGGTCCACACAAGACATGGCATTCTCAGTGGCCGCACCACGCCTTTGGAACTCCCTCCCAGTAGGGGCCCGTCTGGCCCCTGACCTCCCAAGTTTCCACAGGAATTGTAATGCCTGGCTATTCCGCCAGGCGTTTGGCAAGGGAGAAGGGTGAGGGTGGGGGGTGGTATGGGGTTTTCTGTCGTCTCATTTTTATAGTTTTTAAAATTTAATGTTTTATATGTTTTATTTTTATGAATGATTTTGTTAGCCGCCCCGGGCTGCCATGGCAAGAGGGGCGAGGTAAAAAATGTTCTAAATAAATAAATAAATAGATGACCAGGGAGTAAAAGGGGCACTCAGGGAGGATAAGGATATTGCAGAGAAGCTAAATGAGTTCTTTGCTTCGGTCCCACATAAGACTCTTGAGAAAATTAAAAAGTCATGGGATAGGTGATAGTGTGTTGCTATGGATTGGTAACTGGTTAAAGGATAGGAAGCAAAGAGTGGGACTAAGTGGCCAGTTTTCACAGTGGAGGGATGTAAGAAGTAGTGTGCCCCAAGGATCTGTACTGGGACCAGTTCTTTTCAGTGTATTCATTAATGATCTGGAAAAGGGTGTTAAGAGTGAGGTGATCAAATTTGCAGATGACAGCAAGTTATTCAGAGTAGTCAGAACACGAGCAGACTGTGAGGAGCTGCAGCAAGATCTTACAAGACTGGGTGCCTGTGCATCTAAATGGCAGATGAGATTTTTTTTATTTTATTTTATTTTTTTATTGTTAGTTTCAATTTTAACATATATTCATAACAAAAACATTGTTGTATTGTCATACATTTTTACTAATAACAGTTTAAACATTAACCACATATAAAACACGATCCTTGTTGTTGTGTGTGAGTTGCTAAATAGCCTTGGTTATCACAATTGACTTAGAATAATGCTAGACCCTAGCTCAGGATGGCAACTGCTCATTTAGAACTGTGTGTCCATGAGCATGTCTATGTTTTTTATCCATGACAGTTCCTTGTCCAATGCTTTAATTATGGGAGCCCATGTCTCTTTGAAACTATTTAACCTCCCTTGTATACCTGCCTGCAGTTTTTCCATAGTAAACATGAAGATCAGTCTCTGTATCCATTCCTCCATCTGGAATTCACTCTGATCTTTCCAATGCCTAAGAATTATATTGATGGTAGCTAGAAAGACCATCTTGCAGGCTTGGATCTTCCCCTTCAAGGCTTCCCCTTCCGGGTATAAACCCAATAGAGCCACCTCTGGTCTGAAGGGAATCAGTGTCCCTGCTAGCTGATTTATCACCTTCCACACCTTTCCCCAAAAGACTTGTACCTTGCTGCAGTACCACCAACAGTGCAGGTAGTCTCCCCACTCCCCGCATCCTTTCCAGCAAAGCGCTTTACCCCCTGGCATCATGTATCTCGTCCTATCTGGGGTTAGATAGAATCTCATCGTCAATTTTATTTGGGCCTCTTTGACTTCTAAGGAGGAGGCACATCTGTGCATGTGTTCCCTAATAGTTTTGGTTTCTTGTTCTCCCAAATCTTTTTTGAGGTCTTTGCTCCACCTTTCAATGTAGGTGTTTTTAGTACTGTAAAGTATAGCTTTAAGTTCTTTATATATCCTCCCCATCTTGCCAGCCGATTTGCTTTTTTCAAATAACAATTTTTCAATTTTATATGGGTCTCTCCCATAAAAATCTCCTGCCTGTTGTGTTGTACACAGATCTTTTAATTGTAAATATTGTAAAATCTCCACCTTTTGCTGTATTAATATCTCCATTTTCTGTATGGAGATAAATTTCCCTTTGGAGAATAATTGGTTCACTTTGGTTACTCCTCTTATTTTTAGGTTCTTCCTCAGATCCGGTGCTAACTGAAGCCGTTTGGCTTCTTCCATATCAATTGGTGTGTAGGGGGATCTCCCAGGTGCAATTTTTGCCCTTTTTTGTAATTTGCTCCAATTTTTAATTACTACCCTTATAAAGGGGTGGTGGTTTGCTCTGTCTAATTGACCCTCATTTCGGTCCACTATTACATTTTTTAGCGTTTCCACTTGCAAGACCGTCTTTTCTATCTCAACCCAGTCTTGAGCATTCGCTTGCATGTACCAGTCAGAGATAGCACCCAACACTGCTGCTTTGTGATATAATTCCAAATCAGGGAAATTTATCCCTCCTTTGTCCCTTGTCTTCATAAGGGTTATTTTTTTCAATCTTGGTTTCCTGCCATTCCAGATTAAATTATTTACCATGCGGTCACATTTCCTAAAGAAGGACTCAGGTAGTGAAATTGGGAGTGCGGTGAATCTGTAGAGGAGTTTAGGGAGTGTTATCATCTTGAATAAATTTATTTTCCCCAACCATGTCACCATCAAATTTTTCCATGGCCTTATTTCTTCTTCTAATTTGTTTAATAAGGGGGCATAGTTTTTTCCATATAATTCTTTACTATTTCTGGGTAAAATTATTCCCAAGTATTTTAAGCCTGTCGTACTTATCGGGAAGGGCAAGGAGTTTGCTAGATGTTGTTCCTGTTGCTTGTTTTTGCCGAATACCAAAGCGTATGATTTCTCTCTATTTATTTTATATCCAGAGATCTCACCGAACCCCCTGAATACTTCTATTAGCTCTTTGCATGAGGTTTTTGGCTCCGTCAGATAGAGTAGTAAATCATCCGCAAAGAGGGAGAGTTTGTGCTCCCTCCCACCAATTACCACCCCTTTAATTTTTTCATTTTGGCGTATCGCATTTGCCAGTACCTCCAATACAATATTGAATAGTAGCGGGGATAGGGGGCAGCCCTGCCTGGTCCCCCTCTGTAATTCAAAACTCTCAGATAGCTCCCCATTTATCAAAATTTTTGATTGAGGTTTCTTATATATAATTTTAATCCAATTCAGGAAGCTCCCTTCAAACCCTAGTTTTTCTAGTGTGAGAAAAAGGCACTCTAATTCCACCAAATCAAAAGCCTTCTCCGCATCTACAGAAATTATAGAGGCTGGGGCCTTATTCTGTTCTAGATTGTATATTATGTTAACTGCCTTCCTTATATTATCTTTCCCTTGCCTCCCCGGAATGAACCCTGCCTGATTAATGTGGATTATTTCCCCAATTATTGATTTCAATCTGTTCGCCAGTATTTTCGCGAAAAGTTTATAATCAGAGTTCAATAGAGAGATTGGGCGATAACTCCCACACAATTCCGTTGGCCTGCCTGGTTTGGGGATTAAAGTGATAGTTGCTTGGTAAAAGTTTTCGGGCATGGCTTCTTCTTTTAGAATATTATTGAAAACATTGGCTAAATGCGGGGCCAATATCTCCCTAAAGGTTTGGTAAAATTCGTTGGGGAAACCATCTGGGCCGCATGCTTTATTTGCCTTTAAAGTGTTAATTGCCTCCATGACTTCCTGTGTGGTTATTAATGTATTTAGAAAAGCTTTTTGGTTGTCATTGATCTGAGGCATTTTTATAGCGCTTAGAAAGCCTTTTCTTTTTTCTTTTTGGGGACATCCTGAAGTATAAATTTTTTTGAAAAAATCTAGAAAAGCCTCCTGAATTTGTTTAGGGTTCCCCAGGTGTTCCCCCTGTGTGTTTTGAATCTTGGAGATAAAGGCCTTCCTTTGTTTGGACTTAACTAAATTAGCCAATACTTTGCTGGCCTTGTTACCAAATTCGTAGTAATGGAATCGGATTCTCTGCAGTTGTGTTTTCACTTTCCCCAATTCTGCTACATTGATCAGTTCCCTGGCCTTAAAAATTTCCTGTTGTAGCTTGTCTGAGGGGTTCTCTTTGTTTTGGGCTTCTAGCTTTAGCAGTTTGTTGTAGAGGTCCTTTACTATCTGCCTTTTTTTTTTATCTATTTGTGCCTGTAGTGAAATTATCTTCCCCCTAATTACTGCCTTGGCCGCTTCCCAGAGTACTCCCGGCGATGAAACTGAGAATTCATTTAGTTCAAAAAACTCCCTTATATCTTCCCAAATTTGCTCCCTATTTTCCTTTGCATTTAAGATATATCTCCTTAAACTCCACTTTCCTATACCATTTGTTGATTCTTTTGGGTCTCTGAATATGGTCACTATTGCGTTGTGGTCTGAGAGTACCACCGGTATTATAGAACATTTAACACATCTTCCCAATTCCAATTTTGAGCCCAATACATGATCTATGCGGGAATACATATTGTGCACAGCTGAGTAGAAGGAATATTCTCTTGCCTTCCCATTTATGTGCCTCCACAGATCTACCAGCCCCACCGCTTTAAGCAGCCCCGCTATCTTTTTTTGGTCTGCCCTCAGTTCCTCTCCCTTCGAATGATCTAAATCTGACAAGGTGGTATTTAAATCTCCTTGCAGGATGGTCCATCCCTTAGCTTCTTCCAACAATATAGCTGTATACTTTTTATAGAACTGCAGTTTGCCTTCGTTTGGCCCATAGATATTTACTAATGAGATGTGGATGTTCCCCAACCTACCAATTACACATAAAAATCTTCCCTCCTTGTCAGCAACCACCTTTTCTTCCTTGAAGTCTATATTTTTATCTATTCCGATCATGACCCCTGCTTTCTTTTTTAATGCACAGGAGGAGTATAATCTTCCTATCCTGGGGCTTGTCATCCTTATTACATCCTTTCTTAATAAATGGGTCTCCTGCAAGAAGAAAATATTTGCTTTTTGTTCGATTATTAGATTTTTTACTCTTTTCCTTTTTTGGGGAGAATTTAAACCTCTAACATTTAGAGAAATTGTTTTAATATTACTCATAGACCCTTTTTTCTCTTTTCTTCTGTCCCAATATGTTCCCTATTTTTCTTCCCCTTTCCTTTGTCTAAGTTGTTCCTTCCCCCTCCTCTATTCCTCTTATATAGGATTAATATCTGTGTACCATCTCTTGTTTTTTCACACACATTTCTACACATTTTATCGTTTAACAACATTGTTAACTTAACCCAACCAATAAACAATCCTCCCTTAACCACCCTCCCCTCCCCCTCCCTTTTTGGAACCTTACGTCTCTCCATGCTAGTTTGCATGGAGCTTACGCCTTGATGTTCTTCTTTTCCTCTGTTTCTTTTCAGGACCTCCCTCCTTCCCCCCTTTATAATTCATATTTTATCTGCAAGCCAACTTATATATTTATTTATTTTTTTACACCTTTAAAGCCTTCTTCCCCCCTTTGCTCAATCCCCTTCACAATTCTGTGCCCCTAGGGCCTCCTTCTCTACAACTTCCATTATTTCACCCTTCTGGATGAATATCAAAAAAACCCTGTTCTACCCCACCTTCGAACCCCTGTTTTACCTTCAGAACATGTGAGCTCACCTATGTTCCCCTGGACCCCCCCCTTCTTTCTGTTACTAATCTCCCCTGGGAATTATTCTGGCTTAATTACCTTCCCTGCCTCTATTCCCAGATCCCTAATTCAATATCAAGACCCCCCTTTTCCACTTTGCCTGCAATCTGGCCTTAGATTTGTCTGGCCACTTTGCCCCATTACTCCAATCAAAACCCCCCTCTTCCTTCCTTCCTTAGTTAAATTTAAGAGGGTAACTTCCCCTACCCTCTCTTGCCCCAGTCTACTTAGGTAGCACCCTCTCCCAGTACTCTGTATTTATCCCCCAGGAGGGCCTTTGCAATCCCTTCATATCTCTGTCTTTGTCTTGTTGAGCTCTTGTTCTTAGCTGTTGAAAAAGTTCTGACGGTGGGGACTCCTTGGAACTAAATCAGTTCACTTCCTTCTCCTATGATCCCGTTGTTACTTCTTGCTACTGCTGGTAGTGCGATTAAGAAGGCTTCCAGGTCTTCTGTGGCATTGAAGATTTTCTTCTTCCCTTTATGCGTGACCATCATCTGCGCAGGGAAGATAATTCTGGGGCTGAGGTTCTTTTCTATCATTGTTCCAAAAAACTTGTTCCACCCCATTCTCTTTTTAACTGTCTGTGCCGCGTAGTCTGGTAACATCCTGATTGGATTTTGTTGATATACCAGCTTCCTTTTGTTTCTTGCTGCTTGCAGCAGCAGCTCCTTAATATTGTATGAAGTGAATTTCACAATGATGGGGCGAGGGGGCTCCGATTCCCTCTGTCTCGGGCGTCCTACTCTGTGAGCTCTGTCAATGCTTGCGTTATGCAGGTTCCCCTTGTCTGGAAAGTTTTCCCTGATTATTGACCATATAATATCGTTAATGCATTCTGCTCCTTCACTTTCTTTAACCCCGTGTATTCTCAAGTTTACCCTTCTTGCACGGTTCTCTAAATCTTCGCATTTCTGGGTTAAGGCTGTTGTTTGGCTTTTAAGTTGTTTTAGTATGCCATCAGACTCCAAGGCCTGATCCTCGAGGGATGATATTCTTCCCTCTGCCACCTCTGTTCTTTTTGTTAAGTTCTCCAATTTTTTGTGTACATCATCAATAGCCCCCTTTATTTTTTTTGTCTCTCCCAACAGTTCTTTCCTCATTTGTAATATTAAATTCTTTATTGGGGTCCCTTGTAGTTCTGAATCTGTGCTGGAGTCCTCAGAGTCTACCTCCTTCTCCAATCTTTCTGGGACCCTTCTCTTGCTGACTGAGGTCTGCCCCCTCTCACCAAATGCAGGGGGATGTCTTTTGCCTCTCATAGCCCTTTGTCCCGCTCCAGCTTCTTCCCCCCTGTCTCTCCTAGTACTTCCTTCACTTGGACTTGCTGGGGAGGCTCTCTGCTCTTCAGTGACATTTTCCCCAGTCAGATCAGTGTTCTCGGGCATTGCCGGTGATTCCCCTGCCTCGGGGCGTTTTGGCGCTCTTTTCACGCTGCCTGCGGTTTCACTCAGCTCCTCAGGCCCCGCCGCTTCCCTTCGCTGACAAAATCTCTCCAGCGCATTTGCCTGGGAGCTTTTTTGCTTATTTTTAGTTTTATTGGCCATACCTTTACCGGAGGCTTATTTCCTTCCCTTTTTTTCTTCTTTTTTTTGGCTTTTTAAATCGGGTGGGAGCGGAGCTCGGTCTTCACCTTCCTACCCCGTCCAGCGCATGCGCACTCCCCGGCAGATGAGATTTAATGTGGACAAGTACAAATTGATGCACGTTGGGAAAAATTATCCAGGGTATGGAACAGCACCCGTATGAGGAGAGACTTGGTAGGTTGGGGCTCTTCAGCTTGGAAAAGAGACGGCTGAGACGAGATATAATAGAGGTCTATAAAATAATGAGTGGTGTGGAACTTGTAAACAGGGAACGGTTATTTACCCTCTCAACTAGTACTAAAACTAGGGACACTCCATGAAACTCACAGGTGGCAGACTAAAAACAAACAAAAGAAAGTATTTTTTAACTCAGCATACAATTAGATTGTGGAATTTACTGCCAGAGGAGGTGGTCAAGGCCAGCAGTATAGCTGAGTTTAAAAGAGGTTTGGACAAGATTCTGGAAGATAGGTCCATTAGCAGCTATTAGCCAGATAGGATCGGGGAACAAAACCCGTTACTGTCAGGAGCCTGGGGATGACCCACAGGGAATGGATAGCATGGTGACCTGTTGGGTGCTTCTCCCAGGCCCCCGTGATTGGCCACTGTCGGAGACAGGATGCTGGGCTCGATGGACCGTTGGTCTGACCCAGTATGGCACTTCTTATGTTCTTATGCTTTATTGCAGAATAATGAAGGATAGGTTAAGCTGAATTCATGAAATACCTTTGAGACCTTTGCATTTGAATTTTGTTGTAATTATCTCCCTTGATGTTGAATGAAACATACGACTATGAATGTGTTTGAAATAAAGGCAGCACATAGCGGTGGCTGGTGGTGGTGGTGATTATGCCATGATCCTGCTGGTTTTACTGGGAAGAAACTTGCTAATGAATACTATATCAGGAAAGGAGCTGATATAAATTATACAGTTGTCCTCAAAATGCATCATCTGTTCTACTTATGATTAGTATACTTTGTTTTGATCCTTCATAATTTCTTTTTGCATCAGCAGTGCTATATTCCTTAGTGCCCGATTCCCTTCCCATCATCGTCAATGAAATTCTTTCTCTTGACTTGAATGGGAACTAGAATTCAAGCTAAATTAGACTCAGTGGATGATACTGATACTCAGTGTTGTGCAACTAATAAACAAGGAGCAGTTATTTACCCTCTCAGCTAGAACTAGGGGACACTCCATGAAACTCATGGGTGGCAAGTTTAAAACAAATAAAATAAAATATTTTTTCACTCAGTGTATAATTGGGTTGTGGAATCTACTGCCAGAGGCTGTGGTAAGGGCCAGTACTATAGCTGAGTTTAAAAGAGGTTTGGACAAGTTTCTGGAAGACTTGTTGCTTGCTTCTCCCAAGCCATTGTGACTGGCCACTGTCAAAGACACGATATTGGGCTATATGAACCACTGGTCTGGCCCAGTATGGCACTTCTTATGTTCTTATGTTACACATCATTCTCAGTACATGCAGAGGATTGCCAATATAAGCAATCCCCAACACTTACCGGGTTGTGTACATGTAAGTGCTCATAGATAGTGACTGGTACATTTATTGGCTGCACACAAGCTACTGTGGGGGAGAAAAGCTAACCGACCTGATAGCAGGTCCGAGGGAGCAGTGGTGGCAGGAGTAGCACTGGGTGGTGGAAGGTCCTGGGAATATTAACTTGCTGCTCCCCTGAACCTCCATCCACCACTGCTGCTCCTGTTGCTGTTCTGCACTTGAACCCCTGTATGGGTGCAGGTTCTAGTGAACAGCAAGTGGCAGCGGTGAGTCCTTGGGGCGGGGAGTAGCAAGCACTGGTGGCAGGAGTGATGGAAGCTTGCTGGTGCTGCCTGGGACCTGGTGAAATTCTTAGCTTCCCAGTATCCAGAAAAGTGAGTGTGGCCAGAGAGACAGAATGGATACTCTGCTGCTACCAAGCTCTCTTCTTTTGTTCCTGTCTCTATAAAGCAAGCTGGTGTTTGCCCTGCATGGTTGCCCTATTCAGGCCCGAGGTTCAGGGCAAGTGAGCAGCTGGAACATAGCTGGTGATTTTCGTTCTCTTTCTTTGTTGGCTCTACAGGACTAAGTAGAGTAAGCAAAAGTAAATATTTTTGCCAGTAGGTTTAAGCAGACAAAACTCAAATTGCATGCAGGAGGTAGATCTTTTCAGCTGGAAAGTGACATTTTTACAGCCATTTTTCAGAGTGAAACCATGCCTGAATTGTGGGATTTTCAACAGCTTCCGCATTAGCCTAACTCTGCCCCCAGTGGTTTAGGTTCATCAGGAGCAGAGTTAGACCAAGGCTGATTTCGGAAGTTGTCTTGTATGTCCAGTTTAATGCCATACTCTTCTGACACAAGCAGATATTTGTCATTGGATGATTGGATGATTTATCTGAACTTCTGACATTCTCTGAGATGCAATTAATAATGAAGAATTAATATGTTAGGGTAATACATTAAAGTCTGTGAGGTTTCAGCAATATTAGAGCGCAGGAGCGCTTTAATAGTTAAGGTACGGTGCACTCTTCATTATAAAGCCCCAATGTTCTATTTGCTGTAAAATTGGCATGATTAATGTTAGGATAGTGACATTTGTAGTGGAGGATCACTGGGGTATGCGGCTCATATTTAGCAAATTTCTGCCAATCGGCTGAATAACAGCTGAGATATCGCAATTTAAAAACTGCTCTTGGAAGCCTGTTTTTTCAAAAGTCCGACCATCTCAGTCTGGGCAGGGTACAGGCACTTAGTTGTGTTTGGGAGGAAACGAAAGCTTTTTAGGAAATTTAAGGAGGCTGCCAGGGGGAGCCTTTGGTGTTTTTTTTAAAAATGTGATTAATAGTTTTTAAGTTATGACCTCTTGTAAAACCCCAAGTTAACCTATGGAAATAGTGCGGTGCTGTGTGGATTAGAATGTTGATGAATTGATTGTATTTCCCTGGCAGTAGCCTGGGGAGGGAGGAACTGACACCGTCCTCCCCGCCCACCTGTCTGCCGTACAGGGACTACAAAGTTTAAAATATACGTTAAAATACCCCCTCCCCCATCCCCAGTAAGGGGAATGGACAAACAGCACCCTTTATCTACCCAAGCGTTACCATCTTTTCCCCCCACTCCCCTACCTGATTCTTGTCCTCTACCGCTCCTGGACCCGGACCTGCTGCTAATGCGGTCCTGGTAGGTAGCGAGGTCTCGGTGGAGGTGGCGGGGTGAGGGGCCTGGGTTTTGGTGCTGGAGAGAGAGAGCAATAGCAGAGTGTCCATAGCACATAGCTTATGAAGCCTCCCAATGAGAAAGCGTTCTGAGCCCCCTGGAGCTGCTGCCACCATTCTGGTCCTGGAGCTTCAGCTTCTGCTGCCGTCACTCTAAACCTGGAGCTCCCACTGCGCTGCCACATCTTCCGGTGCTGCTGCCGCCACTCTGGACTTGCTACTCGTGCCGACGGCAGCAGCAGTTCCAGCTCCAGGAGCTCCACCACAGGCTCTTGCAGCTCCAGGGGGCCTTCAAGGTAGGGGCAGGGTGGGGGTGAGGAGCTGGCGAGTGTGTAGTCTGTGTGTGTATGTAGTGTGTAGTCTGTGTGTGTAGTTGTCTGTGTTAGGGTTGCCACCTATGCCAATTTTGGATGCAGGCCCTGCAACATGTATTTTTCATAAGTGTTCCTTAAAAATTGGCATAGGTGGCAACCGTAGTCTGTGTGTGTCTATTCTCCCTGGCGGTCCTCCTGGACGGCCAGCCAGCACAGTAGGGTAGATCCCCATCACTACCAATAGGAGGCAGACATATTAATTTTGTGTCCCTACTTCGGGGATCTTCCTCTCATCCCCAGTTGATTGTCTGCCTTCATATAGGTAGTATGCAGGTGGGGGCTGCCTCTAGGAAGAATTGGAGAAATTAGGCAGCTTACAGGAGAAAGCTCGTGGTGCCAGGGGAGAAGGAATTCCTCCCCCTGTTCACCCTTCCTTTCCAACCAGAGGAGGTAAGGAGCGATTCCGGGTGTCGTCCTCACCTACAGGCAGGGGGACCCCGAAGAGCGGGCATAGCACCCATCCAAGGGGTTTAACTACTCAGTCATCCGGACTGTCTTCCCCCCACTATACGCTGGCACCCAGGAGCAGCTAGCCCAAGGCAGAGCCTGGCTTACTGCTGCAGGACTCCACCCCCCTCCCTACTTCCCTCAGAATCTCTCCCCAAATGGAGGTAGTGTCAGGGACTGCGAGACCGAGGCAGAGCCTGGCAGGAGCGAAGGGGGAGAGTCCCCCTCCCACCTCTCCATTTCCCTCCACCTCTCATCGGAGGGCACCAGGACACAGGGGGATGATCCGGCGGGAGGCCAGCAGAGACGGCGGAAGTGGTGATGGTCCTTCCTCCCCCCATCCGGGAAGCCGGGCGTGGAACCGCCATTTTCTCTCCGTTGCCCAAGCCCCGCCCCTTTATTGTGCGGACCAATCACAGCGCACATTACACCCACCCGCTCCCCTTCAGGTGGGAGAATCGGGTCAGCGAGCAGGAAAATAAAAACTCGGGGCAAGGCGACTGGACCTGAGGCTCTCTGCGCGTGTCCCCCAGAAGCACGGGAATCAACCAGAGGGACAGTGAGAGGGGGAGGAATTGGCAGGGAAAGCGCGAACAGACTCCGCTAGCCCCGCCCTCTGACTCCACGCCGATAGCGGCGATTCCAGCGGGCTCCAACTCGAGCTCCACAGTGGTGCAATCCCTCCGGGCAGAAATAATGGCGACTAGAAGAAAGTCAGTCACAAGCGGAGGACAAGAAGCAGCAGCGCAGGTCACCGAAACTGTGAGCACTCCTTCCCCCCAACCACAGGATCCTCACATGGAGGTCCTAAAAGAGATCCTTGCTGAACTGAAATGCAAGAGATCTCCTCCCAGACAAAAAGGGAGAAGTGGGTTTAAGGACCTGTCCAGAGAAGCGGGGAAAGGGAAGCTACCAAGACAAAAGAAGCAGAGGACAACAGGCCCCCTAGACTCCCCAGCCTCCTCGGTAGAAGAGGAGGAGGAGGTGGCTTCAATCTCCTCAGGGGAAGGGAGATCTCGAACCCATAGAGACAAGAAAGGGAGCTCCCTGGTGGAGGAAGCCAGTAAGCCACCCTTGAAAGGGAAATGGAGCAAGCACAAAGTGGGGAGGATTTGAGATCAGAGGAGGAAGGGGAAACCTCCTCCATAGAAGAAGGAGAGATAGAGGAGGTAGAACTAGAGTAATCTGGGAACCCAGACAGGCAGTTCCCTATAAAATACAGGGACCAGATTTATGAGCAGATTACCAGAGCACTACACCTTCAACAGAAGAAGGATAAACAGGCCTCGTCGGATTCCTCGGACAAGGAGGAGGAAGGAGCGAGGGAGTATATTCCCCGGGCCAGAGCTAGGGACAAGGGAATGTTACTGGACAAGGCATACGAAAGGATTATAAAGAAGGAATGGTAGCAGCCCAACAAATTATTCAAGATGAATAAGACACAAATGTCCCTGTACTCCCTATCAAAGAATAAAGAACCCCTCCTGGCCATCCCTAAGGTGGACGCGGCAGCAGCCTCACTCGCCAGAAATTCTGTATTCCTAACTGAAGGGGAGTGCTACCCGAGAGACCCCACAGATAAGGACATTGAATGTAACCTACGTCACAATTTTGAAGAGACATCAGCGGTCATGAAAATGACCATTCTAACCTCTTTTTTCTCCAGAGCTCTCATGACCTGGATTAAGAGGGCCAGAGACCCCAAGGTATCCCTGCAGATGACAAGAATTCTATCAACCAGAATTCAACTAGCCCATTCGTTTATTGCAGATTCTTCCACGGACATGCTTCGCTGGTCAGCTAGAGCGGTAGCTTCCAGCGTTGTGGCACGTCGTAGACTATGACTACAAGCATGGAAGGGAGACCACACGGCCAAGAACACGCTGGTAGGGGGCCCCTTCCAGGGAGCAAAACTGTTTGGAGTATGTCTGGACAAGGTGCTGACAGAGGCAGCAGATAAAACAAAAAAGCAGACCCTGCAGAGTGTGGGTCTGTTAAAAATTTTATTTCATCCCTTCAGCCCTCGACAGTCATCTGGAAACAACAGAAAACCCTTTTACCCATCAAGGGGAAGACAACAGAGGTACAGATCCATTTGGAACAAACAGAAGGGACAGGCAAACAGACCCACACACACACACAGGGAACCAGCAGATCCAAACCAGAGGCATGACTACCCTGGTCATACCATGGACCAACACGGATTAGGGGGAAGACTCCAAAGATTAGAAGAAAAATTGAGATTGACCACCTCAGACCGGTGGGTCCTACAGACAGTACAAAGAGGTTATTCGATTGAATTTGACCATTACCCAAGAGACTTTTTTACCATATCACCAAAATTCAGCAACTCCAAGAAACACTGGGCTATGCAGGACGAGATTCACAGACTACAAAGCATCGGGGCGATAGAACAAGTCCCGCCGCACGAACGATGTTGGGGTCTATATTCAATATTATTTCTGATTCCGATTTCTGGTTCATCCGTCAGATGAATGGCGAGCTGTTCTCGACTTAAAAAGGTTAAACAAGTGTGTTCGGACAAGAAAATGCAAAATGGAAACATTACAGTCCATTCGAATGGCGCTATCACCAGACGAATGGTTAACATCACTGGACCTCAAGGAGGCTTACCTCCATGTACCGGTTCTACCATCCCACAGGAAGTGGCTACGGTTCCAATACACGCACAAGCAATGACAATACAAAGCACTTCCATTTGGTCTGGCCACATCTCCCAGAGCATTCACAAAAGTGCTGATTCCCCTTATAGCGAACCTCAGGGGAGAGGGAATCAAGATTCACCCTTATCTAGACTATATCCTAATAAGGGCCCAGAGCCTCGATCGAGCACTTTTGGATGTCCGCAAGGTGATACACTACCTTCAGGAACATGGTTTTCTGCTGAACTTCAAGAAAAGCCACCTGGTACCAACGCAAGCCCTGGAACATCTGAGGGTCATACTGGATACTCACAACTTCAAGATGTACCTGAACCAACAGCGACGGCAAGCACTGCAGAACCAAAACAGACAGGTCAATAGAGACCAGAAATTCAGGCTCAAAGATCTAGTCAGCCTTCTGGGCGGGATGATATCGTTCCTTGGCATACTGAAATGGGCCATATTCCACGCAAGGCTCTTACAAAGTTTACTGAGACCATGGCAAGACCAGCTTACTCGAGGGAGGAATCCATGGATAATGGTACCTCCGGCAATCAAAAAATCATTAATGTGGTGGACATCAAAGAAAAGATTAGAATCCGGGATCCCCATCATAGATCCCGACAGAATAACAATAACCATGGACGCAAGTCTGTTAGGATGGGGGGCACACATGCAAAACAAATCCGTCCAAGGCAGGTGGCTAGCTTGGGAAAGAAAACGTTGAAGAAATTGGCTCGATGGATCCAAGCTCAACACATTCTGATCTATACAAACAATACAGTAACAAGAGCTTACATCAATCACCAGGGGAGCTCACGATCGGAAGCCCAAACCAACAAACCTCAGCCCTAATCAAATGGTCAGAGAACAATCTGAAGTCAATCAGAGCAGTACACATACCGGGAGAAAAGAACATCCAGGCCGACTGGCTCAGTCGACAGACACTAGATCCGGGAGAGTGGTCTTTGCATCCACAGTTGTTCAGAACGATAGTAGCATCCTTCGAACAACAGGAAATAGATCTCTTCGCTTCACCGACCAATGCAAAAACTCAGACCTTCTTCTCCAGATTCCCAAACAGTCAAGCAGCAGGTTTCGACATGCTAAACCTAACATGGCCTCCGGGTCTACTCTTTGCCTTTCCCCTTGATCTAGAGAACAGTGGCGAAAATCAAGAGGGAACGGGCGGAGGTGATCCTGGTAACTCTGTACTGGCCCCGGCGACCATGGTTCGCGGACATTTTAACAATGACAACAGTGCCTCAATTCAAACTTCCATACAGACAGGACATGCTGTCACAGGGACTGATAATTCATGAAAATCCAGAATCTCTCAATCTAACAGCTTGGAGATTGAAAGGTCACTGAAAAAACTAGGATATTCACAACACGTACTGGAGACTATGCTTCAGTCCAGACGCCCAGCAACGAGAAGAATATATCAAAGCGCTTGGGCCAAATTTGCTGGGTGGTGTGAGAATAAGGGAGTGAGACCAGTTAAGACCTCCATAAAGATAATCCTTTATTTCCTTCAAGATGGGCTAAGTAGAGGGCTAAAACCTAATACGTTACAAAGGCAGGTAGCAGCGATAGGTAGTGTCCTTAGGACAGTAAAGGGGAGAAGGGTCTTTAGACATCCTCACATTGTTAGGTTTATCAGAGCAGTCAGAGTGGTATCCCCTCCAGTGATACACCGTTTTCCATCGTGGGATTTAAACTTATTATTAAAGGCATTAACAACAATCCCTTTTGAACCAGGTGTCCCTTTACTTCCTTTCTATAAAATTAGCTTTTTTGATTGGGATCACGTCAGCTAGAATGGTCTTGGAATTGGGTACCCTTTCCACGGAACCAAGCCTTTGTACATTCAAGGATTCTTCAGTAACCCTCAGGTTGGATCCTAGCTTCATAATCAAAATAAATTCCCCTTTCCGTAGGGAGCAAGAGATCAACCTGCCATCTTTCTGCCCTCACCCAGTTCATCCCCAAGAATGGGTATGGCATAACCTAGCTGTCACAAGAGCCCTGAAAATTTATCTAGATCGCACAGCTATGTTTAGGAGATCCTTGGCCCTATTCGTGGCATACGGTCCACAGAATAGGGGTAAGAGGGCCTCAAAAGCGGCTATAGCAAAGTGGATTGTTCTGTGTATTAAGGAAGCCTATAGAGCACAGGGCAAGATCCCTCCTGAGGGAATTTTTGCTCATTCTTTTGAGAGGGGCAGCTACTTCTCAGGCATTCAGAAACGCAGCCTCATACGGCGAAATATGTAGGGCAGCTACATGGTCATTGGTCCATTCTTTTACGAGGCACTACAGAATCCCTCTTCAAGAATCGGCCGAGGCTGCCTTTGGGAGACAAGTTTTCCAGGGGGTGATTTAAGAGAAACTGAATTTCTTCTGGAACACCAGCCTGAACTGAACATTACTCCTTCCCACCCTTCAGCACCATGGGATCATAGGGGGATACCGCTTGGGAAGGTCCCTTCTGTGCTGGCTGGCCGTCCAGGAGGACCCCCAGGGAGAAAGGAAAATTGGGCACTTACCTCCTGAATTTTCCTTCTACTGGGGGTCCTCCTGCATGGCCAGACCCTCCCGGAGTGAAGTTAACTCTGGGGGGGGGGGAATTTTAGGTCCAAAAGGGAGAAGATGAGGATTCAGAAATCTGGGGTCTGGTCTGGAGTTATAGTCTCTGGAGGCGTAGGTTACCTAACTCGGGTTAATCAGTTGAGTTAGGGTGTTTAATAGGTTAACTAATTTGGTTGATGTTAACAGTGTCCTTATTTATGAGAGAGAGACAGCAAGAAAGAAAGCTGAATACACTGGGGATGAGAGGAAGATCCCCGAAGTAGGGACACAAAATTAGTATGTCTGCCTCCTACTGGTAGTGGGGGATCTACCCTACTGTGCTGGCTGGCCGTCCAGGAGGACCCCCAGTAGAAGGAAAATTCAGGAGGTAAGTGCCCAGTTTTCCTGTCTGTCTGTGGTTCTAGGGACTGGAATGACTGCTTCCAGATGCAGTGGAATGACAGCCCCCTGTGAGTGGAATGACAGCCCCAGAACCTTGATGATGATTCTTGGGACTGGAATGACAGGCCCCTGGGAGTTGAATGATGTCCCTAGTACTTTAATGATGGTTCTTGGGACTGGAATGACAACCTATGGGAGTGGAATGATGGCCCTAGTATTTCAATGACGACTCCTGGGACTGGAATGGCAGCTCCTGCAGCACTGGAATGATAGCCCCTGGGAGTGAAATGATGGCCCTAGTATTTCAGTGATGACTCCTAGGACTGGAATGACAGCCCCGTGGGAGTTCAGTGACGGCCCTAGGGAAAACAGTGGTGGTTAGGACCTGGAATGACAGCTTTAGGAGCAGTGGAATGACAGCCCTCTGGGATTGGAATTATGGCCCCAGAGTTATAATCATCGATCTTGGGACTGAAATGACATCTTCAGTTGCATTAGAATGACAGCCCCAGGAAGTTGAATGAAGGCACCAGTGCTTTAATGAAGTTTCCTGGAACTGGAATGACTGCTTCAGGTGCAGTAGAATGACAGCCCCCAGGGATATGAATAAAGGGAGGTAGGGTAGGGACTAAAGAGGAAATGAGTAATGGGGATTAGGTATAGGGGGGAAAGGGTTGTGTAATGTGTGTGGACGGGTGTTGAGGTGTGAAGGTTTGAGGAAGGGATCAGAAAACACTGAAGCCTAAGGTAATTTGCCATAGAAGTTCTGAAAGCACCACCTGACAAGTCAGAGACTAACCCAGAATAAGAGCAAAAAGCCTGCCTGTGACAATATAAAGCTTAGCAGTACCCTCCCCCTGCCCATGTGATTGGATCTGAGAGGCTGGTGCCTAAGCATTCACAGTGCCATGCGAGTGTCAGTGGAAAATACTTGATGCTCATTGGCCTGCGTAGACACCAATAAATTCTCCTGGCTCAGTGCTCTCTACTTCCCTCCTCCTCTCCCAGGACTTGTTTACCACGTTTTTCCCGCCCAAAAGGCTGCCACGAGGGTCCCTCTCTAGACAATTCTGAAATAATTCCAAATTCCATAACTTCAACATTATTTCAGAAATTCCGATTTCAGAATTAGTTCTGAATTCCAAAATCAAAAATTTCGGTTTCAGAATTACATTTTTGAAACCGAAATGCACATCCCTAGTGTGCCCTGAAAATTCTGAGGTCAGTCTGCTGACATGACAAGCTGATACAGTTGAGGTTAATTGACTCACTTGTTAACCAGAGAAGGTGTCTTTGAAGGAAGATTATTTTAGTAATTGTTTTAGGGCAGGTGGCACAGGACTCTGTTGTGCTACAGTGTCTGCTAGGGAGGAGGGGTCATCTCTTCTCTTCCATGACCATGTAGTGTTCAGATCCACTTGTCAAGCTAAGAGAGACATGTTTGAGAGGTGTGGGGAGAGTTCTTTTGGACTCTGCAGAAAGGAGAAGCTGATAGAAGTGTAGCAAGGGGCAGGGGTGTCCTGAGGGATTGCAAGGCTCTGTGCAAAACTGGAGGCTGCTGTCCCCAAATACCTTGCTGGGGTTCCTCCTAAAATCAAAACCACTGCAAATCAGTGCACCCAGATAGCCACGATATACATTTATATCCTGTCCATCCTACAAAAAGTAGGCTTGGGGTGGGTTACAGTAATATAAAAACAGATGCATGCATAAGACATTAAAAGGAAAAAAGAAATATAATTTTAAGATATACGTACTCCTAACCCATCCATCACCCACTAAATGCCTGCCCAAACAAAAATGCTTTCCAGTGCTTGCTGTTGGAAGGAAGTAACAACCTTCTAAACTGAAGGGAGCAGCTCTTCCATCTTAACCTCCCCTAAGCCCATCTCCTATAGTGGTTATGCTGCTGAGTATTCTACCACAATTTTTCTCTATTGCATTGTATTTAACAAAAAACTTGGATATTTCATAATAAAAAAACCTCCGGTTTACAAGACGAGTTAAGGCTCTTGCAAATTCAGTCATGCACTAAAAAGCATGGAAATTACAAGTTAAGGCTCCTGCCTTAGCTTCCGTGCCATGTTAGCAGTAAAGACATTTTACAGTCTCACATATTGTGTTAGCTTACAACTTAGGCTCCATACACCCACACTTTGCCTTGATCTTTCAGCCCCAATCCTCTTCCTCTGCAAGCTGGGGGCAACACTGAAGCTGGGGACAGGAGGGCGTGAGCTGGCACCTCACTGCCTCCTTTCGATTTATCCTTTCATTTTGGCTGGGGGAAACGGGACAGCTGACTAATAGCTCACAACCTCCCCTCTTACACACTAGTCCCCACTGCCCTCCCAGAGCACAGTGAAGCTGGCTACAGTCATATACAAATATTTAATTTAAACTTTAAGTTGGGTACACATTGAAATTAATAAAATGGAACAGCCATTGGAAGGAATGGCGGCAACAGCAATGCCAGTTTCTAAATAAGTACTATTGTCATTCCAACATCCAGTTAAGTGACTGTCAAATAATACAACACAACTGCATCTTTGAGAGTACATGGGGAAGGCAAGAGGGTGTGGAATTATGAGGAAGGCACCAAGTGCAGTAAGTGGAATGGTTGGAATAATAGGGAAAAATACAAAGAGTGTGCAGGATCAAGTAAGTGAGTGCAATGACAGGAGGAATTAGAAATAGTTACAATAACAGGGTTCTGAGTGAAATAACTGATTCAGAAGACTGATGGGATATCTCAGGAAGCAGTCTTATCATTTAACCCACTTACTATAACTGACTCCCTTTCCTTTGACTCCCAATAGCCTCCCCTCCCTGTTGTTCCACTTCCTTTCCTGGTTTTGTGTGTCATTCTCACACACACCCTGTCCATCTGACACACAGAGGTAAACGTATTTCCCAAGATTCTGAGTTCTCAGTGAGGGGAGTTGGGGCTACAGGGTTAGAGGGGTGACTTGGACCCAGGTCTCCTGAGCTGTTTGTTACAAAGTTGAGAGCAGGGGAGAGGAGAACAGGCTGGGAACCAGGACTATTGAGTTGCCTGTGAAGGGAGCTTCAGCTTCGAGAAGTGACGACTTAGAGGAGATATGATAGAAGTCTATAAAATCATGAGTAGTGTGGAACTAATAAACAAGGAGTAGTTACTTACCCTCTCAGGTAGTACTAGAAGTAGGCGACACTCCATGAACTCATGGGTGGCAAGTTTGAAACAAATAAAAGAAAATATTTTTTCACTCAGCGTATAATTGGGTTGTGGAATCTACTGCCAGAGGCTGTGGTAAGGGCCAGTATTATAGCTGAGTTTAAAAGAGGTTTGGACGAGTTTCTGGAAGATAGGTCCATTAGCAGCTATTAGCCAGACAGGATCAGGGAACATGACAGGAGCTGAGGGGAAACAACAGGGAATGGATCCCCCATTGTGACCTGTTGGGTGCTTCTCCCAATCCACCATGATTGGCCACTGTCGGAGACAGGATGCTGGGCTAGGTGGACCATTGGTCTGACCCAGTATGGCACTACTTACGTTCTTATGGAGTTCAGCTTACTGGATTAGAGTGGGACAGAGAGTCTGGAAGCCAGGAGTCTTGCATTCTCTATTAAAGGGTTGGGACCAAGTAGATTAGAGGGGGAGAGGCGGGAACGAGGACTCCTAAGGTTTCTCCTTAAAGTGGAAACGGAGAGGGAGAGGGACCATCTCACGCCCTCCTGGGCCCAGCTTCAGTGTTGCCCCCAACCCACAGAGAAGGATTGGGGCTAAAAGACGAAGGCAAAGTGTGGGTGTATGGAGCCTAAGTTGTAAGTGAGCACAATATGTGAGACCGTACAGTGTCTTTACTGCTAACATGGCATGGAAGTTAAGGTGGGAGAACTTCTCGGACCTAATCTCCCTACGCACTCCTGCACGTGCTCTCCGCTCTTCCTCTGTCCCCTCCCTCACTCTCCCTCGTTTCTCTTGCTCACCTAACTGCCTTCGACCCTTCTCCCTCGCTGCCCCTCATGCCTGGAACTCCCTCCCTGCCCACATCCGCCTTGCCCCCTCCCTCCGCTCCTTCAAATCCCTCCTCAAAACCCACCTTTTCCTTGCTGCCTTTCCCAATGCCTGTTAGTCTTTCCCCTTACTCTTACTGCCGGCCCTCCTCTGCTGACTGCTGCCACCAACCTCTCTGTAAAGCAAGCCAAGCACACGCACCTGAGACTTCGCATCTGCTTGAATGTTTGTTTGTCTTCTCCCCTGTCTCTCCCACTGTCCCCTCTCCTTGTCCCCCCCCCCCCTTTTTTTGTCTTTTAGATTGTAAGCCACAGGCAGGGACCATGTCTAATTCTATGTTCTGTACAGCACCAGGTCACATGACTGGTGCTATATAAATGTTTATAATAATAATAATAACTTCCAATTTCCATGCTTTTTAGTGCATGATTGAATTTGCAAGAGCCTTAACTCTTCTTGTATGCCGGAGGGTTTTTGACTAGGGAATAGTTTATAATAGGAACTAACTCCTTTGTATCATTAGATAAACATACAGATGACAGTGTGCAAAGTAACAGCAGTATTATCTCTTGTGTGAAAGAAACCTTCATTTAAAGCTTTTGAATTTTAGGACGGTTATTTACATTTCTATAATGTTTTGAATGCTGTAATGTTACAACGTTTTAATGTTTTGAATTCTTGTAGAGAAATATATAATACAGGCCCCCCCATAGACAGAATCTTCTTTATTCTAAGCATGTTTAATAATCTAGTTCTTTCTTCTGGACATACTTTATTGACCCTCTCTTGCCTGGATACCTCTCTCATGTGGACAAGAAGGATTGCCCCCTGAGGTGTTTGGATATTGAGGGTGGGAGGAGTGTTTTACTGCAATACAGGTAACACTGGGTATTTTCAGACGTTACGAGATCACAGTGAACCACGATGAATACCCACCCACCTGTGGTCACTGTGCCTCGAACGTCTGTTTGGCGGCCGCCAGATGTTCACCACCGTCAATACCCACACGGGGTCATTTTCAACCACGCTTCCCGGGCTAGCCGTGGGAATTTCCCAGGAAGCGTGGTGAAAGTGATCCCCGGTGGGGACCAAAAAAAAATCACGTCTGGTCGGGCGCCACGGCCCGGGATCACTGGCGGGATCCCAGGCCGTGGTGAATTTGGCCAGACGCTGCAGCTGCATTGGCCCCGCCGCTCGCCCGTCTCCCCAGAGGGCGGGCGGCGGGAAGCGTGGAGGGGGTGGGGCCGTGCGGCCACACGTTGCGCCGTGTGGCCCCGCCCCCTCCCAGATTCCCCGCCGGGATGCCCCGGCACGTCTGATATGTTGTGACGGGGTCATCCCGGCAGGGGATGATTTTGTTGTTTTCGGTACGGGGCCAAGCGACCCCGTAACGTCTGAAAACACCCACTGTCTACTTTCAAGTAGTGTATAATTCATCTCACTTCTGAGCAAGAAAAAGAAAGGAACATTATCTTTTTGCTTGAAGTACCTCATGTAACCATTTTTTTCAAAACAAAGCATATTTTATCTGCATTTGACTGTTTTCGTTTATGTACAGTATCCATTAGTAAATTTTCTCCCTATTTCATTTTAGGAATAGAGCTACTTGGATTTTGGAAGAAAATAGTTGCAGTTATCTCAGATTCTGACCTGGTGACAGGGATCCACTATTCCTCTGCTGCACCGGGACTTATACAGTATCTTCAAAGTATCACCAAACTTATCATATCATTGCTCGCAGTTGCTGTGGATCCTGACTTCGCAAATAGTAGTTTACCTGCCACAGAGAAAATCGTGGATCCTTTTTTGTCTGTGATACATTTGCTTCAGTCTGACTTTTGTGAAGTGCGTCTGCTGATCCTAGAAGCCGTGCTTGTGTGGCTGAAGGAGGCAGTGGAGCAGAAACGAGGCCCATTATGTCTACTTACTGATTTGGAAGAGAGTCTTCTCAGAATGGCTATGAAAGAAAACCATCCAGAGTGTTTTTGCAAGGTTAGACAATACCTATTTACAGAGATTACAAAGATAAAGAGATTAGAGGTAAATCAAGCTTTGTTGCTGAAATGGAAACATTGCATCTAAAAATCTTTATTTATTTATTTATTTATTTATTTATATCCCGCCCCTCCTGCCGAAGCAGCTTGGGGCAGCGAACAATCATAAAATTAAATGAAATAGAAATATGAATATAAAACACAATAAATAAACAATCCAAATAAAACAAGAGCATAAAACAACCCATATGGGAGATGTGAAAGAAAAACAAACAAAAAAGAGATACCAGTAATTATTATGATTGATTAGTAATCTAAAGATACCTTAGATACCAGTAATTATTTTTTCATTTTATATTCAGATACTGGAAATTCTTTATTATATGGATCTCAAGAATGTGCTTTCAAGAACAGAACACACTATAAATCTGAATCCAAAGAAGTTCTTAAGTTGGGCTATGAATATTGCAGATGCCTCTGACAGGTATAGTCATTTGTCTTTGTATTTAGCCAACAAAATACATATTTATTTATTTATTTATTTATTTTATTTTATTTTAAGATTATCTATGTATTGGTTTCAGAATTCAAATGCTTTGATTGAGTCTCTTCCGAATTAGGTTATATTTTTTATTCTGCCTGTTTTGTGTAGTTACTTTCGCTTCTGCATCCACGTAAGCAGTTATGTCCATAAACTGAGCAATAGCATTTCAGCAAAACCACCAGCAGGAGCCAGAAAAAAATGGTTTCCTTTTTTTTTTTGTAGATCAGAGATAGTAGTTCTGGACTTGCTTACCTCAAACTGTAACAGTTTTAAGGACTGGTTTTTTTTTTCCTCCTCGTACTAAAATGTTTAACAAAAATCGCTTTGAAACAGTGTGGTGTGCAACATTCAAATGTTACCCCTTGATATGAATAGCATGTACTGAAATCAAGGTTGTATGGGTTTCACAACTGAATGAATTTGTTAGTAGAAAATAGGCTGTAGATCTGCCTACATCAGCTTCTCTTTTTTTAAAAATAAAATAAAACATCACAGAAAAGCCCCCTGTGATTGCAATATGCCTGCTGTATTTCACAATAGTCTGAGGTGTCTTCACATATTACAGCAGGGGTGGGGAACCTCAGGCCCAGGGACCAAATGCGGCCCTCGGCAAGTTTTTATGTGGCCACTTTCCAGTGCCTGGATCTTCCTCCTGGATCCAATCTCTACTCCCAAGCACTGAAAAACTGAGCTCAGGATAAAGGGGCAAAGAGGAAGGTATGCACACATGGGTAGAAGACAGATCCCTGATCTGGGTCCTCCTTTTCTTGAATACACCCATTAAGCACCCCCGCCCCCAACCTCTATGTGGCCCTCAGGGCTCATACTAATTTTCACTGTGGCCCACGGGACAGAAAAGGTTCCCCACCCCTATGTTACAGTATCCAAAAAGCTATTGTCCCAAAGCTGTGTTGGTGTGAACATGCACAGTTCAGGGTATGAGGTGGAGGCTTCTGAGAAAACCTGAGCAATTGCCCATGTTCATGGTTCCTGCATAAGTAATTTAACATGTGTACAGGTTCCTGGCCAGTATTGTCCCAGGTGATGCTTTCTGGGTACTCAGTTCAGCATCAACCGAGACTCGGGGGGGTAGGGGGGGCGGAGCGGAGAGTAGCCATGGTCTGTAAAGATGTCCTGGCCTTTTGGAGGTATCTGATGCCTAACTCATCTGATATGGAACGTGTCCACCTTGTGCTGGATTTGGCTGGGGGTAGATCGGGGATCCTCTTGGTGTACCGACCACACTGCTGCACAGTTGATTCCTTGACTGCTCTAGCAGAGCTGATCTTGGAGGTGGTGTTGAAATCACCTAGAGTTATTGCCTTAGGTGATTTCAAGATACACGCTGAGGCTGGCCTTTCAGGGGCAAAGCACGAGTTCACATCACAACCATGGGCCTATCCCAAATGACATTGGGTCTAACACATGAGGTGGGACACACATCGGATTTGATATTTTGCACCAGCCTGGAAATAGGAGCTCTGATTATTTGGGGTGGTGTTATAACACCATTGTCATGGTCGGATCATTACCTCCCGAAGGTCCAGATCCTAGCCCACCTCTGCCCTCGTTGGGGGGGGTGGACCAGTTAGGCTGGTCCTCCCTCAGAGACTGATGGATCCGATTGGTTTCCTGACTCTCTGGGGGATATACCCACTGATCTTGATGGCTGCTCTGTCAGTGACCTGGTCACCTTATGGAATGACATCTTGACCATGTCCATTGACATGGTTGCACCCAGGCATCCTCTCCCACTGCTTCGTCAGCACAGGTCTCCCTGGTTTATGGAGGACCTGAGGTGATTGAAGCAGGATGGCAGGCGGCTAGAGCACAGGTTGGCACTCAACTCTCACTGAAGCCAATCATTTGCGGCATAGATGGTTTTTGAAGGACTGTACCATGGCTGTGATGGCGGTGAAGAAAGCATTATTCTCCACTACCGTAGCATCTGCAAAGTCTTGTCCGGTGGAGCTTTTCCGGGTCGTGAGGGGCCTGATTAACTCAGCCTGTCTCCACCAGGAAATGGAGTCATAGATAGCCTGCTCTGACATTTTCGTTATTTTGCAGACAAAATTGTTCATATTCACCATGACTTGTATGCTGCCATTTTAACTGCAGGGTCAGAGTTTGGCATTATGGAAGCTCAGTCGTGTCCTGTTCATTTGAACTGGTTTCACTTGTATCACCCACTGATGTGGGGGAAGTGCTTGGGGTGATGAGGGCAACCAGTTGTGAATTAGTTCCATTGCCTGTCCTGGCTAGTGAAAGCCAGCCAGGAGAAGTTGGGGCCATTGTTGGTTGGGATGGTCATCGCCTCCCTACAGGAGGTGAGAATGTCAGGTGCCCTTAAAACTGCGGTGGTCTAGCCCCTGTTTAAGAAAACATCTTTGGATTCTGATTCCCCGGCAAACTATTGTCCTGTCTCTAGCCTCCCCTTTTTAGGAACACATCAGCTCCAGGCTCATCTCAATGCTATCGTATTCCTGGACCCGTTTCATTCAGGTTTTCATGCTGGGTATGGCACAGACTGAGTTTATGGCTTTAGTTGATGATCAGCACCTTGAGATGGACAAGGGGAATTCTACCTTGTTTATTTTTTTATATCTTTCTGCAGCCTTTGATACAATTGATCATGAGGTGGTGTGGACATGACTGCAGGACCTGGCAGGGGTGCACAGGACTGCTCTGAAGTGGTTCTGTTCTTTCCTATCGAGCTCCCCAATGGGTGGTGATGGACGATTGCTCATTATCCCCTCAGGACCTTCCTTGTGGGATCCTGCAGGGTTGTATTCTGTCTCCCCTCTTGTTCAATGTGTATCTGAGGCTGCTGGGCGAGGTCATTCAGAGGTTTGGGGTGAGGTGTCATCAATATGCTGATGATACTTAGTTCTACCTCCTTTTCATCCGTCCCAGGTCCCACAGGCACAGTGCTTACCCGATGCCTGGCTGCTGTTGGGGACTGGATGAGGATGAACTGATTTTAAGTTGAACCTTGACAAGACTGAAGTGATGATGGTTGGCCGGTCCTGTGACTTGGAGGGTATTGGGACATCTGTCATTGATCCAGTCTGGCCCCCTCTGGTCAGTCAGGTTTGCAGCCTTAGAGTGCTTCTGGACCCCTCGGTGCGCCTGGATTGTCGGGTTAAGGTGATGGCCAGGAGTGCTTTTTTTTACCAACTCCATCTAGTGAGAAGGCTGCGGCCTTTTCTTTCTGACTTGGATCTGGCCACTGTCATCTTTCATCAGTTTGAGCTGCTATTTGCAGGTGGGGCAGGGCATAAATATGTAAAATAAAAATAAGGTAAAAAGATTACTGCAACACACTCTACATGGGGCTGCTCTTGATGACTGTTTGGAGGCTGTAGGTGATGCAGAATGCAGCAGCTTGTCTCCTTCTGGGGACAAGTCACCGGGAGCACGTTACACCTGTACTCCGAAGTCTGCACTGGCTACCTATAATGTTCCAGGCACAATTCAAGGTGCTGGGGATGCCCTCTTGCGGGTTCCATCTGTTACACTTGTCCGTAGGATGGGTGTATGTGGGAGGGCATTCTCTGTTGCTTCTGTGGTTTTATGGAACTCCCTTCCCCATGAGGTTCACTTGAGCCCAAGCCTCAGCATCTTCCAGAAGTGAGGCAGATGGGGATGAGGGTTGATTGGGTTAATGGATAGGGTTGTGAGAAGGGTAGGAGTTTTGAGGGGAGGGAGTATGAATTTTATTGTTGTTTTATGGATTGTAAGCTGCTCTGAGCTTTTGTGGGAAGGGTGGCATATAAATTTGAAAAATAAATATAATAGATCTGCATTTTATTTCAAAAGAACACTGTGTGCCTTGTATGTTGACTTGGGTTTGGCATATGTATTTGCTCTGTATATACCCTAGCGGAAACGGACGGATAGGAAGAAAGCAGATACTGGGGAAGTAGAAAGAAGCATATATGTATATTTGCATATATACTTTAAACTCATTAGATATCAAGAACTGAAAAGACTGTGCTCAGTTTCATGAGCCGCTTTGAAAATGGTCTGAACCTAATCAGGATCTGGTGTAGTATGATACAGACAGTTTTATATTCATGAAACATGTACACCTCATGACTAAACCAAAAACAAGTTGTTTCTCATCTGGATGTGTATTCAGGTGCTGAACATTCATAACAGACTAGATTGGATTGGATTTCAGGCTGACTGCAGCTAACAGCATGTAATGTGTTCAACAAGTGAGACAGTATTTTAATATTTGTTGCCAGTGATGATCATCAAGTATTTTTAGACGTGAAACTATGGCAAAACGTTCTTAACTTTTATTTTGTGTTTATTTTTACAGCATTGAAACTGAAAGTATAGCTCTCAAATTTGCCTCAAAGTTGGTCATCCATCTTATACAAAATTACCAAGAGGTAAAAGAAATTCAATTTGCTTCATCAAATATACAATTTTATGGTGTTTTTATTTGTTACCATGATAAAAGAAATGAACAGTTTCCCTTATAGAAAATTGCCTTTAATACCATTTTGTTTCATGTGCCTGTAGGACTCGCTGATCTTTGTTATGTATAGAGTTTGATTTATTTTCTCTTTATAATCAGAGTGAAATTGTGACCCATTGAAGTTAGAGTAGTACAGTTGACTTCAGTGAGGGGTAAAATTTCATCTCTGTTAATATTTAAAATTACTAACAAGAAATAATAAATTGTCTCATAGTAATGTGAGAATCCATATTTTGACCCTCAGTTCTTTCTTTTCACTGAATTAGTAATCTACAAGTCCATGAATTTGTCCGTACAGCTTGATATTATTAGGCTCTTATTTCCATTAGGTTATTGTTCGCACGTGTTTGTGTATGCGTATTTATTATTTAAGGCTAGGTGGGTACACACAAACATTAAAAAATACACAGAATAAAACTAAATAAAATTCCCTAGTCCCTGATCTATTAGAATACAAAAATGAGTAAAGTTCTCTAACCCACAACTCCCCAAACCCTAACTTTACTTGCCAAATTAAACAGTCTTCTCTCTGGAAGATGAGCAGGCTCCTGCTTAGATGAACACTCAAGGGAAGGGAGTTCCATAATTGTGGGGGCAACCACCAAGAACCACTCTCTGCATGCTCTTGTGTGAATTTAATGGGCAGATGGCATCTTCAAGAAGGGAAAAGGAAAGGTTAGAGATAGGTCGATAGCTGACGGAAGCCCATGTCGAGGGATGGTTTCTTGAGCTGGGGCTGGATGACCACAATTTTGAGACCATTCAGCTCCCTGACCTCCCAGAGCGAAGTATTAACAACCTCAGCCAGCAATGGCCCCAGTGGCTAGCTTTTACCAGCCAGGATTCACAACTGGTCACACATCACTCCAAGCAAAACTTCTGCATCCGTGGACAACACTAATTGAAAATGATCCAAGTAAACCAGACAAGACTTAACTTCCCCAACCCCAAACTCTGACTCTACACCCAAACTAGTAGTTCCCAAGTCATGCCAAATAGTATGAGTGACTTTGGGTAACAACAGACATGACAGCAGCCTGCTTTGTCACGCTTTGGCCCAAACTTCACCTGTACGTCTGTGCCACCAGATATTGGCCTGGAATTGCCCCTGGCCAAGTCGGTGGTTAGCCCAGGCTCTGACCTCAAAAAACTCCAAGGTCACAGCTCGGGCTAAGGCCTGCCTTACTGGGCCATGCTAGGCTATCGCATCTGTTCAGACAAGCAGACATGGCCCAGAATGAGGACTGCCATGGCTGGCCACCATGGTTGGCTGTCATTGGCCGGTGTGGCCACCCACCATTGCAGGGCCAACTGGTCACGTGTTTGTGCTTCTTTTGCCTTCCCTGGGCCGCAGGCATGTTTGTTCTGCGCTGCTGCTATGCTGTTGTCACGTGTGTTTTTAGCCGTTATCTGCAAAGTGGGTGGCATACTTATCACAGTAAACAACTAATTCCATTCCATTTTAATTTGTATCCTGCGCTCTCCTGCCGAAGGCAGCTCGAGGCAGCTAACCACAAATGAAATTACAAAACATTACAAAACATAAATCCACAAAATCCAACTACAAAAACATAAATCCCACAAATACAATACCATAATAACTATTCAATAAACATAATTCAATAATGCCATTTTTACAAAACTCCCCCCCCTCACTACATCTTATTACATTTCAATAATTAATTCCCTTCACTCTCCCGCCATCCCCCTACCATGCTGTCACAGCCACGTTATAGTCCTTCAAAAACAGCATAGTTGTGCAGTTGGTCAGCTTTGGCCTGAGTTGAGATCTAACTGCCTACCTTCCTGCTTTAGCAGCCTCATGTCCTTCATATACCATGGAAACTTGTTCTGCTGCAGCAGAGAAAACAAACGCCTGGGTGCTACTTTGTTGATGGCCTGGGTCAGCATGTTGTACCAGGCCATCAGCAAAGAGGTGGTCTTGGTCAGTGGGTAAATTCCCCAGAGAATTCTGGAATCCTGTTGGGTTCATTAGTCTCCAGGGGTGCACCATTGTAATTGGTTTACCACTCCAATAAGGGCAAAGGTGGCTAGGGATCTGGGTCTTTAGAAGTTAATTGTCTGACCATGACAACAGTGACATGATGACACCCCCATAGATATATAACATATATATAATATGTAATTGTGCATATGTATGTAGGTATTTACACCTACATTTTTTCCTAAATTAACAAATCCCAGCTCAGCTTGATGCAAAATGCCAATAATATATTGTGCTGCATACCTCTCATTTCTTTTTTGTGCTTGAGGTTTTGGAGTCCGAGATAAGACAGTGGATTCAAATGATAGCTTGTTGCTGTGGAGAAGAGCAACAGACTGATCTAAGATTGGCAGCTGCAGAAGTCCTTGTTAGTATTACACAAGTTTTCTTGATGAATCGGGAACTTATCTTTGGTGAGTAAGTTTACAGAATGAAGTTTACAGGATGTATTGCCATGGAACTCCTTAAAAGCAGGAATAATAGTGAAACCTAACAATGCATGCTATTTTAATTATCCATTGTTTAATCATCCATTGGTGCGAATTATGGTCAAGGTTTAAAATGACTGCATGTTCTTTTCAGTGTAGGAGTAGGTGAATGCATGTTGCAATTTAAAGAATTTATATGGAGTAATAAGAATTTACCAGAGGGCTCTTTAGTCTAATAGACAAAGACATAGCACAATGAAAAGCTAGAAGATTAAATTAGAAATTCAAAATAGAAATAAGGTGTAATCTTTGACAATCTTGTGTACAGTTTGACAAGGATTATGGAATGTTAATTATTATTATTATTATTATAAGCTTGTATATAGCGCCAGCGATGTACCTGGCGCTTTACAGAGAATAAGATAGACACAGTCCCTGCCCAAGAGCTTACAATCTAAAGACGGGGAGGGGAGACAGGGAAGGGGGGGGAACAAATGGGGAGAGAAGGAATACGACATTCATGAGGATGCGAGAACTCAGGTACACGTTCTTGGCTTAGTTACAGTACATTGGGAGTTTTCAGGTAATAGGTGGGGGATAATCCTGGGTGGGGATGATTAGCAGGAGTTAGGAAGGGTGGAGTAGAGCAGAAGAGGTGGGTTTTGAGGAGGGACTTGAAGGTGTGGAGGGTGGGGGCAAGGCGGACGAGTGCAGAGAGGAAGTTCCAGGCGTGCGGGGCAGCAAGGGAGAAGGGACGAAGGCGGTTGGGGAAGCAGGGGAGGCGTGGGAGGGTGAAGGAGGAGATGGAAGAGGAGCAGAGTGCTCGAATAGGGGTTCAGAGGGAGATCAGGGCAGAGAGGTTGGGGGGAGCGAGGTTGTGAAGGGCTTTGTAGGTGAAGATGAGGAGCTTGTGCAGAATACGCTCAGGAAGGGGGAGCCAGTGGGGTGGGGAGAGGAGAGGCTGCACGTGGTCATAGCGATGGGCTAAGTGGATGATCCTGGCAGCAGAGTTTTGAACAGAGATGAGGGAAGAAAGGTGAGGGCTGGGAAGGCCAGCGAGGAGGAGGTTACAATAGTCAAGGCGTGAGATGACTGGGGCATGGATAAGAGCTTTGGCAAAGGAGACAGAAAAGGACGGATCTTAGCAATGTTGTGGAGGGAGAAGCAGCAGGATTTGGCGACGGAGTCAATGTAGGGTTTGAAGGTAAGGTGCGAGTCGAAGATGAAGCCCAAGCTGCAGGCTTGGGGGACAGGGAGGATGGAGACCCCGTCAATGGCAATTGCCAGGGAAGAGGGAGAGGAAGGATTGGGAGGGAAGATCAGGAGTTCAGTTTTCGCCATGTTCAGTTTGAGTTGGCGCTGAGACATCCAGGTGGAGATATCAGAAAGACAGTTGGTGAGACGAGGTTGAACAGGGGGGGGAGGGATGGAGTGGAGAGAGATTTGAGTGTCGTCAGCATATAGGTGGTATTGGAAACCGTGGGAGGCAATGAGTTTGCCTAGGGATTGTGTGTAGATAGAGAAGTGGAGAGGGCCAAGGACAGAGCCTTGGGGAACGCCGACCGAGAGGGGTAGGGAGGAGGAGAGGGAGGAGTTAGGAAGAGATACATTGAAGGAGCAGTCAGAAAGGTAGGAGGTGAACCAGTCGAGGACAGAGTCTCAGAATCCCAGGGAGTGAAGCGATTCAAGCAGGAGTGAGTGGTCAACAGTGTCGAAGGCAGCAGAGAGATCAAGGAGGAGAAGAATAGAGCAAAGGTGGTTGGATTTAGCCACAAGCAGATCGTTGGTGATCTTAGCAAGAGCGGTTTCAGTGGAGTGAAAGGAGCGGAAGACATATTGGAGGGGATCAAGGGAGGAGTTGGCGGAGAGGAGGTCGAGGCAGCTGGAGTAGACAACGCGTTCAAGGAGTTTGGAGGCAAAAGGGAGGAGCGAGACAGGACAGTAATTAGAGGGATCCAGAGTGGATTCCTCTTGTTCCCTGTGTTACAAATAATGAAATGTAAAGATCCCCAACACACTGTATTTGATACAGAGCTTATCTTGAGTCCTGTGTTCCAGGGAAAGGATAGGATAGAACTTTAAATAAAATAGTAGTTGGATGTTTCTAAAATTATTACTATAATGGGAAGAGGGGTGTACACTTTTGCTAATGTTACTATAGAAGGTCTACTTAGTTTAATAATGTCCTGTTTTGTGCTCTTAACTTCTTCTGTTGATCACAGAATTTGATTTTATTCTCTGTCAAATTCTAGAGGAGAATTATTCCTCTAGAATTTGTTTCCCCAGACGTTTATCTGTACTCTCTGTAATACATTCAGGAGATGTTTCACTCTTTCTGATCTACACTACCTGTCCATAAATCAGCAACTTGTAGTTTTTGTTCAATCAGCTTCCTAAATCTCACTTTTGGGACCAACACAGCAAGAATATTTTATCGTAATTAATGGACTGTGTTGATATTATAAAGGACTCTTAACAGTATTTGATTGTCATTTCTTGCTTCATAACTTAGTATTTACATCAGCTATTGATATGCTGTGGCCATCTTAACAGATCGGTTCCCCCTCACACCATAATACCAGTTCTTTTTTGAGATCATGGCAAAGTCAGTCTGCTATTGAGTTTACAAGTCTGATAGTGCCCAAGTCCATCATCTTGAGAATTTGTTCTTGAACAAATTACTAAGTTGTTTTCTGTGCAAACTGATGATTCACAGTCAGCAGCTGTTTGTCTTATTATACTCAAAACTTTCATCGCAGCTGTTCCACTCTGGGCAACTCTGAACCCAACACATGCATTCCAGCTACCCTGTACAATTAAGATACCTATCCAGTGAACAGCTGCGAACTCTTTCTCAGTGTCAATGTGGAATTTTTCAGTCTCTTTGTCATGGTCACTAGTTGGAGCACATCACTGGAAAACGGTAACGTTATAGGGAGGGATGGACTACCAATCTGAGGGTCATCAGCCTGCCTTTGATAGGCTTATAGGGGCTGATCTGCTTCCTCATCAGAAGAGCAACCCCAGGCGGTCTTATTCTGCTGCCGCCACTTTGTCCACCTGGACTCACACAAACTTATCATATCCCGTATGACAATTAAATTTGTTTCTACAGAACTACATTATGTAGAACGAATTCTATCATGTTCTCTACACTGACATTGTTAACAGTTTATTGTATAAAGTGTATACAATTTGTATACATGTAAAGGGCAGAGTTAATGCACTCTGAAAAAAATGTTCATTGTCAAATTATGATAAATTAAAGTTTAATAATGAAAAAATGTGAAAGTTTAGTTATTGATAAAAATGAATAAAAGTATGTATGGTAAGGAATTAAGTACATATATTACATTTATGTTGATGAAGATTAAATATTCCTCAAATTCTGAAAAAATGTCCATGTTTTTTGGTGGTTGTCTTGTTGCAATGTATGGAGTCGAATATTTTTTCATTATAATTGTAATGAATTTGTATGTTTTGGGGAGTTTAAGCTACAGTCAAAATGATTTTGTGATGTTTTTGAAGAGGAAAGTTTTTAGTTCTAAAAACTGTTGTGCATTTAACGTTTTCTTAAACTGTAAAGTTTTTTGTTTTGGTAAATTTCCAGGTTGTGTGCAATATGATATATCAACACATTAATATATCAGTTGTTGCACAACTTTAAAGTTGTATATTTTACAGAACTTTTAACTTTAAAACTGTGTAACTTTTAAGTTGTGCATATATGAAGTTACTTGTTTATATTAGGGTCAATGGGAATGATTATCCCCATCTAACCCTAGTGTAAACTACGAGTAACTCTACAAGAGCCAAAGGAGTTTGAGGAGGAACTTGATTTGTGACTTTTTTTTAAACATAGCCTCCACATGAAAACAGAAGGTGTTTGGGGAAAGATTCTCCCAACTTCTTCTCCCCTCCCCCAACCCAATCTCTATCTCGCACACGCACACACACAGACTCTCCCCCGTCTGTCTCTCTCTCTCTCTCTCACACACACACACACACACACACACACACACACATATGCATGCACCCTTCTCCCCCAGCTGAGTGTCTCTCTCTCTCACACACAGACACATGCACTCTGCTCCCTGCAGCGCTCTCTCTCTCTCTCTCTCTCACACTCACACACACATGCAGCTCTTCTACCCCCACTCTCTCACAAACACACACGCACACATCCACTTTTCTCCCCCACACTCTTACTCACTCTCTCTCACAATCACACACGCATGTACTGTTCTCCCCCCCCCCCCACTCTCTCACAAACACACACGTTTGTTTCATTAGCAGTTCTTCCGTTTGTTTTTCCAGCGCGTTGAGGGGCAACCAAAGCAGCTCCTCTCCACTTTCAGGGAGCTGGGGAAGCGGGGGGCTGTGTAACTGACATGACACTGAGTAGCCTAGTCAGTGTCATGCCAGTTACACAGCACCCTGCTCCTTGGCTCGGCTCAGCTCCTCTCCACTCTCAGGGAGCCAGAGAAGCGGGGAGCTGTGTAGCTGACAAGACACTGACTAACCTAGTCAGTGTCATGCCAGTTACACAGCGCTCCACTCTCAGGGAGTCGGGGAAGCAGGGCACTGTGCAACTGACATGACACTGACCCATTTCCCCGGCTCTCGACTCGACTCCTGCTCTGCTGTTACTCCTCCTCCCTGTGCGGCTCCAGGCAGCTACAAGGGCATGCTGGCTGGGACGCGGAGCCCAAGTGGAGGTGAAAGAAGGGGAGCAGAAGCTTCAAGGTGGCTAGCAGTGGCGGGGACTTGGGGAGCAACAGACAGAGTTTGATAGCAGTGGAGTGAGTGGGAGGAAGGGGCAGCCAGTCCCTCCCCTGCCTCCCTTCTCCTCCGGGACCACAGCTTTCCACCCAGCTTTCCCCTCTGCCCGAGAAGCATGGGCAGTGCTGCGCGTGCGTGAGCCAGCAGAACCGCTTTTAAAATTTTAAATCTGTTTTGGTTGCACAAAATGCTCTGAGACTCCAGTAGCAGAACAGTGTCGATCTCAGACTACAAGACTGTGACGTTTCAGGGCTCAACTTATCCGGGGTGAGGAGATACCCATGGTTCAAAATCGTGAGGACGGTGTGCATTTGACCACAACCAATTAACTTTTCAGCAGTTGTAAATTTTTATTTTCTGACTCAGTCGTCTTCAAACTTTCCATGTATGACGGTCCTCACAAACAGCATGGATAAAATTTTTAGAACTGTAGCTCAAGCTGTTTCATCAATATCGGGGCTTCAACAGTCCCCTGTTTACAATAGAGAGTCGTTGTGCATTTAACTTCCTTACAGCTACTGCTGTAAGAGTCATGAATGAGACAGCTACTGCTGTAAGGAAATCATCTCTTCCTGGAGACTTTTAATCTGAGGCTATTTGAACTATAAAATGTTAAATAGTAAAAATGATGGGTAATCTGGTAATAAATGTAAGTGGAGCTGTATGTATTCCATATGTTTGGTAAAATACAAACTTTTTAGAGCATAACTGATGTAATAATTGTGAGCTGAACTGTGTATAGACTTTGAAGGTAAATTAATTTTGAAAGTAAGAGTAGAACTTGAATATATTGATACTTTTTATATAAAAACGGACACATCTTATCTTCTGCAATGTCTGAAAGAGTCATAAATGAGACAGTACACTCTTTGAATTCAGCCATATCTGCTTACCGTATTAGTACCGGTTAGCTAGGCTAAACCTATTGCTTTATATCAGGTGGATACAAAACTTAAGTTTACACATTTTCTTTTCTTGCCTTTGATAATCACATCTGGAAGTCTTGATTTCTGGAAGAAAAAAATTAGATCCCTGACTAGGACAGATGTTATCCCTTATCTCAGATGAAGAAGATTGGGGAGTTTTGATAACTGGACTGGAATAGTGAGGTTTTCATCTGTCAGCAGCTTGGATCTGGCCAAAGTTAGGAATGCTAAATTTTTTTTACTGTCCAGCAACTACTGAGTGGTTCATTTGAGTTGTCTTGCTACTAGTTCAACACTGAAACAAAAGTGGTATTATTTTTGTTGATAGTCTACACAAAGAAGCCAAGAAATGAATGGACATGGAGTTTGAAGTTGCCTTCAGTCCCAAACTAATGGAGTCAACATGCTGGAGTTAGGACAGGGAAATGGACACAATCTTATCTGCAATACTGTACATGGTCATTTTCTAGTGCTGCCTGTTCTGAACCTTTTATAAACCCTAAGTGTACCATTCAGAACAATGACACCTAATAAAGAGCCTGCTTATACCATGTTGTACTGGTGTAAATAAAGAGCAGTTCTCTTGAAAGTGTGGAGCTGCACTTATATAAAGCCTATGTAAATAAGAGTAGATCAGCTGATATTGTATGCCTTAGCCTATCTGATTACTCTGATGCTACTTTAAAGATTTTATTTTTTAAAAAAACAAAATACTAGTACTAGACATTTTCAGAGAGACTATTTATTATATCCATGCTGCAATATTTAGTTAAACCTCCAGCATGAACCTCTGAGAGAGACCATGACAACAATGCCCTTCCTTCACCAGCATCATGGCAGAAAATAAACCTAAGTAGCCAGTGTCTTGCTTCTCAAACTCAAGAATGATTATAAAACATTACTCTTGGTGATATTGCCTGACCAGAACAAATCAGTGTGTAAAGAGAAATCTATGTAGGTTTTCCCAGAGAAAGATCACAGTCTGAGCAGTTAACTTGGCTAGGGCACAGGGCACACCAGAGGGCAATACTATAATGCAAGCAGCCTCAGCTTGACCTGCAGAACTAGAGCTCCTTAATGCCATCTCCACCTTCATGGAATCTGGAGAGAGTGTGGTTGCCATGCTGGTCCCAAATGAAAGAGTTGCGGACAAAGTAGTAGAAGACAATATCCGCCTTCTGTTGAGAACATGCAAGCTTGCACAACAGAGGAACAGTCGAATAAAAGATATTATTTGAACTACTTTTTATCCCTGTCTAATAGTCATTACTTCGCTGCCTTTTTAGACCATTGAACTTAGCAAGAATTCATTATGAAGTTGAAATGCAACGTATTTATATCACTGGTTCCTGTCTGAAGATTTCCCAGTCTTAGCTGATGTTAAATATCCATCATCACCTCACTGCTTTTGGAACCAGCTAGGGCCAACCAGTAAGGAGGAGAGAGAATGAAAAAGCAGGGGGAAAAGGGAAGTTTCCTGCTCGGAATAAGAGTTTAAAGACAAACAGCAACTTGCTAGAAGCCCTCCTGTCCCCTTAATTTTTTTTATTTTTTAAATTATCTATTTTCTTTTCTTTTTAAATTGCAAAAATAATATGTTTTGGCAACATTCTTAAACCTTTCCCTCCTTTGTTAAATATTCAGGTCTGTCTGATACACTACTCCTATGGAAATGTGCCATTCTACTGCTGCAGAGTGAAGAGCTGATAGTAAGGGATAAAGCTGCAGACATCATAAGGATGGCCCAGTCTCAAGAAAATGTCTGTAAAAACTCAGGTACAGTATTGCAGTTTTTCTGTTGCATTGGTCATTATTGCATATTGGAGAGAAGAACATATGTCCCTTTTCAACACGAAGAGCAGTGCTTTTTGGTTATAAGTGTTAACACACTATGACTTCCGACACTGTAGAAGAGAGTTGTAAGTTAATGTAAGTGTAATGCCTGTGGTGTTCTCTTTTATGTTTTGAGTATAGCATGCATATAGCTTGGCATGAACCTTCCTAAAAGTGAGAGGGCCAAGATCAGAAGTCCTCCTTCAATAAGGACTCCAGAAGCAAAGGGTCATTCACAGGCTTAAGGGATTTTTAAAAATATTTTTTTTAAAAGTCAGCTTAGTAATAAATTTGGGGTATTTGTATTTTCGTTTCTCTGCACTTTGCACAGTTAGTCCACACCAGCACAAAACAGGTCAAAAGTTTTAGGCTGTAATATTTAGGAACGGGGACTGTTCTTTGCTACTCAGCTAAGTGGGGAATCTTCTCCTAGGTGTGTTTGAAAAATGGATGGGCAGCCAAATCTTCAAAGCATATGTACTAGTGAGAACTTTGAGAATCATAGTCATATTTCAGGAACATTTTAATGTTAAAAATGTCAGTTTTAAAACTTCAGTACTGTAATACCATTGGGGAGGCAGTTTTGATGAAAGAATAGGAGCGAGTTTTAACTTTTTAGAATTTTGCATAGCAATAAACAGACTTCTATTTGTTTTCACTATCTAGTTTTATTCTTTTTAACTTTGAATAATCAATTTTATAGAGGCACAATTGTGCCTTTATTAGTTAAGGCAAGACGCAGTTTCTATGCAATCTCCGCCTATCTGTAACATGGGAGTATTTCTTCACTGCACTTCCGGGTTGCAACCAAAAATAGTTGCAGACAATTTTATTTCTTATTTCGGATGTTTAGTAAACTAAATGGAATAGAACATTAAAGTTTAGATTCAGGTATTCGCTGGTGAATTTAGGGACGTAATGGTGCTGTAAATAAAAAGTTAGATAGAAAAAAAAGAACATGTTAGTATCAATGGAAAAAATCCTTAAGTCGTGCATGTGCATTTCATGTACTAATGTTGTAAAAACATCTCTAGTGGTAGTTCACAGGCCACAGCGATTCTTGTTTCTATTTGCTAGGGGCATGGGGGGACAGGGTGCACTGTGGAAAGAGGGTGAACTTAATAAAAAGTTCTCATTGAAATAATGACACATTGAAGAAAATAGAAGAAATCATTAAGTTGCGCATGCCTATTGTAGCTCTCGTAGCATTGGCTATACAGCATTGTATAAATATCCTTAGTGTGAAGGAGAGCTGAGACACTAGCTGGTGGGGGGGGTGGGTTAGGTTAGCAGGNGGGGTGGGGGATAAGTGTGGGTGAGAGAGGTCAGGTTAGCTGGGGCGGGGGGTAAGTATGGCTTTCGAGGGGGTCAGGTTAGCCAGGGCGGGGGTGTGTGTGAGGTTAGCTGGGTCGGGGGTAAGTGTGGCTGGGGGGGGCACGGATTAGCTGGGGCGGGGGGTAAGTATGGCTGGCGGGGGTTCTGGGTTGGGAGTATAATCTGTTGCAGGGGATTGCTTGTTTGTTTAGTTATGTAGTTTTACGGGGGCCGGTCTTCTCCACAAGTTGGCACAGAAGCACCCCTAGTCGCTCTACTTACTGTCGAATATTCATCACCACCACATCCGTACGACCTATTAAAGTGTCATATATATATATATATCGTTATGAGTCTCCCAATCAGGAGAGGAAAACGTTGTTCAAACCAGCACTTTATTTTGAATTAAAAGGTATCTGGAATTTTTAACTAACATCACCACCTTGTGTTCAACAAATTTATAACTGATTGTAAACTCTGTTTTACTCATACATCTTTTCTGTAACTCACACATTTCATCAGTTCATATATTCTCACTCCACTGACTTCCACAAAATATTATTCGGATATACCAATTCAAAAAGCTGATTATATCCAACATCTAAAAATCTTTGCTTTTAAATTTATAGTTTAGGCGAATTAGTGAAAATTAACCATTTCACTACTGTACAACGTACAAATAGCTTATGATTATAATACATCGTTTTCAACTACATCTGTATTACTCAATCACATACATTTCATTAACAACTCTATATCAATATCTTCTCAGCATCATAACTCTTTCTTCTTTAAATACCATCAAGATTATCATATCAACAACAAAAAATAGCCACCACATCACTATCTCTACTAATTAAAAAAATCATTTTCATTCAAACGCCTTAAAGAGTTAATTATTTATTACATTATAATAACTTATATTTCAATGCATTTCTTAATTAGTAGAGGTGGTGGGTATTTTTTGTTGTTATACTCGTGATGTTATTGAAGGAAGAATGATAGTTATGATGAGAAGATATTGATATAGACAGTTAATAAAATTCATGTGATTGAGTAATATTAATGTAGTTTAAAATGATGTATTATAATCGTAAGATATTTGTACGTTATACAGTAGTGAAATGGATAATTTTCACTAATTCGCCTTAATGCAAAAGCAAAGGTTTTTAGATGTTGGAATTATAGCTAAAGCTCTAAATAGCGGTTGAAAAATTGCTTCAGGGGTTTCCAGAATTATTGTCTCATGGTGATTTTTAGGAAATGTTGAATTGATTCTTAAAATGATTAATCTCCCAACAGCCAGCCCCTTGAACTCATCCTTTGATCTAAAAGTCACACTGAGTTTTTTTGCCCCCTGCTTTAGTTATCTGACAGCAGTAGATGGTTAGTGACATCAGTACAAACTTGTGTGCCTTCACTGGATAGGCAGACTTGTAACTAACTGAAATTTAGTGTGAGAGAGAAGGTGTTTGCTGTGTTGGTTTCAAATGTAAGAGATGGAGATTGTTCAGATGATATTATAGAGTTGCAGGATCCAATCTATAGTTAAGGCTTGTTGCATGCTCCATTATAAAGCCCGAACATTCTATTCAGAATTGACATGATTAAAGTTAGGATCATGACATTTCTGGTGAAGGATAACTGGAGTAAGTGATTCAAGCTGTCCAAATTTCAGCCGAATTGGTTGGATAACAGTTGAGATATTGCAGTTTGAAAACTGCACTTTGAAGCATATTNGAAGGAGCCAGTAGAGAGGGAGAGGTTGATGATGTGCAGGAGGGTACGGGCAACAGTGGAAGCAATGGAGGTCAGGAGGTGGGAGGGCGTGGGGTCAAGGGGGCAAGTGGAAGGGTTGGAGGAGGAGAGCAGGGAGGAGATTTCCTCAAGGTAGGTAGGTGGGAGGGAAGGAGGACAGGAGAGGGAGTAGGAAGAGGAGAGGAGTGGGAAGCTTTTGTTTATTTTCCTCTCCTGTTTGATGGCACATACAGACAAAGATAGTATTTCCCAGAACTTCTGAGTTCTCTGTGAGGGGAGTGGGGGCTACAGGGTTAGAGGGGCGACTTGGACCCAGGACTCCTGGGTTGTTCGTTAGAAGCTTGAGAGAAGAACCAGGACTATTGAGTTGCCGGTGAAGGGAGTGCAGCCTACTGGATTAGATTGGGGTGGAGAGGCTGGAAGCCAGGAGTTCTGAGTTCTCTGTTACAGGGCTGGGACCAAGTAGATTAGAGGAGGAGAAGGGGTGGGAGCCAGAACTCCTAAGTTCGGGTGCATGGAGCCTAAGCTGTAAGTGATCGCAATATGTGAGACTGTACAATGTCTTTACTGCGAACATGGCACGGAAATTAAGGTGGGAGCCTTAACTTGCAATTTCCATGCTTTTTAGTGAATGACTGAATTTGCAAGAGCCTTAACTCTTCTTGTAAACTGGAAATTTTTTGATTATGGAATATTTTATTGGATCAACTATAGTTGGTGAGAGTATGCAAACTTTCGTACCATGCAGGGCCTTTCCTCAGGCGAATAACAAGTCAGAACTAAGTAACAAGTCTGAACAAGTAGTTCAGATATCACCTGAACTACTTTATCTCCATCTCTTGGAACTTTGTAAACAGTTGTGTTGATAAAGTCATAGAAGCAGATCTGGAATAATTTTTACATAGTCAGTTTTCGAAATTGGAAGTAATTATTTTGTTTTTCGATATGGTGACTAGTCAGAAAATCCATATTAACCCCCTAGGTCTACTTTCCCTTCACTCCTGCCATTTCTTTACACCTGAATTAGCTGTGGTCATACATGCCCTTTGTCTGTGGTTAATGTGATGCTTTTGCTAGCAAGATAGACGATATCTTTTTCAGATGTTTTGTCCTGTTTTTAATATCCTCTGCTATTGCCTTCTACTCTGTTCCTCTCTCATGCTCTTCTCTTTATTCTTCTTTACCTCTTTATCCTCCTCTTCATCCTCTGTTATCTAGACACAAGCAGAGTTCTGCAAGGTCAAAGTTAGAGATGGGACAGAAGCACACAGAATAGCATAGGCCTCATGACAAACATTAATTGCTATGATGATTACAACGTTGCAGTGACAAGGAGATGCTAGTGTCACCCGCCACATACGTTTGTGTCCAGTGTAATAAATGGGTAGCCCCTGCCTCATTTCATCTACTTGTGGCAGCATCCGCTCAGTGGCACTAGCGATCCCCCTCCCCGGGGCCACTTGTCAGCTGAGAACTGACAGCTTTTGCCCTCACGCTGCCTCCTGTCAGTTGGGGGCCGGCGAGAGGGAGAGCACAGGGGCTGCTCCCAGGGAGGTTTGGGAGTGCAGCTGCTTCAGCGGGGCAGTCCAGCCAGGGCAGAGGGAGGGAATGGGAAAGGGGGAGGGAGATGTCTCCTACCGCCCCACAGTCAGCAAAAGCCCTGGAATCCCCTGGGAGGGATTGGTAGCTCTTTCCCTCTCACTGCGGCCTCTCAACTGAAGGCAGCTGAGAAGGGAGAGCACAGGTGGGGGTACCAGGGGCTGCTCCCAGGGAGGCTTGTGTGGCATGGCCACTTCAGGGGCCAGGCTGACTGGAGCCGAGGGAGGGATTAGGAAAGCGGTGTTTCCTGCTGCCTTACAGCACAGCGCCAGTTCCGGCACAGGGAGAGCTCGGTAGCTCTGCATCCAGACTCCTCTCAACATTAGTAATCTCCCTCCCCAGGCCACTGAGGCAGGCCCAGGGAGGAAAATCGTTCCATGCCCAACTCTCAGCTGAGAGAAAGGTGGTGGAGAAAGTCTGCTGGCAGGCCTGCTTCTCTGCTGGATGGACATGCTAGGCCTGACTCTATGGTGTTGGTGGACCTGGATACGAGTGAGACTGCAGATTATTTATTTATTTATGTTATTTATTTAAAATTTATATCCCAGATGAACCTAATTGATGAGATGCAGACACGTGGGTGCCCATTAGCCCTAATTGGATCATACGGTGGGCTCATAATGTCCCTGGACTTAGCCGTGAGTGGTCGCTCTGGTGACCATGGAAGCCATGTAGTGGACATCTAATAGACAGGCACGTGGGAACATGCCAGGTGAAAGCTAATGTGGGCTATTGTCTTGTTTGATTTCACCCTGTGTTTAAGCAGTCTGGATGCTAACTCAGATTGTTAGCACCATGGATGGTGGATAGTTTACACCCAGTCTCAGAGGGCAATTACACCCTTAGCGTAGCAATGTCAAAGTCAGCAGTGGCATAGCAAGACTGAGGCAGACCCAGGCTCATGTCCCAATTATGGGCCTCCCTAAGGGCAAGGGAGGGATGGAGTCTTCCTAAGCAGTGGCCCTTTGAAGGCTCCTGGCCAGCCTCAGCTTCTCCTTGCAAAAGTTGTGGTGCCAACCAGCTCCCAGTGAAGCTGTAACGACAGCAGGAACCCCACCAGGAAGGAAGGCTTAAGAGTGGGTGGAGCCAGCTCTCCACCACTTCCCACTCTGAAAGCTTCCTTCTTCGCGAGGTGCCTTGCAAGCGGCCTGGGCGCTGCTTGGAAATGTTATTAGTTGGTGGGGGCAGTGTTGGCCTCACTCCCTCTGAAAATTTCCTAGCGATGCTCAGGCCCTTTGCAGAGGGTCCCCCTAGAGTCCAGCGCCCGGTCTTAACTGAGCCCCCTTGGTCCATGGTAGCTAGCTACACCCCTGACTGTGGGGTGGCCCAGTAGCCACAAGGCCTTGGCACATCATAGCCACAGGGAATAAATGGACTTTCTTACATGGACAAATGCATGGGCTATGGAAACACGGGCTTGAACTGACAGAGGCCTTTAGAGATAGCTAGGACAGAGGCTGCAAACGGATACTGGAGAAACTACAAAGACTGAAGCCATTTGGGGCAATCTGTGCTGGTGTGACTGGAAGTTTCATTGGGGCCAACTCATCATGTGCTTGTTGTGTGCATCCCACCTGCAAACAGTACATGCATTCACCTTGGATTGGTCCCACAAACGACTGTCTTGGGGAGAGCGCTGCCCGTGTGCTGGTTGCTGTTTTCCATTCATTCCTCTTCCATTTGTAAATAAATAGATTTATATAGACTTCAGTTCACTTTCCTTAGAAGGCAATCAAGCCTACAAAGGCCCCTAAAGGTTGCCCCACCTTGCAAAGAGGGAGCAGCGCTTTACTCTGATCCACACACTTATTTCCACTTGGCTTTTGTATAAGCGCAACACACAGATTAAGAAAGAACTTGTATGGTACATTATCTTAACTTAAACATGTATCTTTGGCATCAAATCTTATAATGGAAATGAAAGCACCACATCCCAGCAGAAATCAGATTGAACAAGAAGTGGCTAACCTGTTCTTATGTTACATTCCACAGTTCTTTCAGTTCTTCTCTGTTACAATTCAGTGGAAAGTTGTAAAACTTATTTTTAGAAGTAGGAATTCTTCTCCTTTAGGAACTGGATCCAAGGCCACGCACAGACACCCGCAGCGCACCCCCGGCTCAGAGCCGCTGATCCCAGCACCAGCCCCGCAACAGATCTCACCGCCGGGGTCCCGGATGCAGGGGATTCCCCCACGCCACAGCATGTCGCGCCGGAAGTAGGAAGTGTTTCCCCACCACCACGCAATGCGGGGACGGGGCCATCAACGCTGCGGCGTTCCCAGCACCTATGGGGACATCGGGGGCGTAGTAAGCACTACAAATGCCAGCGCTGTGAAGCACACAGCGCCGGTGATCAGAGACTGGCCCTGGAGTGACGTTTGACTGAATCCTTCTACCCAGCTAGGTTCCCCTTCATAGATTCCCTGTTCCTTTCTTTCCCGGAGTGACGTGTGGAGTGCTGCTGTTTGCCTGGTCTGGTGAGTGAGTGAGTCCTTTGTGTTTTTTCCCCTGAGTGTGATTACGAGAGAGACTGAGAGAGTGCTTGGAGTGTGTGCACGTGCCCTTCCCTTCCGGGAATCTCTCCTTCTCCCTTCTCAGTAAGTTTGTCCCCTTTCCCTACCCTGTGTTCCTGGGAACCTCTTTTCCCTTCAGCCCGCACATTGAGCACTAGATTGTCCTCCCCCCGTGGTGTGCATTGTTCTGTGTGCGTGGTTGAACGGTAGGGCAGGGCACTCCCCTATGACGATAGGGGCCTAATCCCTTGTGGGATACTTTGGCCCAATTACTATCCTGACGGGCAATCTACTCCCTTAGGGGAACTTGCCACGAGCACTGTGAGGGGCCCGTGTCCACGCCACCACTGCTGTGCGTATTGTTTCCCTCTTAAGGCTTGTTTCCTGTCGCTTCTCCTGGACAGGCATCCCCCCTCCCCTCCCCCATCTGACACTGAAAGAAGAGGAGTTTTGTTTCCCCCCCCCCGACTGAAACTCCTGTTTTGTTTAGTTCAGCTATCCTTGTTCAGACCTTAGCATTCCTGATTGCATCTTGCTGCTGTAGGTACTGCCACCTAGGGATCAATATGGATGCAGAGTCCAGCATCTCTGGCTGGATTTATAAGTTCTATTGGTATTTGTTAGATGCCAAAATCTAAAGAATACCAACAGGATGTTCAGTTCATGGGAAACTCTGGCAGTCTGCTATGGTTTTGCAGACGTCACCTTACTAAAAACCTTTAAAAGAAACAAATAAACCTACATGGCATAAAAGTGACTGATACAGCTATTAGCACCTACTTTACCTCCCTTCTTTCTTGTGACCAACCCAGAATGCTGCACTAAGTGCTTAACTTTTGCTGGAAAATCTTGACACACACACCACCACCCCCATAGACATATTAATGATTTTAGGGAATACCATATTTTAACAATATTTTGCTTTCTGTTATAGAGTATAGTAATTGGTCATAAAATTAAACATTTGGAGGGTATACCACCACCCTCCACCCCCATGGTCCAGAATTCCTTTAACAATTCGTGCACTATTCTGCTTCCTTAATAGAGTGCCAGCATTAACTTGTGCATTGTGTAAATTATGATGTGTGCTGGGAACCGTATATTAATCTGCTGAGTCGGAGTTTCTGACTTTTTGCCACACGTGTTGTAGCTTTCAGTACATTTTCTGAGTTTTATTTTCTTATGTTCAGTGGCTTTATCACAATTGTACAATCGTGGCCCCAAAACGTGAGGTGGAGGTAGTTGCCCTTGCTTTCTGCTGCTCCAGAGTCAGGTTTAATGTTTGTTTCTTTTCCTCACAATTAAGTAGAAATTTTTCTTCTTCTCCAGGAACTGATAGGAGGACTTCTGATTTTCTCCCCTACCACCCACCCAGCTGAAACTCCTGTTTTGTTTAGTTCAGCTAGCCTAGTTCAGGCCTAGTTGTATGATGCTGCTGTAGGTACTGCGACCTAGGGATCAATATGGGTGAATAAATATCTTCTGTTTTATTATTAATCTAGGCTGTTGTTATCTGCTTGAAACACCAAACGTCCCTCCCTGGTTGTGAAAGAACATGTACGTGACTTACGCATTCGCACTCCTGTGATTTGCCATGTTTTGTACCACATTGGTGAATGGTGTTACAATTACCCCAGTAACTGCACAAGAATCTGACAGATGTGAATTTGCATGGGATTGCAAGTATCTCCCGTGGCTTATGCTGTCTGTTTGGGCAGTTAATGAACTTTGAGGCAGTTTATACTACTGTATAATTGTATAGCATCATTCGCAAGTTACAGTAGTATGCTGCACAGTTGTTTACTTAATTTAGACTGAAATCTTGAAACTATTCATGAGATCATAAATTTTTGAGTAGTTTCAGGATGGCCGCCTCAAGTCTGTGCATCATGGCTTCTTGAGAATGGATTGCTGAGCTCCATCTGCTGGACAATCTATGCAGCTGCATATCCCATTCAGGTTAAAATGGCCTCCTGCTGTCTGTGGGAGAGACAGTTCCAAAAGTATTAAATCGCAGGAGCACTCTTAATAGTTGCACGCTACATTATAAAGCTCCATCATTCTATTTCTTCTAAAGTCGGCATGATCAAAGTTAGGATTGTGATATTTGTTGTGAGGTATCACTGGCGTAAACGGTTCGTGCTGTGAGAATTCCAGCTGAATCTGTTGGATCAAAGCTGAGATATTGCAGTTTGAAAACTGCATTTTCAAGTCTGATTTTTCATTTAGTTAGACCATCTCGATCTGGGCAGGGTAGAGGGTTTTAGTGTTGGTGTGGAGGAGGAATTAGACTTTTAGAAAATTAAAGGAGGCTGCCAGAGAGTGCCTTTGAGGTTTTATTAAATCTGATTAGTAGTTTTAAAATTATGGGGTTTTGAAAAATCCCATGTTAGCCTATGAAGAGGGGCAGGGCTGCTTTGAAGAGGAGCGCTGCTGCTTGCCGCCTCTTCTCCTGTCTTTTCCTTCCCTGAGCAGGACTCTGGGCAATTGTGCCTGGGGGTCTTTGGGGGAGGGACAAGGGAGAGAGGGCAGGGGGAACTTTGTGGGGGGCAATGGAGCAAGGGCAGGGGGTGCTTTGGGTGTGGGGGGCACAGGTGCAAGGGCAGGGGGTGCTTTGGGCGTGGGGGGCCCAGGAGCAAGGGCAGGAGCTTTTGGTGTAAGGAGGCAAGGGAGAACGGGCAGAGGGTGCTTTGGGTGTGGGGGAGATAAGGGAGCAAGTGCAGAGGGGACAAGGGAGTTGGCGTGGGGGGCACGGGAGCGAGGGCAGGGGGTGGTGCTTTGTATTTACAAAAAAATTGGATATTCCATAGTCAAAAAACCTCCAGTTTACAAGATGAGTTAAGGCTCCTGCAAATTCAATCATGCACTAAAAAGCATGGAAATTGCAAGTTAAGGCTCTAGCCTTAACGTCCGTGCCATATAAGCAGTAAAGACATTGTACAGTCTCGCATATTGTGTTCACTTACAACTTTGTTGGAGAAACAACTCCAGATATCAGCCTTTTGCACCACAAACCCTAATGACCACTAGGGGCATTGGGAGTAGAGATAGTGAGTTAGTGTGTGTGTCACTTTAACCTTTCTGATCTCTGCTTCTAAGCCCCTTCCCCCTCTCAGGTGGGATATGCCCAGGAAGCTCCTACTGGACTTCCTCCTTCTTCCTGACCTTTCTCCATTCCCTTCTTCTTCCTCTGACCTTCAACATGACTGGTCACCATGGTGGTGGCAGCTAGATAGAAAGATCCAGGGATAGGCCTTGCCTATGACAATGTATTTCTCAATAAAGTAGATTATTTTCAATCTAGAAACAATCTCCAAGGTGTTGATTACTTCTAAGCTGTTGCTATTGACAATTTGAGCTATTTTCTTTTTGCTGTGTGTAAACTCTGCTGATGCCTAGCCAGAGCTCTAACAGGTCCTGTGGCACAGTAGGCAGTGAAACTTTGTGTTTTGACCACTATTAAAATCCAACAAACTTAAGCTCCATGCCACCCACACTTTGCCTTCGTCTTTCAGCCCCAATCCTCTGCAGGTTGGGGGCAACTCTGAAGCTGGGGACAGGAGGGCATGAGCTGCCCCTTCACCCCCTCCATTCCCTCTATTCTTTCATGTCGGTTGGGGAGATTGGGACAGCTGAGTAATGTCTCACAACCCTCCCTCTTACCCACTAGTCCCTACTGCCCTCCCACAGCACAGTGAAGCTAGGTACAGTTGTATACAAGTGGTTAATTTAAACTTTAAGTTGGGTATGCATTGAAATTAATAAAATGAAATGGCCATTGGAAGGAATGGAGGCAAAAGCAATGCCAATTTCTAAATAAATACGATTGTCATTCCAACATCCAGTTAAGTGACTGTGAAATAATACAACACAGCTGCATCTTTGGGAGTACATGGGGAAGACAAGAGGGTGTGTAATAATAAGGAAGGCACCAGATGCAGTAAGTGGAATGGTTGGAAATACAAGGAAAAATACAAAGAGTTTGCAGGATCAAGTCAGTGGGTGGAATGACAGGAGGAATTAGAAATAGTTACAATAACAAGGTTCTGAGTGAAATGACTGACGGGATACCGGGGGAGCAGTCCTGTCGTTTAACCCATTTACCGTAGCTGACATCCTATCCTTTGAATCCCAATAGCCTCCTTCCCTGTTGTAGCAGGTATGGACCGACCAGTGTGTCTTAGTGTTGTCAGGATCAGTATCACCACTCCATCACAACTCTTGGGAATTAGCATATAGTTTATTTCTACTTTAACATATTCTTCAAATAGCCTTTCAGCATAGCAGTCTCTACATCAGGTTAAGCTCAGTCAGGCAACAGTCTACTGACTGGCTCACAAACACTAAGTCTCTTTGGTCAGGCTCCTTGCTAGGCTTCTCATCAGGCCTTCAACTCGACACCAGAGATGTGCACACTTTGGCTTCCAGATGGCTTCTAGGTTTCTCAGCAGGCTCCTCCATTCCAGACCTTCTTTCTTCCAGGCATCCAGATCAGCCAGCCTTTCCAGTAGATGTGTTCTCCTCACTGGTCAGGAGCAGACTGCCATTTCCTCCTGAGCTGACCTCCTTTTATACTCTAGACCATGCCCCCAATTTAGCCACTTCCTGTGGTTGCCATTTTAACTCCACCTAATTATATGGCAGGCGCCATCTTGTGTCACCACTCTGCCACATCCACTTCCTCTCCTATTTTGTTGTTTGTTTGTTTTTTGTCATTACACACACACACCTTTACTTCTGTTCCATATGACACACAGAGATAAACATTGTTTTCTCACAGAGCTTTTGAGTTCTCTCTGTGAGGGGAGTGTGGGGTTAGAGGGGTGACTTGGATCCAGGACTTCTGGGTTGTCTGTTACAAGGTCGAGAGCTGAGCAGAGGAGATGAGAACAAGCTAGGAACCAGGACTATTGAATTGCTTGTGAAGGGAGTACAGCCTACTGGATTAGAGTGGGGTGGAGAGGCTGGAAGCCAGAAGTCCTGAGTTGTCTGTTACAGGGCTGGGACCAAGCAGATTAGAGGGGAGAAGGGGTGGGAGCCAGGACTCTTAATTCCTCTCTTTCTTAAAGAGGAAACGGAGGGGGTGAGGGGCCAGCTCATATTCTCCTGTCCCCAGCTTCAGGGTTGCCCCCAACCTGCAGAGGAGGAGGATTAGGGCTGAAAGACAAAGGCAAAGTGTGGGTGCATGAAGCCTAAGTTGTAAGTGGTCACAATATGTGAGATTCTGCAATGTCTTTTGCTAGCATGGTACGGAAGTTAAGACAGGAGCCTTTACTTTCTATTTCCATGCTTTTTGGTGCATGATTGAATTTGCAAGAGCCTTAATTCTTCCTGTAAACTGGAGGCTTTTTGACTATGGAATATATACATAAATGAAAGACATGTCCTCCTTGTACATTGGAAAGAACTGTTAACTGGAGAGGGTATGGTCATGAGAACACCTCATGGCTAAAATGTGGGGGTGGATGGGGAACTAGTGCTCTAGGGCTGGTAATACAGTTTGAGCAGTACTTACATGGTGTGTAAGAAAGCTGAGGCAACACGTACCCCTCAGATTTTCTCTCTCCTAGTAATTGTGCCTCTGTGTATAGTGGGAGATGTTGCTTTTAAAACTCATCTATGATTTCAATGGAAGGGCATTTTGTTATTTATCAGATTCAGAACCCTTATAAATTATACTCATTTATTCATTTTGAGATTGATTTAATGTTGTTGCAAAAATAACTGATTCAGATGTGGTTGGCTGGTACTATTTTCCTGAGCTAGTCATGCCAGAATCCTAATCCACATGGAAACAAAACTGCCTAATTAGGAGCAAGATTAATTATTGTTTTGTTTGCCTAAAATGGCAACTTGTCAGGTAGTTAAGATCTTACTAATGATCTCTACACTATGAACCCAGCCTGTGACTAATGTTATTGTATGTATACTGACTTTGTTATTGCTTCCTCATGCATTGAGGCGTAAACTTGTGTAGGATTGTTTTATTCCTGTTAGTGTGAGGGAGGGCACAGGAAGTATTGTATTCAGTGTAAATGTAGAATAGTTTCTTTGAAATCTAATTAAATTAGTGACCCATGGCTGTATAAAGTCTAGACCCATTCACAGCAGAAGTGCTCATGCCAGATTTTATTCCTTAAGAAAAAGTGCATTTAAATTAGTAGCAAGAGACCTTTCTTGTAACATTCACAGTCATTTCACTAAATAGCCTGAGACCTTCAGGTAATTCAGTCCTGGAATGAAAGCTCCATCCATTTTTGTGTATTTTTCTGCTTAGCTTTATTGTTTACAGTGGAAGAAATATTGTCTCGAGTTTTTGTATATTATTTTTAAGCAAGGGTGAAAATCGATATTCATGTCTTTATTAGGAGCTTGCGCTGGTTTAACTAGGTCAATTAAAAACCCTGTGGGCAGGAGGGGCGGGATATAAATTTAAAAATAAAAAATCAGTTTGGTTAAACTGGTTCGGATTTCTAATGCAAACAAAGGCCTTGATCCACAAATGATTTGATCTACAAATGACTTATTCCCGAGTAAATGGCTTGTGAATTGCAGCCTTGAGCTCTAATAACTCTCCATAGAAAAATCAGGCCCGTTCAGTCCTACCCCAGACCGTGCAGTTTCAGTTTCTTACCAGAGTAAGAAAGTAACCAATGATTCCACATGCATTATGCAAGTGCCAGAAGTCCCCATTGGACCAGTGGGAGAGTCAGAGCTATCTCTTTTGACTTCATTGTTCCTTACCTTGCTGTTTGCAGACATTCATTGAAAGTCATATGTAACCCTTTTAAGTCCCAGCATAGACTTCTGGAACCAAGAGATTAGTTTCAGTGATGATGTTCAGATTAGCAAAGTGGAGGAATAGCAGGAATATTACATCAAATGGCGAATCTCGGGAAACCAAATTAGAAGTGGTCAGAGACTTGATATTTCTCACTGTCTTATAAACAGACACACGAAGTGTGTTTCTCTCCCCCTTTCTCACCCTGACAAAATAAAATAATGGACTGAGGACTAATTACTTTGGTCAATGTTTGTACAGTGTTTTGAAAATGGAAAGTGCTATGTGCATATTCCTTATCATTATTACTTATGAGCCAGTATCTGAATGTAGATGGATAAGGAAAGGAATTTGAAGGCACTTCTTCCCTCCCCCCAACCCCTTCAGTGTCTGAGGTCTATTAGAAGGGAGGGGTTTGGCTAAGGGAACTTGCCAATGATGAGGTAATGCTTAAGAAGCTGTCTCTACCCTCTTCCCCAAACTGCAAAGGAGTTTTTGTTTTATACTGAGGCCCAAATTTACATAGTCCTAGGACTTCATGTAAAAGAAGTTTATGTTTACTTCATGTAAGAGAGAAAGGGTAAGTGTGTAGATGTAGAATAGTGCCAGGTCATTCTCTCTGTACTTTTAATACCTCTGCAAGTGGCTGAAAACAGTGGATCACCAGACGTTCCTCACAGTGCATTACTTTATTTTTCATTGAGAGGAAATATTTTTTTCACATTAGTTCATTTAACTGCCAGTTTTACATATGTTTGCATTTTTCCACTCAATTCAAATCATTTCAGGGTATTCTGAAGCCATAGGTAACAGGTAGCTGTCGATAGTGTGTGTGTGGGGGGGGAATGACACAGGAGTGGAGGCTCACCAGGGTTTCTTTCTATAGGGCTTCTGAAAATCAGGGGGAGGACATGCCCTCCAGTGGTGCCTCCCCCCTCCCCCAATAAGTCACCTGTGTTTGACGCTTCTGGTCCACTCTTTTTCCCTGCCTTATCTCCTCACCTCCAGAAAGTGAGAGGGGGAAGGAGTGGTCTACTTTTGTAGAGTCAGAAGGTTCACTCATCATACAGGTTATTGAACAGGTGATAGCCCGGCAGCTTCAGGAGCATCTGGACCGTATCAGTTTTCTGGATCCCTCACAGTCTGGTTTTTGGCACTGAGACTGTGATTCTGGCCTTTGTCGATGACCTCCACCGTGAGCTAGACCAGGGATCGATTGTCCCTGTTAGATCTTTCGGCTGCCTTTGATACCATTGACCATGAGACGTTGGTGACTCGCTTGTGAGACTGAACTGGGGTGGATGGAACTGTTCTCGAATGGTTCCGCTCTTTCCTGGCTGGGAGAACTCACCGTATGGTGCTGTGGATGATTGTTGTTCTTCTCCCTGGGATCTCACGTGTGGAGTTCCGCAAAGTTCTGTCTTGTCCCCCCTCCTGTTCAACAAGTATATGCAGCCAGTGAGAGGTCATTAGAGGGTTTGAGGTGCAGCATCATCAATATGCTGATGACACCCAACTTTACCTCTCTTTTTCAACGGAACCAGACCCAGCAGCTGTCTGGTGGCTGTGGGGGACTAGATGAGGGTGAACCGTCTGAAGCTGAATCCCAACAAGATGGAGGTGATGCTGGTGGGTAGAGCTGAGGGAGTGGTGGCTCCCATCATTGATGGAGACTGCCCCCCGTTGATTCCTCAGGTCCGTAGTCTGGGGGTTCTCCTTGACTCACGGCTCTGTCTGGATGTCCAGGTAGCGGCCGTGATGAAGGGAGCATTTCACCAATTACACCTGGTGCGGTGGCTTCAGCTGTATGTCTTAGACACGGATCTGGCCACCATCATTTATGCTGTCATCACCTCGAGGTTGGACTACTGCAACACGCTCTACATGGGGCTACCCTTGGTGACAGTCCTGAGACTGCAGCTGGTTCAGAACTCCATACAGGGATGAGTTGTTGCAAGCACATTACACCAGTGCTTCACTCTCTACACTGGCAGCCTGTAGTCTTCCGGGCTCAATTCAGGGTGTTGGTTCTGACCTATAAAGCCCTAAACTGCCTGGGCCCTGTTTATCTGCAGGATCACCTCACTCCCCAGGCCCCGATTAGCCCTTGCAGTCAGCCGGGGATGCCTCCCTCGGAGTCCCCCGGGTATCTCGAGTGGCAATGATGAGGAGGGCATTCTCGTTGGCTGTGGAACTTTCTCCCAACGGGAGGTTCATCTGGCCCCAGAACTCCCCTCTTTCTGTAGACAATGTAAAACCTGGCTGTTCATCAGGTGTTCGGCGAGGGAGACGGGTGAGGGTGGGAGGCTGGCTAGTGGGGAGGGTTGGATTTTTTTTATTGTTTCCACCTTGGGTTATATGTTGTTTTTATATTGTTTTTAATCTTTGTTATTTTGGGGGGGGAATTGTATTTTATATTTTATATATGTTGTGAGCTGCCCCAAGCTGCTGTGTGGCAGGAGGGGGTGGCCAAGAAAAAGGAATGAATGAATGGATGGATGCATTTCTTTATGGAGGAGGAGGAAGGGTCCCCCACCTTCTCCACTTTGCTCAGCCACAATCCCTATGGTTGGCCATGAGCACCCTCTTGCAGGTACGGCCTGCCAGGCAAATTAATCTGACACAGGTTCACAGAGAGGCATTTTCAGTTGCTGCTCCAGTATTATAGACCTCCCTTCCCCTGGAGGTTCATCAGAGCTCGAGTCTGAGTATTTTCTGGAGGCAATGTATGACCTTCCTTTTTGACAAAGCCTTTGGCAGGCAGGAATGGGGAGTGGAGGTTTTAGGGTGGGGGGCTTTCAGGGGACTATTATGTATTTCTATGTATTTCTTATGGTTTTTATGTTGTAACCCACCCTGAGCCTTAGGGGAAGGCTCCTATTTAATAAGTAAAATAAAATAAAAGACTACAGAAAAGAACAGTTTGAGTGCTTTTAAATAAATAAAATAAATTTTATTTTAGTAAGGATATTATTTAATAAATAAAATTTTTAAAAATAAGAGTCTATGAAAGGAACAGTTGTGAGTGCTTTTATTCCATGAATGTATAATTTGGGGCAGCTGAATAGTCAATAGCAATATTATGTTGGCATTACAAACACTTACTTGGCTCAAGGAATTTATGTACTTGACTCTGATTTGTAATAACTGAACCCTGTTTCATCACATCAGACTAAGGACGCTTGCCCACGTTATCGCGGCGCCGAATCTCCCGGTGGGAAATCTCCCAGTGTGCTGTGCACGTGTGCGCTTGCTTGAAAGCAGAAATAACTGCACCATGCAGCTTTTTTTCTTCCAATTGTCAGGACTGGATTTCAAGCCCTGAGAGTCGGAAGAAAAAAAGCTCCTGGATGCACCTGGTTCTGCTTTCGAGCAAGCACCCATGTGCACAGCGGTGCCGTGAGATACCTTGCCGGGAGATTCGGCACCACGGTAAAATGTGCAAGTGGTCTTAGACTGCTCCTGCTTTGGCGCCGCAGGAGCATGCGCTATTCTAATCTAGCACAGCTCCTGTCTCATGGGAAAGGAGGAAGTGTGGCTCTCCTGCCGGCAAGCTCGCGCAACAGACTGCCGCTGGGAGAGCCACACTTCCGCCTTTCCCACGAGACAGGAACTGTGCTAAATTTGAATAGTCCATGTTCCTGCGGCGCCAAAGCAGGCTTGTAGGAAAGCAGCCTAAAATTTTGACTTACAAGAGATCAGTCATTAGGCTCCTTTCACTTTGCATTTTTGTATGTATTTATTTTTTAAAAGCCAGTGTTGTTTCAAAAAACTTACACTAATTTTAAAGAGTGAAAAGCCATGTTTTCACAAAAAAACTGAACTGAAAAGCAGTCCTCAGTACCACTTTAAAAACCCCACCCCTACTAAACAATTTGAAGACTCATGAATCATCATATCTTCCTCGATGCATGGTCCCTTTAGAGATAAAGCAATTTACATTTTTGTAGATAGTGAGTCTGGAATGGGTGTTAAACTTCAGCTTGAGGAAGACGACTCTAGCAAGCATGAAGGGAACAGCTTCTCTTTAGGGCTATCTCGGTATTTCATTGATTACTGTCAAAGACATAGCATCTTTCTATTTACTGTCTTGTGCGAAAGAGACAAGAAGAGATTAAAGAGTCGGGAGGAGGAGCTGTGAGTGTGATAGAGCAGATAAGGAAAGTAAGGAATGGAGTGAAAGTGATGACAGATCGGGGATGAATATATATCAACATAGAAAGATGGTACAAGAAAAAAAAAATCCCTACTGAAGTTTACACGCCCTGTCACCTCCTTCTAAACCCCTTCCCTTAACAAGTTTAAATCTCAGCTAAGTTTTTTATGGTTACACAGATCTAGTAAATCACTTGAAAGAGAGATATTAGACAGTGGGGTCTGTGCGATATTATACAGCAGGCCTGGAATTCATCACCACCACCACCGTAGGCGATGTCAGGAAATCATGAGCAGCTAGTGTGATCTCCAGACTTCCAGCTGCCCTCTACCACTGATGGATTAAGAATCTCAGGACAAGTGACTGACCACTAATCTCCTCTAGTTCTCACTGGTACAGATAAGCCGTTCCAGCTAAACCTACAGTATCGCACCCTTTTGGTTCACCTCCATTGTTTCAAATTCCATGTTTCCCATGATTCTCTCTGCACAAGAGATGAAGCCACAATTTTCCTTAGGGGTGTAAGTGTGTATTTGTCTGTGTCTGCAGTGACACCCCCCCAAGAAGTCCTGCCGTCTCCCCATGTATAGGCAGTGACAATGGGTGTTTCCCCTCTTCTGACTCTGGTCCCACATTTTCTGGTCATTTTCCAACAGTGACCCTGCTCAGCAGAAGGCAAGGTGTGGGTTCCCAGTACCAGAGTCCCTTATGCCCTCTTTTCCATCCTGTTCCATAATGGCCCTCCTGAATGTTTCCATTTCTTCTGCTGCCACAACCTTGTATCTCCTCTTACCTCCCTTGTGCTCCTCCTCATTGCAACATCTGGCAGTGGGGAAAACCAGGGAATGTGAACTTGAGCCAGGGTGTGACCCATGCCCCCAAACCCACCATTTATGCCCTGCCATTACTTATAGTGCCATTACTTTCATGCCTGTATAAGTTATTTGTATTTTTCTTACCAGGAAAGATCTTATGTGCCTGCACATTGTGCTTAGATTCACAGATTGATTTTATTTTTATTATTTGTATTATGATATTGCCTATAAACTGTAATCTGGATTGGGCACCATTGCACAAGGCTCTGTAAAAGCTTAGCGTAAGCTAGAATGTCTACGCACATTGTGCCTCAACACACACACTGTGCCGGGATGCCTCAAGGAGGCTATGGTGCGACCTCTGCTCAAGAAGCCATCACTTAACATTGACTCCCTTAGCAGCTACTGGCCAGTCTATAACCTTCCCTGTTTAGGGAAGGTTATTGAACAGGTGGTGGCTCAGCAGCTCAGGGGCATTTCGACCTCATCAGCTTTCTAGATCCCTCGCAGTCCGGCTTTCATCCAGGTTATGGCACTGAGACTGCACTTGTGGCTTTGGTTAATGACCTTCGCTGTGAGTTAGATCAGGGTCGGTCGACCCTGTTGATCTTGTTAGATCTATTGGCTGCCTTTGATACTGTTGATCATGAGATGTTGGTGACCCGCTTGCGGACCAGGCCAAAGTCGGCTGAATTGTTCTGTTCCTTCCTGGCCGGGATCACTCAGTGAGTGGTACTGGGGGACTGCTCTTCATCTCCCCATGACCTCACGTGTGAAGTTCCATCAGGTTCTATTCTGTCCCCAGTCTTGTTCCACGTGTACATGCAGCCTTTGGGTGAGGTTGTGAGGTGGTATCAGTATGCTGATGACACCCAACTCTACCTCTCGTTTTCAGCTGACCCAGGTCCAGCAGTCTCGGTGCTTACTCTGTGTTTGGCGGCTGTGGGGGGCTGGATGAGGGTGAGCCATCTGAAGCTGATTCCTGACACTACAGAGAAGATGATGTTGAGATGGGCCGAAGGGTTGGTGGCCCCTCCTCGTTGATGGGGTTCGTTCCTTCTTAGTTCCTCAAGTCTATAGTCTGGGGTGCGCCTTGATTCGCAGCTCCACTTGGATGCTCAGGTGGTGGTATGGAGAGGAGCGCATTTTGCCAATTACATCTCGTACGGTAGCTTCAGCCGTATATCTTGGACTTGGACCTTGCCACTGTCATCCATGCCTTCATCACCTCAAGACTGGACTACTGTAATGTGTGCTACGTGGGGCTTCTCTTGGTGATGGTTCAGAAACTGCAGTTCATGCAGAACGCGGCAGCCAACCTTCTTCTGGGGATGGGTCGCCATGAGCACATGACACCAGTGCTCCATTCACTGCACTGGCTGCCGATAGTCTTCCGGGCCCGATTCAAGGTGTTGGTTTTAACCTATAAAGCCCTACACAGTCTGGGCCCTACTTAACTGCAGGACCGCCTCACCTCTCTCGAGTTTTTTGAGAGGAGACTCGGGGGAGGGCATTCTCGGTGGCCACTCCATGGCTGTGTAACTCCCTCCCGGTGGCAGTCCATCTGGCCCTGGACCTTCCCTCCTTTCAACATCAGTGTAAGACCTGGCTGTTCCACCAGCCTTTTGGTGGGGGAGATCGGTAGTAGGGGGGAGGGGGAATTTAGTTGGGGGGCGGGGGTTAGCTCCATTTGTTTTGCATTTTGTATTGTTGCCATTTCATATTGTTTATGGTTTTATAATTATTATTTTATAAATAAATAAATAAAATATTGGTGTACCTACAGAGCAAGTGTGCTTCATTCACCAACAGCAGCAGTTGGTCCACTAAAAGATATCATTCAAACCACCTTGACTCCAGCCATAATAGTACCTGTGATGTCATCCCAAGGCAGAGCACCTTGAAAAAACGTACAAGCTACTCCAGGTTTTTGCTGCCATTCTATTGTGTATGCTGCAGCCTTTATGGACTCTCACCACCCAGGACAGCCCATCAGGTGGAGACATAAATAGAGAACTGTTCCATTTGTTTGGAGGTGGAATTGACATGCCTGCAGTTAAATTCAGTCTGTAGTGAAATTGACACACCGGCAGCCTACGGTTAAATTCATGATTCCATGATTAATGATAGAGACAGGAACTAGAGGGACATCTCAAAGTTCTCATCTTTATAGTAAGGTGACTGATCGCTGCTCAGGGCAGGGTGTCATTGAGCAGACGTTTCTGTATCATATTTTCAGCTGCTCTGCAAGTCTCCTAAGGAGTTCCCCAGGTATGTTCTGGGCAGTAAACTCACGTCCACTCTGTTGCAAAACCTATAGTTGGAGTGAGCAAACATAATGCTTGTAGTGGGTGGCTGGAACAGTAGCAAGCATTGCATATAGGGACACCCATAATTTCTGTCCTAAAGACTGTCCCTGCTTGCAACCGGTATTTAAAACAATACCCAACAGGTGGGCTTGAAGAGATAGAAGAAAGTAAGAGGGGATAATGCTGATTAGATTTGGGGGTTACTTGGTGTTGGTAGCCTACAACTTGGTTATGCAATTACATAGAATAGTTAGTGCATGCATTTGTTCTCCCGCTTCCACTGAACAGATGCTCTGACTCTCAGGATATGTCCCTCCTCACACTGGATAGGCAGGATCAGATCTGTTTGACAGCCTCAGTCTGTGGGAGGAACATAGCCTACATCAGACTCCCTCCCAGTTCTGTCCTGCCTTGCGCATGGATAAGAGGCAGATTTTGGAGCTCCCCTTAAGGATGCGTGCCAGTGATCTAGGCTCCTTTTCCAGTATCTTTGTTTTTTTGTTTTTCTCTGTCTGGCCCTGCTCCTTTCCCTTCTTAGGGGTGAGAGGGGTCAGGCAGGGGACTGGGGGGGCGGGGTCCTTCTCCCACGTTCCCTCCTAGACGCAGACCCTTTCCCCTGGGGGAACTGTCGTGCTTGGAGCCACTTTTCTGTTTGCTGCCTCTGGCAAGCAGGGAGTTTGAGCCACGGTAGAGACTGTTCAGCGAACTTGGCACATTTTCCTGCTGCTCCCTATGCTCCGACATGTCATCTGGAGGCGGGAAACCCTGGTGCTGGGATACAGGCTTGTCCTCCTCCCAGGGAGATAGAAACAGCTCCCAGGAGCCTTCGGAGGGCTGCGGACCCTCCTCAGATGTTAGGAACCTCCTGATGAGCCCTCCCAGCAAGCTCCCATTGGGGGAGCCGCCAACTCTGCGGTCCATCCCTGCAGTCCTGGTGTGGCTGGAGAGGCAGGTGGTAGCTTCTTCCCACCTTTTTGCCATTCTTGATGGGGGGCATCTCCCCACAGGGAGCTGACCCCAGGGGGCGCTGGGGAGCTCCTATGGGACTTGAAAGAGCAGGGGGGAGGGTGACGTCTCCTCCTCCCCCTTCCCCCCCCCCCGCCCCCCGCATCTGTGAGGAGCAAAGAGGAAAGCAGCCTCAGGAGGCAATGGCTTTTCCCCCCCGTAGGAGGGGAACCAAGCGGAGACGGTATAGCTACAAAAGATTCCTCACCCCCCATTCCTTGGAGTCTTCCAGATCCTCCAGTTCTCCATCCCCCTTCTCTCCTTCCCGCTCCCATCACAGAGATAGAAGGGCAGAAAGAGAGCCCAGCATGCCTATTCTAGGGGGCATGGGAAGCGAAACGAGGGGTAAAAAAAGCCTTACTCCAAGCCACTCAAAAAGAAATCTAAATGCCCCCTTCTCCCGTACCCCACCCCTGCAAAGAGAAAGAGGATGAGGAGTTATCAGGGACTGAGTCACATTATTACTACTACTACTTATCATTTCTATATCACTACTAGGCATACACAGCTAAGGACCATGTTCTCATTCATACAGACAGCATGATAGTGATGGTCTTCAATCATCAGGGCAGCTCAAGTTCAAAGTCATTGCAGGAGGAGGCATCACTCCTATTCCAGAGGGTGGGAACCATCCATTATCAATCAAGGCAATTCACATAGCAGGATCGCTCAGCTCACAAGCAGACTGGCTGTGTCGTAAGGAACTGGATCCAGGGGGTGGTTCCTGTCTCAGAGAACTCTGATTCAGTACCAGTTTGGTACTCCACTAAGAGATCTGTTCGCCACCAGTGCCAACAAAAAGGCTCCCATCTTTCTAGCAGGAAAAAGAGATCCAGCAGCCGCAGGGGATGGATGCGCTCTCCACGCCATGGCTAACAGGGTTTCTGTATTTGTTTCCCCCTGTTTCCAATCATCCTACAAGCTCCTCATTGGACCAGGGAGCAGTATTGGTAATACTGGTGCCCCTGTATTAGTCATGATGCTCATGGTTTTTGGACATTTTAGACATGGCAACAGTGGAACCCGTACAGTTGCCGGCGTGGGGGGGGGGACATGCTATACTACACCCAGATGTCTGAAACCTGTCGTTAGCGGCCTGGCTTTTGAAAGGGAGCAACTGAGGTCTATGGGATACTTGGGAAAACTTCTTGAATACCCTCTTATCATCCAGAAAGGAGTCAACAAATAAGATTTATGGGGTAACATGGAACAGATTCATGTAGTAGTGTGCAGATAATGGTGCAGACGTTTGGAGAGCAGGGACCCAGGAGGTGCTCCTTTTCCTGCAGGCAGGACTGGACCTTGAACTGAAATCAAGTACACTAAAATGTCATGCTTCCACTTTATCCAACATATTGAGCTGTTCAGGACAGCTGCCATTACTGACACACCCACACATCGAGAGATTTCTTTGACCAGCAGAACTCATTTGTCCTCCAGTCCAGGATAAATTTCCCCACCACGTGGAGACTCAGTTTGGAATTATTTGCCTTAACCAAGCCTCCGTTCGAACCCCTGAGTCAGGTGTCACAATTCTTTCTGTTTTTGAAGACTCTTTTTTTGGTTGCAATCACCTCAGCTTACAGGGGGCCAGAGCTAGGGGCCAGAGCTGCAGAACCAGACCTCTGTATTTTTCATAGGAACAAGCTAGTCCTAAGACTTGACCCTTCCTTTTGCCCCAAGGCTAATACCCCCTTCCACAGGGAACAGGAGTTAGTGTTACCCTCCTTCTGTCCTAACCCCCAGCACCGATGGGAGTGGGTATGGCATACCTTAAATGCAAGATGGGTGGTAAAGAGATACCTCAGTAGGTCTCGCCTCTTCAGAATAGACTCAGCCCTCTTCGAAGCCTTTGGTCATAGGTGGAGAGGTAGGAAGGTCTGTAAGTCTACCCTAGCAAAATGGCTGAAAACCTGTATTATTGAGGCATATAAGGCAGCAGGTATCCCTATCCCTTCAAGAATCATGGCTCACTCTGTTGGGGGGAGGGGAGGGTGGGCAACTGCTAATTTGGCCTTACTTGGTAGGGCCTCAATGGATGAGATTTACAGGGCTGCTACTTGAGCATCGGTGCATACCGTTGCTCGCCACTACAGAGTGACCACTGTGGCATCTGCTGAAGTGGCCTTTGGCCTCAGGATGCTGCAGAGAGTATTAGATAGTTAGATGCATGGGATGTTTCCCAATGGGAGGAGACCTTGTCAAACTGGTTTGAATCGGCCCTCCCTAGACCGGTCAGACCACTGGTCAGAGGGATAACTGGAAATTACTTAACAGTGAATTTTCCTTCTCTTCTTTCTCAGGACAGACAGTCTGATTTCCTCCAATTGGGATTCCACTAGGTTTAGGAGGGAAGGTGAGGATTCAGAGTAGGAGTAAGGCTCCCATCACTTCTTTCTCCTTTCTACCCATGTTTCTGATATTCTGTACCTTGTTTGTTTATATGGTTCTTCCACTACAATTATATTTGCCTTTTGATGGTTTGTTATTTTTGTTATATTTCTTAGTTTAAGTTGCCTTGGCAGTCTCGTCCTGGAAGTCTGACATAGGGTATGCTCCTCCCATGGACCAAGGCTGTCAATCATATTTGATCCTGCCTATCTGGTGTAAGGAGGGACATATCCCATTAGTCAGATTGTCTGTACTGCAGAAGAAGAGAAGGAAAATTCACCAGTAAGAAATTTCCCATTTCAGTGGGACAGCAAATGCCATTAGCTTGGAGTTATTTCCATTGCATGTCTGGATGCTCAAAACCTTTTCCATATAAATGAAGAAATAACATTTCAGTCTTTCTAATCTTTGGCTATTAATTGACCATTTGATAACACGAAAATGCTTTAATATTAAAGGGCAAGTTGGTTAATGTGGGCCAGCAGAAAAAGTTCTTCACAGAGAGTGGTGAAGTATTAAAAGTTAGGACAGAGGTTTCCATAGGACTCAGAGTTCCCATGTGGGGGTCATGCCATCTGTGGATGGGGTCACAACCTAATTGCTGTTTGTCATACTTTACATATCTTTGGCTAGAGTCACAGAATTATACTTAAAATTCAAAATGGGATAGTACAAAGCAAACTTTTGGGAAGCACTGCCTTGGGAGTTGGTGTTTAAACAAAAACCCAGTAGGATGTTTGAACAAACAAAAAATTAAAGCAAAATGTAACAAAACAGAAAAGTCCGTCAGCTCCTTTTAGCTGGTAAAGAGGTTCTGCCTCTGCTGAGACTCATGGGTTAGTCCCCACAATCTTTACTTCTCCCTCCTTCACCTATAGAGTAATAATTTTAGAACATACGTACATACATGCACACACATAATAAGCTCACAGGTCCGTTTTCATTTTGAAGCCCAGCTTTTCCATTTGTATGAGTATGGATCATTCTAGTAGTGAGGAGATAGTTAACTCCTTGTATGTTGAGCCTTATACAGAGGCAAATTTTTTGTAGACTAACTGGGGGAAAAGAATTCTCACCCAACAGTGAAAAACATCTGCTTACCTGTTCTGTAGAGGTTACGCCAATCTAATAACTAAAGTACCTCCGTTGTCCATTCTGTGCACCTACCCCCACCACCCATACAGCAGCAATTCACTACTCCTGGTCTGCCGAGCACACTGTTATACAGAGAGGCCCTATTGGTGTTAAATTTTCTTTATTAAAACATATGATAACTCGCCCCTCCTGCCAAAGGCAGCTCGGGGCAACTTACAATATATAAAAATAAACATACACATATAAAAAATACACGATCAACATAAACATAAAACATCTAAAAAGGCGGGGAAAGAGGAGAAAAAAGGGAGAAAACATCTCCCCCCCCCCCCCCGGGGAAAAGAGGAGAGAAGAAATAAATACCCCACCCTTACCACCACCACCACCACTAAAAATAAAAACCCACCCTCACCCATTTCCCTTGCCAAAGACCTGGTGGAACAGCCAGGTCTTGCATTGACGTCAAAAAGTGGAGCGGTCCAGGGCCACCCGGGCCTCTGCCAGGAGGAGTTCCACAGCCTTGGCGCGGCCACCGAGAACACCCTCTCCATAGTCACCCCCCAGGATACCCGGGGGGACTTCGAGAAGGGCACTCCTGGTCGACTGCAGGGGCCAATCCAGAAAACGGGGAGTGAAGCAATCCTGCAGATATATTTTTATTTTATTTTTAAAAGCTGCCAAAGCAGCTCGGGGCAGCTTACAACTTTTAAAAAAAAATAGTAAATAACAATGTAAAAACAATCTTGAACATTAAAACAAACATTGATGGGAGAAGATAAAAATATACACAACAACCTACCCACCCTAACCCTCTACCCCCCTCCCTTTACCCATCTCCCCCACCAAAGGCCTGGCAGAACAGCCAGGTTTTGCATGTTCATTGAAAAGAGAGGAGGTCCAGGGCCAGGCGGGCCTCCATCGAGAGGGAGTTCCACAGCCTGGGTGTGGCCACCAAGAATGCCCTCTCCATCGTCGCCCCCTGGAGAACGTGGGGGATGTTGAGAAAGGCACCTCCGGATGACCGCAGGGATCGGTCCAGCGCCTGGGGAGTGAGGCGGTCCCACAGATAGATAGGGTCCAAGCCATATAGGGCTTTATAGATTAGAACCAGCACCTTGAATTGGGACCAGAAGACTATAGGCAGCCAGTGCAGAGAACAGCGCACCAGTGTAATATGCTCCCGGTGGTCCGATGGGCCGCCGCATTCTGCACCAGCTGCAGTCTCCGAACCATCATCATGGACAGCCTCACTTTGACCGTGTTACAATAGTCCAGTCTTGAGGTGATGAAAGTGTGAATGATAGAGGCCAGGTCGGAGTCTGAGACGTACGGCCGAAGCCGTCGCACCAGGTGTAATTCGTGGAATGCGCTCCTCACCACAGCTCCAACCTTGGCATTAGATGAAGCTGCGCATCAAGGAGCACTCCCAGACTCCGAACCTGGGGAACCAGTGGGTGGCAAATCCCGTCAATGATGGGGGACGCCACACTTTCCACCTTCCCCACTAGCATCACCTCTGTCTTGTCCGAATTCAAGGTCAGTCTGCTCGCCCTCATCCAGTCCTCCTACAGCCACCAGACATCGTGTAAGCACCAAGTCTGTGGGGTCTGGGTCGGATGAAAAAGAGAGCGAGAGTTGGGTGTCAACAGCATATTGATGACAACTAACTCCAGAGCTGCTCACGACCTCGCCCAGTGGCTGCATATACACGTTAAACAGGAGAGGGGACAGAATGGAGCCCTGAGGGACTTCACATGAAAGGTCCCGAGGAGATGAAAATTGGTCCCCAAGTACTACTCGCTGAGTTCTTCCAGCTAGGAACAAGCAGAACCTTTTGAGAACAGTCCCGCCCACCCCGGCACGGTCTCACAGGCAAGTCACCAACATCTTACGGTCAACGGTATCAAAAGCAGCTGACAGATTTCATAGAATCAGTAGGCTCAAGCGACCCTGATCTAATTCACGGTGAAGGTCATCAACCAAAGCCACAAGCGCAGTCTCAGTGCCATAGCCCGGACGAAAGCCGGACTGTGAGGGATCTAGAAAACCGAGTTTGTCCAGATGCTCCTGCAACTGCCGAGCCACTACTCATTCAATAACCTTCCCTAAAAAGGGAAGGTTAGAGACAGGCCAATAACTGGCAAGGAAGTCAACGTTCAGAGATGGCTTGTTTGAGCAGGAGCCACACCACCGCCTCTTTAAGGCAGCTCTGCACCCTGCCCTTCTGAAGGGAGCCATGGGCCATCCCCACCAGCAATGACCCCAGCGTCTCCCAGCTTGCCTTAACCAGCCAGGACAGTCACAGGCCCAGTTCACAAGAGGTGGCTCTTGACTGTCCGAAGAACATCCTCCGCATCAGCAGGCAAGACCCACTAAAACCAATCCCACAAAGTCGGACAAGGCAGGGTTTCCATAACCTCTGGTTCTCCTATTGTAATAAGTGCAGCGTTGAAGTCGTGGTGAATCCGAGCGATTTTATCAGCGAAGTAATCTACAAACATGTCATAGCAGGCACTGGAAGGTTTCGGTTCCAGGCAGAGGGAAGACAGACCAACCAGCCCCCTCGCCATCTGAAAAAGCTCCGCTGGACAAGACTTTGCTGATGCTACGAGGGCAGCAAAGAACTCCTCCTTTGCTGCTCGCACAGCCACAGCATAAGCTTGCAAGCTGGCTCTATGTCACAGTCTGTCAGTTACAGCCACCGTTCTAGCCACCCCCCTTCTTGCTTCAGCAACCACAGATCCTCAGTAAACCAAGGAAGCCTGCAGTGCCGATGCCTAAGGAGCATCGACATGAAATTGCATGAAGTCAAAAACGTGCACCTCCCTTGCTTGGAGACTCAGAATTTTATCCCCCCTCTTCTGCCACAGAGCCGTACGAGCCATGAAGAGGGTTTGCAATGGGAATTAAGACAAGATACAGTGAACGATTATACAAGCAAAAAGGGCATGAGGGTGAAAATGATAGGAATGTGTGGATACAAAGTCTGGCTATGCACATTATTTGTGTTGAGTTTTTTATATGAATAAACAGATGATTAGCTAACTGGCATTTAATTAAATCTCAGTTAGTTGTTCATCCAGGCACTCAGATGGCCAGTGTGTGGGACCAATTCATCCCTAACAGACTCTAGTTTTACAGTAGTATAACTACTGATTTCTGGAGCAAGGATATGGTGAATGAGGCCCCCTTGAGTTTGAGAAATATTGAGTTTGGTCGTAGATCATGGACTTCCATGCTACATGCCTTCTTTTTACCATCTAGGAGGAGGTGGGGAGAATTGAACACTCTTTTGGGATATGTCTCCTGTAAGACTAGAGAGATGATAGCGCCTTCTCCCTTGGCCATAGAAAGGCTACACCCAGAGCACTCTATTCAGTTTTAGGCTCCATGATACCTCTGAAAAGTCAGAGTTGATGGAAGAGTTACAGAAATGACTTGGTTCTATTCAGTTCAAAGATATTCTGTTGGCATGACAAACAGTGCAGTATTGTCAAACTGTGAGAGAAGGACAGATACCTGTGGTAACCCTATGCTAGGCATATCTTTAGCCTCCGCTGGCTTACTGGAGTTTAAAGTCAAGTTACTCTACAGGAGGATTTAGTCAAAGGTACCTTTTTCTTCAGGGTAAGCAAACCTTCAGTGATGCAACATGCCCTGATGGGAAATGCAAACTGTTGGCCAAGTAGGAGTGAGTTATTCAGCCACAGAGGTTGTTAAACTGTTGGTGCAAAGTTTGCATATTCATTCAGGACACACCAAAGTGTTAAAAGCTCTCTTGGGTACTTGAGATAAGACAGTTTGAGGAGGGGTGTGTGTGTCAAAGACCTGCCTGTGTATTTTTATAGAAGCCTGAGGATGTAATTTAAAAAACAAAGTAAAAAGAGATTCCCTACCCAGAAATGACACCCAATTGAGTGAGAATAGTAAACCCGTAGCAAAAGCCTATTCACTCAGCTGAAATAAGCACCACTGCTCAGACCAGTCAGCCTGTTGCAATAAAAGAAAGAAAGCAGGTGGTCAAGACAGGATTGATTATTTCTTTAGAAAACATTGTTAAGAATAAAATATGACTCTTTAGAATGCCATTCTTCTAGTAAAGAAGGAATTGATCTGTAAGGGATATTCAGAATATTCAGTACATAACAAACCCATTTTGATATTGTGGGAAAGTAGAGAATAGTTCAGGTTAGGATCATCACAAAAGGCCTATTGATGTAAAGTTACTCATTGGTTTGGGGAGGGGGGGAATGAGCGAAAAAATGGCTTAACAGATAATAGGACAACATTCTGTTCAGGAAAATGAATGCATACTCTGATACTGAGAGTGAGTATCCTCACTGATCACAGGGTGTGAGACGAGTTGAATCTGAGGTGACAGCTTGTTTTCTTTCCTGAAGGCAGTAATAAATGCTTTTATTAATGCATTAGAGACACCAGTCTCTAGTTTGCAGCAGCCAAGGTTTTAAGTTGTGCTTGTTGCTTTGCTGCTACTGATATTGGCTTTACATTTAAAAGGTTTGCTTCAAACAGCAGGAGGACAAGAAGTAGAGGTTGTAAAGTATTTAGCAAGGCTGGAAACCGCTTATAAGCTGTTTTTAGTTCAAAGTAGCATCTGAGCAGAGCCTCCTGATATCTCAGATTGCTGAAGATTTTTTTTTACTGCTGCAAAAAATATCTGAATATATTAACTGCCAGTGTAAACAGACAGTTTTGCCTCCTGGCCTCAGTGACAAATTTAATCTATTGCTTTCATCTGTATCATAATTGATTTTAGTTAAATATACTTCATGTTTTTGTAATAATCCTATTTTAATGAGTATACCACAACTATAGCTATTTATGTACTTGAAAAGTACTTTCTATTGCCTTAAAGCTGTTCTTTGCGGGTACTCGGGGGATAGCTGTAATAGTGGGTGAAAGCTATTGCCATTACGGTTGCTGTGCTAATCTGACTGTTTCCATGACCAAAGAACTAAACTTATTTACTGAGGGATGTTTTGCCATCTGCTGTGAGTTGAGAGAGAAGAGCAGCAGATTAATATTAAATAAATCTCATTTTTTATCATTTCATTAAAATAGCATCATTAAGGTTTTACCTCAAGAAACCTGTCTGATGTCTTCACTGAACCCATGAGACCCTTCTTTGATAAACAAAATATGTAGTTTACAACTCATCCCTTTTTATTTATTATTTAATTTATGGTCATTGCCAGCACCTTCCTTTTGTTTAGAAAGGCAGATAAAAGCAAGACTGTTAATAGCCACAGCCTACCCAGGAAATTCAGAATCCCTGTGACTGGATAAACTATTAATGAAGGTTCACTTCATGGAAGCCAGGATGTGGAGACGTTTTCATGCAGCGTTGAGGATTTCTGGACGCATGTACCTTAAGTTACTTTAAAAACATCTTTGGCCTCGTGATGGCACCTATTGAGTTTTTGGATATGCTTTTTAAGTAGCTGCATTTCACTTGATAAAGATTGAAGTTCTACCCTAGTTTTATATTTTAGTTTTCTTTTATGTCTGGGTTTTTTTGGGTGACTGTTTAGAGCAACAAAGGTTAATGATAATGATGATAGGTTTATATAGAAGGTGAAAGCTTGCACCCTGCTCCCACCAACACACTGTAAATAACAATAAATATATTTACCAACTCTGATCCCTGGGTGGCTGATAAAGTTTAAAAATTTTGGTGGGGCTATGGGAGTAAAAGACTGGAATGAGATTTCCCACAGGTACACTCCACAGCTCCCTCACTCACACCTTCTCCAGCCCCTCACTCAGTCACTTGCACCTCTCCCAGTTTGCCTCTTTCAACTCAGTTTTACCCCTCTGACATCCCCCTGCCCTCCTTCCTGAACAGGAAGCTTGCTCCCTCTTCCTGGGAAGCACGCACACTCCCATCTTCAGTGGGATTGGATCTAAGCTAGCCCTCAAGCAACTACAAGCATGCTCTGCTGCACCCATCAAAGTTCTCAGGCAGCAGCAGTGATCTGGAGTAGGTGCAGCCTGAAGCTGCTTCACAGCTGCTTGGGACTAGCATAGATCCTGATCCCCCATTACCGAAGCCCATAGTGGTGCTCATTTCTTGCCCTATGAGGCATGTATTGCCTAGCCCTCCATGTGCCAAGACAGCTCCTCTCCTGCTGTCTGCCCCCCTCCCTGCTGCTGCTGTCTGAGAACTCCAGTGAGACTGCATCTAAGCTAGTTGAAACTCAGTGGGGAAAAAAGGCAGGGCCTGGAAAAAGTTGGTTCCAGCTGCTCATCCATAGGAGCAGGATTTGCTGGTAGGGCTACACCCCATTAAGGCTCTGTGGATGAGCTGCCACTGTCAGCTCATCAACTATACATGGGATATACAAATACATTTTAATTTGGTCTTTATTTCTTCAGATATCTAGAGTGCATCTATAGGCACCCACCCAGGGTACCATACTCCTTGCACCATAAACTAATAATAAATGGGCTGTCCATAAATTTATATTCTTCATCCCATCTCTACATCCATTATTGCGATCCATAATCACTCAAATTCACCACTGTTTTGACACTGCATTTGACACAGATGGGGAATCAGAGGTAATGAATGCCCTGGGCGCCTTGTACTTTTTTGTGGGATCGGTTTCAGTCTGTGTCATCCGCTGATGCCGAGGATGTCCTGGGGTCTGTCAGGGCCACGTTCTGTGAACTAGATTCGTGTCCATTCTGGCTGGGGTATTCAGACCCTTCCTGTGGGAGGGCAGGGTGCCCTAGTGCACCCATTGCTCAAAAAACCATCTTTGGACGTTGACTCCCTTGCCTGTTATCAGCCGGTCTCTTACCTTCCCTTTTTAGGGAAGGTTATTGAATGGGTAGTGCCTCGGCAGCTCCAGGCACATCTGGATTGGACCAGCCTTCTGGATCCCTCACAGTCTGGCTTTTGTCCGGGTTTTAGGACTGAGACTGCACTTGTGGCCTTGGTTGACAACTTCTGCCATGAATTAGATCTGGGCTGTTTGACTCTTCTGGTCCTGTTAGATCTGTTGGCTGCCTTTGATACCATTGACCACGAGATGTTGGTGATTCGCCTGCGGGGCTGAGCTGGGGTGGGCAGAATCATTCTTGAGTGGTTCCATTATTTCCTGGGCGGGAGAACTCAGGTGGTTCTGGGGGGGGACTACTTTTTGTCTCCCCGAGATCTCGCGCATGGTGTCCCACAAGGTGCTATTCGGTCCCCTCTCTGTTCAACGTGTATATGCAGCCGCTGGGTGAGGTCGTGAGAGGGTTTGGGGTTCGGTGTCATCAATATGCTGATGACACTCAGCTCTACCTCTCTTTCTCCCGGGGGATCCTCCTGGACGTCCAGTCAGGACAGTAGGGTAGATCCTGTCCACTACCAGTAGGAGGCAGACAATCAATTTTTCTGGAGCATGCTCAGAGGGATCTATCCTCAGCTCTCCAGTTGTTTGTCTGCCTTCACTCTGGTAGGAAGCAGGCTAGCTGCCTACATAGGTTTTTTGGTCAGGCAGCCTTCAAATCAGGTTAGGAAGTCTCCATGTGCCGGGGGTGGGGGAGGAATTCCCCTCCCTGTTCACCTCCCTCCTAAGGAGGGATTCGGAGAAATCACCGGGTGCCTCCTTCCCCACTGGATGCAGAGCCCCCAGGAAACGGGCATACCAACCCCCCAGCGGATGCTGGCCATAGGTTCCCTTGGACCCTAATCCCTGCTACGACCATGGGCGGTCTATTTATAGTACAGGCGCCAGGGGCGGGCTGGAGCGTGTTGCTCTGATCTCCCCCCCCCCCCCCCCCTCCTCATATATAAGGATATAAACAAGAAAAGGCAAGCGCTGGAGGCGGCGCTGAGCCTGGCAAGTGGCTCCCAGCCCCACACCGACAAGAGAGGCGCAGCAGAGCAGGTGCCAGCCTTGAGCACCCTACCACGGCGCTGAGCCCAGCAGCCCAACACTCCACAGCAGCAAGAGAGGCTGCCGGATCATTCGCCCTCCGCTTCCTGCGGCTCCTAGCCCGGCACATGTCAAAAGAGCAGGCCCTGCCTCCCCACCCCTCCCCCGCTTAGCCTGTGCTGCGGCAGCAGGAAAACAGACAAAATGGCCATCAGGAGAAGAATGGCGGCGGCAGGAGACGCAGAAGCAGCATTGGGCACAGCAAGTATCAGCCTCCCGCGTCCCTCTCCCCCCACGTCCCAGGACCCCCACATGGAGGTGCTCCGAGAGATCCTCTCAGAGCTTAAGAGAAAAAGTTCTCCTCCCAGGGCCAAACAAACCAGTGCCTATAAGGGTCGGTCCAAGAGAGCGGGATAAGGCAAACGCCCCGCCCCCAAGAAGCCTCGCAGGGCCCAGAGGCCTCTTGACTCCCCGGCCTCTTCGGGGACTCCCTCAGAGGAGGTGTTGTCCACCCAGTCCTCCGAGGAGGAACAGACCGCAAGATGAAAAAAGACGGGGAAGAAGGATAGCAGGCTTCTTTCATTAGAAGCCAGCGAGGAGGAAGGGGAGGTATCTGATGCCCATGCTTCAGCTGAACATCAGCGCTCTGAGCTTCAGAGCAGCGGCTCCTCCCCCAAAGAAGGAGAGTTGGAGGATGCGGGGATAGAAGCCTCCTCAGACCTGGATAGGCAGTTCCCCAGAAAATACAAAGAACAAATCTACCCCCTGGTCATAAAGGCACTCCACCTATGCCAGAAGAAAGATAAGCAGGCCTCCTCTGAGTCCTCGGCTGAGGAAGAGGAGGAAGAGAGGGAATACATCCCCCAGGCTGGGGACAGAGACAAAGGGATGGTGTTAGGCAGGGCCTATGAGGAAATGATCAAGAGGGAACGGCAACATCCTAACAAGCCGATCAGAATGAACAAAACACAGTTAGTCCTCTATTCAGTTCATTTAGTCAAGCGTGACCAAAGGCCATTGCATTCAAGATAAATACATATGTACATATATCAAACAGAAAGGAAAAAGAAAAAGGGCAAACCTGTGCCCAATATACAAAATAAAATCAATCATCAATTTAAACTATAGTAAAAACTTATTTAATGTCAAAAAGGAAATGGGGGTTTTAAGTTCATTGGAACATAATTGCCCCTGCTTCAATGAGCCATGGGAAGCCTTGCNTATACAAAATAAAATCAATCATCAATTTAAACTATAGTAAAAACTCAATTAATATCAAAAAGGAAATGGGGGGTTTAAGTTGATTGGAACATAATTGCCCTTGCTTCAATGAGCCATGGGAAGCCTTGCGGGCTTCTTCTAAACACCCTTTTACCCAGAGATTAAAATTCCAATTACCAGACCTCCAAGCGAGTTACAAGCGAGTTATCAACATACCATAGTATAATAAACACCCCCCAGGTCCCAAATTAATAATGAAGATACTCCGGCACCAGTCCCATCCCCTGATTGGCCTTATGAAAAATTCAGAGTCCCTAAGCCCGAAAAGGGATTAGGGCTGGCCCCAAAGGTCAAAAAACCCTGCCTGCAGTGCACCATCTGCAATAAGAATCGTGCCATTGCCTTTATAGTCAGAGAGTCAGAGTTGTTCAGTAGAAAGTCCATCAATATCTCCTCCGGCCAGCCGGGGAGCCCAGCCAGCAACGGGGCCAGGATCTTATCCCTAGCCTTGTCATATAGATGGCAACACAATATCATATGACCAGGAGTTTCAGTAATTAAATTATCAAATGGACAAATTCTTTCTAGGAAAGGGATTCTCTGGATCCTTCCCTCCAATACCTCAGAGGGGAGGGCATTAACCCTTGCCCGAAAAAGCAGACACTTAGCCTTCAGGGATATAGTTTCCGTTAAATACGCTGCCATTTGATCTCGAGATGGGGCCCAATCAATATAGGCCCTCATATGCAGGGATTCACCAAGTCTACCAATTTCGGCGTGTCTGTCGATGTCATCTGCTCTTTGTAAGACCTAGGTGACCACAGCCGAAGATGATTTATGGTTTAGGTAGCTCTTTGAGAGCCCCATACGCCGCAGGTGCTCCTCTATCCTTAGGGACCATGGGCTCACGTATGGATCTTTCCTAAGGTCTTTCAAAAGTACTGAATCATTGGTGACCAGGATCCTACACCAGTATTTGAACGCCCTTCTCAAGGCCACGTACTGCCATCTCCTTTGTCCCAATTCAAGCCTTATAGCTGCAAGTGGAGTGCCCCTTGGGTTTCCCAAGAGGGCTGTCAAGAACTTGGATTGAATTGCGTTCAAATTTGGAGTGGAAAATGGAGCCCACAGCTCTGCCCCGTAAAGCAATTGGGATCTAATCTTAGTATTAAAGACTTGTATAGCTGGCTCAATTGCAGCCCTGCCCTGTCTAGTGAAAAAACTAAGAATGGCACGGGCTGGGCCTTTGGCAGCAATAGTGGCCCCAGCCAGATGTTCCTTCCAGACTCCTGACTTATGGAAACAAAGGCCAAGATATTTAAAAGAGGCGACCTGGTGAACAGAGTGGCCATTGATATCCCACTGGTGAGACTCTTTCTTGGGAGTAAAAATCATAATCTTCGCCTTATCAAAGTTGATTGTCAGTCTATTTGACTGGCAAAAATTAGAAAACATTTTTAATTGACGATTTAATCCAACATGGGTTTGGGATAAGAAAACCACGTTATCAGCATAACCCAAGCAGCCAACTGGTCTGGCTGCTAATTTTGGAGGAAAGCAATTCGAGCCCGCCATCATGGGGATTACTTCGTTTATATAAAAGTTAAATAGGATTGGTGCAAGGACACATCCCTGCCTTGCTCCCAGGGACGTTTTAATTGGGGGCATAACATGACCCTGCTCGTCTATCCTAACCATCAATGAGGTCTCGGAGTGCAAAGCCCGAATAAGATACAATAATCTACCGTCGACAGTGGTCCTCCGGAGTTTCTCCCAGAGAATCCCTCTGTCGACGGAGTCGAAAGCCGCCCTTAAATCCAGGAAGGCCGCAAAGAGCCTTCCGTTTGTGGCCTTATATTTGGCAATCAAATGCGAAAGAACAAAGCACAGCTCGGTCTTTTTGGAATCTTGCTTGTTCTACAGCAATGATTTTTTCCTGGTCCATCCAGGCCACCAACTTATTCAGCAGATGTTTCGCGTATATCTTTCCCATGACACATAGTAGGCTAATCGGCCTGTAATTCGCAGGGCTTAATCTAGACCCCTTTTTGAAGATAGGAACAACTAGAGCCTTACCCCAGTCCATCGGTACCCTGCCTGAGTTATTTATGGCAGTGAAAAGTGTGGCCAATGGGGCAAGCCACCAAGATTTGTACGCTTTAATAAAATTTATATGAATCGAATCTGGGCCAGGTGACTTGTGGATTCGGAAGGAGTCTATTAAAGCATTAACCTCGGGGACTGTCACCGGGGGCCAGAGTGGAGTTGCCCCTAAGTCCAAGGCAAGAGAACTCTGGGTCAAATATCCATCAGATGGATTGTATAATTGGCTGAAATATTCCACCCAAGCCCCTGGCATAATAGACAACCTATGCCCCCCCAACTCACTTCCACCTAACCCATGCACCAACCACCAGAATTTCCGGGTATCTTTCTGTTGGACAGCCTGCAAAACTTCACCCACTGCCCCTCCCCATGGGCTTTCTTGGTCTCCTTAATCACCCGTCTATATTCACTCTTAAGCACAATATAGTCTGAGAGTAGATTTTGAGAGGGGTGATGCCTATATTTCCATAGCAGCGTTTTCAGTCTAGCACGGAGAAGCTGGCACTCCCTATTGAACCAGATTTTGTCCCTCCTGGTCGTTACTCGTCTACCTCCCCCAGTCCGGCTGAGCAATCGTACCTCCTCTACCAGCTGCAGAAACCTATCAATTGCCAGATCATCATCTGTAGTCCACAACATCCGTTCCCTCAATTCTATCATCTGAGGCTGAGCAATCAGCTCCTCCAATCTAGTTATCAAGGCCCCTCCCCACCGTGGTGTTCTATAACTCTCCAATTGTTGGTCCGCCAGGGTTATGCATCTCGGGGTTCCCAATCCACCACCCATGGTGGCCAGCAGAAGGGTCAGAGGAAAATGGTCTCCCAGGGGGCTCACACCCACACTAAACTCCCTAACATAGTGGAGAGCTGCTGCCGACACTAGAATATAATCAATGGTGCTAGCACCCTGTGTGCCCCCAAAGGTAAACTCCCCAATGACATCCCCAAAACAGGATCCATTTAGGCAATGAAGATTACAGCTAACTAATAGTTGTGCCAGCCTAACGCCTGAAGCGTTAATTGTAAGGTCCCTGAATGCCCTTGGGTTAAGCGGTTCAGTTTGTGGGATAGGTGACATATCGCAGTATGGTCCAATAGCCTGATTACTTAGTCCAAGCCTAGCATTGAAGTCCCCTGTAACAGCCAGAAGGCCCTCCGGATATTTACAAACCAGGTCCTCGATAAATTGCTCCAGGAGATTCCAGCTAGCTTCTCTAAAGGAACATGCATTTCTAGGTGGGATATAAGCAGTAAGGATGCTCCAAACAAGTTCCCCTAATTTAGCCACAAACCCCAGGGCCAACTGTGGCAATGAGATCACAACTAAATCCCTTACTATAAATGAGTGGGCAAGAAAACACCCCAATCTACCACATGTCCTCCCTCTAGAGTTGTAATTTACTGCTGGTAAATCATAAGAGGAAAACCTCTCCATTTCAAGCGGGGTCTTGACCCAAGTCTCCTGTACTAATATAATGTGGAAATTCCTCACGTATGCGAGAAATTTGGAGTCATTGCCGTGTCTGGCCCAACCTGCTATGTTCCATGAACAGATTCCCATGGGGCCATCCGCCCGCGGGGGGACCAGTCACCGATCCGCAGAGGAAACAGTGGCTGTTGAGACCCCTCTTGGAGAAACATCCCCTGATGAAGCAAATAAAGCTCGAGCAATCAAATCCTGGGGAGCCTGCTCCTGGATCAAATTTGGGGAAATTGAGTCTAGCCCTGCCAAAGTCGGAAACTCCTCTGGGGGGGATGTATTACCCTCCCCAAGATCACTGACGGGGTTAATGCTAGAAGATCGTAACTTCTGGGTAAATGCCCTAGATCTTTGGTCTATCGCCAAGATCTCATCTAAAATAGAAGCGCCTGCAGATGCCAGTTTAAATTGAGGACTAGGGGCATAATTAATTAAGTGCGGGCTCAAAACTATGGGGCACTGTCGTTGGACTGTCAGACCAAAAGAGGCCAAATTCCTAAAAGGAACATTAGGAGGGTTGGTAGGTACTAAGCCTACTTTCCTATCTGGGCCAACTGAATTAGCTATTGTTGGGGCAGTATCAGGCGCTACCGATAACGGGGCTGATGAGACAGGCAACCCCTGATGCAATAAGTCCAAGGCTGTTGGTGCACCTGACTGACCAGTATAAGAGCTCCCACCAGTCTCCCCAGCAAAGCCTGGGTTATCCGGGGTAGCATGTGACAGGTCAGACTGAACTAGGGTACCATGCCCCTCCTCTATCTGGGTATCTAGTGGCTGTAAACAAGAGGTCCTTACTGGTGAAGCAGGGTTTGTATTACCTAAATTATCTGATTTAAAAATATGTGGTTCCCCCAGAGGAGATGGTTCAAGAGGAAACCCTCGAGATAGTAATGGAGACATCACAGCGTTAGCAAACAATGTGCTGATATAAACCCCCTGTGTACAAAATAGGTCAAAATGCAGCCTCAGCCTATCGACAATAGCCGAAGAACGAAAATATAGCACCACCCGTTGAGTACAAGAAGTCGGGGGGAGGCATATAAAGCACAGTAAGTGATGTGGAAGGACGGTAAATCCTGAGATGACGGAGAGATGATCCAAAATCCTACCCCTGGTATCCCACCTTGGGGAGAATCTGGGCACCAGGGGTAGGATCCTGAGCACCAGGGCCTCAGAGACGGGCCTTGGGGTGCCCGCAGTCCTCGAAGGAAGACCCCCCCATCTCTTCCTGCCCCCTAGTCGGAGAATTTGGGGTACTCTGCCCCACTGCTGCCGAAACAGTTCCTTGAGGCAGAATTGACCCCCTGCTCCTGTAGTGCAGGGTTATGCCCCTACTGGGGCCTTCATGAGGGGTTTGGAGCAACTCCCCCAGCTCTTTCGGTTGGATCTGAATAGACTGGAGTTTGAGATCTAACTCCTCCACCCGTGTCCGGAGCAATAGGTCCATTTTATCCCTTAATAAAGTCAAAATCGCCTGAAGAAGGGTATCCATGCCCTGAAGGCGTGCTGGAAGTTTAAGCAAAAGATCTTCCATCAGGTTAGAGACTTTCCCCAAAGGGATATATGTATCTGTCTCTTCCCCAAATACTGAGTTAGAGATCCTGGGTCCTTGTGACTCACCTCTACAGGTTTGGTGGAACAACTGAGGGCGAAGGGGGGCTGGAGATGTTCCCATACTACTTCCCCCTTCCCCATTATTGGGTACATTAGATGGCTGTAAGAACCCCTCTTCCTCTGGGTGGCTGATATTGTATCCATTTGGAAAAAGATTGTCCAGCTTAAGCTGCTTCCCTTGTGCCCTCGTGACCACACCCTGTTTTATTCTCTTTTTAGACATCCTTTGATCACCCAGAGTCTTAATAAGAGCTAAGTCTACCCCAGGAGGAAAACCAAAGAGAGAGAGCAAAACAGAAACAGAAAAATCTCCCCCAGCTACAAAATTGTCCGGGTCTTCCTTCAGAGACCACAAAAATCTAGCCCAGCTTGGGAGCCCTTCCCACCCCTATAACAAGGATCGCAACAATTGCAGTCCAATGCAAGGGGGGTGAAAACAGGAGGCAGGAGGGGCATAGAGAGGTCGCGCGGCCCTTAGGCGCCGCCGGGTGCTGCAAGCGGCCTTGAGGAGTGAGGGGAGGCTGGCCACACACCCCACAGGTGAAGCAAATCTCCAACGGGACGCCAGGTGCAGCGAGGGCTCCCTCTGGCCTCGGTGGTAAAGAAGGTGTCTATCCCCGCTAGGCAAGGTAGTTCCAGAGATCCGAGGGTGGGGGCTGGGGCCGGGAGAAAAACCCTCTATTCACTCACATGGAGCAAAGACTCCCTCCTGATCATCCCTAAGGTGGATGCAGCAGCAGCTTCTCTAGCCAGGAATTCTGTTGTCCCAACCAAAGGAGAATGTTTCCCTCGGGAAACACTGACAAGGGGATAGAATGTAATTTACAAAGGAACTTTGAGGAGATCTCCTCGATTATAAAGATGGCAACTATCACCTCGTATTTCTCTAAAGCCCTGATGACATGATTCAAGAATGCCAGAGACCCTCGAGTCTCGACAGAAATGTCCACTAGGATTCAGTTGTACTGATATTCTCTGCTGGGCATCTCAAGCAGCAGCATCCAATGTGTCAGCTTGCCACCAGTTATGGTTCAGGTCTTGGAAGGGCGACAACACCTCCAAAAACGCCCTAGCGGGCGGAGCTTTCCAAGGGGCTAAACTGTTCGGCATCTGCCTGGATACATTGCTAGCGGACGCCGCAGACAAATCAAAAAAGCAAACCCTGCAAAGTGTGGGAATCTCAAAAACGAATTTTCATCCCTTTCATGCAGCTTATACACCAGCAAGTGGTGCCAGACGACCATTTTACTCTCACAGGGGCAACCAGCAAAGATCCAGACCCAGATGGCATAAGCAGAAGGGAAACCCGAGCAAACTCAAGTACAATCAGGGTTCTGGATGTCCCAAGGCCGATGCATGACTGGACAGCCTCCCTCCCCTGCGACCAAGCGACTTTAGGGGGCAGGCTGCAAAGGTTCGCAGAAAAATGGCAATGCATCACCTCAGGCACATGGGTCCTCTGGACCATCCAGAACGGTTACGCAATTGAATTCTCCCACTCCCCATGACACTACTACTGTGCCTCGCCGGTCTCCAACAACTGAGACAAACAATACGCAATGCAGACAGAGATAACAGGCTCCAAACCATNAAGGCTCCAGGACCAGGTCTCAAATATAGCCAGGGTCTGAACCGCTTAGAGACCTCTGCACCTGAAAGCGGCTGGGTCCTTCTCACCATAAACTCTCTTATACCAACATGGACTGAATGGTGAAAGAATAGTGGCCAAAAGAAAAAACACCCGAGAGAGTGCCAAGTTTTAAATAGTTGTAAAATGAAACAAATATGCCTCCATTTACAAACTCCTTTAAGGGCTCATTCACACAACACTGAGGGGAAGGAAGCTCAGAGTGTGTGACTAAGCTGCCTTTTCCCGTGGGTAAAATTGTTGTGTAGACCATGGCACTGCACAGTTTGTTTTGCATAGTATGGATTGTTCTGGAGTGGCAATGGGAAGCTGCTGCAGGCATGGTCTGGGCCGGTTTGGGCTGCAGAACAAATGTTCACACGGCTGGGGAGACGCATGAACGTGCAGCCAGCCGTCCATGCGCTGCGCCCAGCACACCACCCCCTGTCATGATGGGCAGCTGTGGCGGCCTACGATGGCCAGCATTGCGGCTGGCCATGATGGACCTGATCCAGGCCGGTGGGAACAGACATAATAACACACTCTGGCTTGCTTTACCCCGAACAAGCAGCTGGTAGCCTGGGCTCTGACCTCGGCCATTTGCCGAGGTGAGAGCATGGGCTAGCTGCCAACATGCCCAGGGTCAGTCCAGGCAAACATCTGACAGCCCAACAACAAACATGACAGTGGCCCATGGGCCAGAGCACGTTACTGTCATATTTGTTTTTTACCCAGGGACACAGCATTCTTCTGTTCTTCTTGAACCTGAAAAGCATCTGCATTCATTTATTCACAGTCACTCATGGCTCAGCTGTTGCTTAGTAATTTAGCTAGTGCCTTCTCTCATCAGACATGTTCAATTTAACTAAAGTTCACAATGAATTTGAAACTCTGTGTCATAGGTTAGCAGCGCGCCTGTCAAAGTTGCCCCAAGCTGCCGTAAGCCTGGAGGGAGTGGGATAGAAGTTCTATAAATAAATAAATAAATAAATAAAATTTAACTCAAGAGAAAAAATAAGCTATAAGAATGGGTGCAGTCACATGCAGCTTTAACCCACTCTGGGCAGCCGGACCACACAATGCAGTGCATCTTGCAGCCAGCGGCCACCAGATGTTCCCCCTGCCACATGGCAGGGCAAGAGCTGGCTGCTACATGATACGTCCTCGGATGTGTCGCGTAGCAGCCTTACCCAAAAAGGGGTAAGGCTGCCAAAAGCATGGTAGTCTCTGTGCCTGGGCCCTTCTGCCCCACGGTGCAGTGAGCTCTGTGGCAAGGCTTTAAGCAGCAGACACTGTTGCCCATCGCGTTCAGTCACATCACAGCCAAGGAAGAGATTTTGATTGGGACGGCGAACGGAGGCAGGGCACGGCCAGGCACCCACTCATATGACCAGTGCCTCAGCCCACCCTGGCCATGCCAGGAGGTCTGACAGCTCACCTTGCTGCTCCTTGGTCAGCCGACCATCTGCCTAACTCTCCTCGCTGGCTCCACAGTATGGCAGCTGCACTTGCGCAGCCCGGGGCCACACAGGGATCAGGTCCTCCCCAGCTTGTGTGACTGCACTCAGGTAAATTAATGTTCGGGAGGGGAGGGTGGGGTNCACGCTCACAAGGCAGGACAGCACAAGGCAAGTGGCTTCCTTGGGAAAGGAAACATCACATCAGTTGGTTGGAACTTCGAGCGATTTACCTAGTGCTGTGAGTCTTGGCTCCGATCCTTCAAGGAAGGCAAGTATTGGTTTACACGAACAATATAGTAGCAAAAGCCTACATAAACCACCAGGGAGGATCACAGTCCAAATCCCTCCACCTTCAGGCAACCACCGTCATCAAATGGGCAGAGGGCGATCCACATCAAGGGCCAAAAGAACACAGGCCGATTGGCTAAGCAGGGTAGAAATCGACCCAGCAGAATGGTCTCTCCATCCGGCAGCTTTTCAGGCAATAACCAATCACTTCGGACGCCCGGAGGTAGACCTGTTCGCATCCCCAGCCAACGCAAAGACACAAATATTCGTATCCCAGATCCCAGAGCGACCACTTTCGACGCTCTGAACATAACCTGGCCGCAAGGGCTACTGTATGCCTTCCCTCCTTTATCTCTCATACACAGAACTGTGGCAAAAATCAGAAAAGAGCAGGCAACTATCATCCTGGTGACCCCCTACTGGCTACGGAGACCATGGTTTGCGGACATCCAGGAGCTCAGTGCGGCACCACCCCTCAGACTCCCAAACCTACCCAACCTTCTGTCGCAGGGCCCTATCGTACACAGCAGCCCAGGAGCCCTGAAACTGACAGTGTGGAAGTTGAAAGGAGGGCATTGAGAAAGTTGGGCTACTCCTGCCAAGTCCTAGATACCGTGCTTCAGTCCAGGCGCCCAGCCACAAAGCACATCTATCAGAGCACTTGGACTACCTTTGCTAAGTGGTGAAAAAGGAGGGAAATAAGACCAGCTAGGGATCCTCTCAGGGTTATCCTAGAATTCTTACAGGAGGGTTTAGATAAAGGGTTGAAACCGAACACCCTTCAAAGAGAGGTAGCGGCGCTTAACAGCATGCTATGCACGGTTCAGGGGCTCAGGGTAACCAGACACCCCCGTATTGTTCATTTTCTTAGGACAGCAAGGGTCATCTCCCCTCCGGTAGTTCACTGTTTCCCTACCTGGAATTTAAATCTCCTCCTTAGGGCTCTTACCAAGGCCCCCTTTGAACCTCTTAGGGAAATCTCACTGTACTACCTATCCCTTAAGCTGGCTTTTCTCATGGGCATTACATCAGCTAGGAGAGTCTCTGAACTTAGTGCCCTTGCCTCGGATCCTAATCTATGAAGGAGTCAGCTGTGGTCCTCAGACTAGACCCAGCTTTCTGTCCCAAGGTGGACATCCGCTTCCATAGGGAAATAGGAGATAGTATTGCCCTCTTTCTGTCCAAATCCAACTCACCCTCTGGAGAGGGTCTGGCACACCCTAGACGTTAAAAGAGCCCTCAGGGTATACCTTGACAGGACAAGGCCATTCAGGAAGTCTTCGGCTCTCTTTATCTCTTATAATCTTCAAAGGAAAGGCATGAGAGCTTCCAAAGCCGTAATCGCGCGTTGGATGACACTCTGTATTTCTGAGGCCTACAAGGCAGAGGGCAAGTCCCCCCCTCTGAGGGTATTCGCACATTCCCTCAGGGGAGCAGCAACCTCACAGGCCTTCAGGAACACTGCTTCCTATGGGGAAATCTGCCATGCTGCAGTTTGGTCTTCAGTGCATTCTTTCACAAAACACTGCAAGATTCAACTGAAGCGGCCTTCGGGAGACGGGTCTTACAAGCGGTGTTATAAAGAGCATGATTACCTCCTTCTGCCTTACGAATCTCTTCTCCTACCTACCTCCGTTTTGTCCCTCCCTGAAATGTAGGACTGGGGCACTTCTTTGGTACGTCCCTACTATCCTGACTGGATGTCCAGGAGGATCCCCTGGGAGAAAGGAAAATTGGGCTCTTACCTCTGAATTTTCCTTCTGCAGGGGATCCTTCTGGACGGCCAGTCCCACCCGGAGTGAGGTCTAACTCTGTGGTGACTGGCCTGGGACGAGTTATCTGGTCCTGGCCCCCCTGTCTCCCCTTCCAGGGGAGGGCAGCGGGGTGATATAGTTGGTCCCATTTGGACCTTGGGAGTAGCTCGTAGTTAGAGAATTATAGGTAATAGAGTATCGGGAAGCCTAAGAGTTGGGAGTATAGCTTTATACAACTGGAGAGCTGAGGATAGATCTCCTTGAGCATGCTCCACAAAAATTGATTGTCTGCCTCCTACTGGTAGTGGGACAGGATCTACTCTACTGTCCTGACTGGCCATCTAGGAGGCTCCCCCACAGAAGGAAAATTCAGAGGTAAGAGACTAATTTTCCTTTTTCAGCTGACCCAGGTCCGGCAGTCTCATTGCTTACACAGTGTTTGGCAGCTATGGGGGACTGGATGAGGACGAACCATCTGAAGCTGAATCCTGACAAGACAGAGGTGATGCTGGGGGGACGGGTGTGGAGGTCCCCGTCATTGGTTCACCTCCTCCCTGGTTCCTCAGGTTCGTAGTCTGGGGGTGCTCCTCGATTTGCCGCTCCACCTGGATGTCCAGGTGGCGGTTGTGGCNTTTTCAGCTGACCCAGGTCCGGCAGTCTCATTGCTTACACAGTGTTTGGCAGCTATGGGGGACTGGATGAGGATGAACCATCTGAAGCTGAATCCTGACAAGACAGAGGTGATGCTGGGGGGGACGGGTGTGGAGGTCCCCGTCATTGGTTCACCCCTTCCCTGGTTCCTCAGGTTCGTAGTCTGGGGGTGCTCCTCGATTTGCCGCTCCACCTGGATGTCCAGGTGGCGGTTGTGGCAAGGAACGCCTTCTGCCAGTTACATCTGGTACGGTGGCTTCGGCTATATATTTCGGACTTGGACCTAGCCACTATTGTTCATGCCTTCATCACCTCAAGACTGGATTAGTGTAATGGGCTCTACATGGGGCTACCCTTGGAGATGGTCCAGAGGCTGCAGCTGGTGCAGTATGCGGCGGCCCGCTTCCTTACAGGGGCGGGTCGCCGTGAGCATATAACACCTGTACTTCGGCCTATCTCCCGAACTCGTTTCAAGGTGTTGGTTCTTACCCTATCTGCAGGACTGCCTCACTCCACAGGTCCTGGATCGACTCCTGCAGTTGGCCAGTGATGCCCTGTTAGAGGCCCCCTGTGTGCGGCAGGCGGCCATGTTCAAGAGGGTGTCCTTGGTGGTGGCACTGCGGCTGTGGAACTCCCTGCCGGTTGAGGCCTGTTTGTTCCCAAATCTTCCCTCCTTCGGATGCTGTTGCAGGACCTGGCTGTTTCACCAGGCTTTTGTCAGGGGAGATGGGTAGTGGGTGGGGGGTTAGGCTGGGGATGTTGTTTTCCCTTTTTATGTTTTTTATGGACTCTTCCCTGTTGGTTTTACTGATATTTGTTATATTTTTTGTATCTTGTTATTTATTGAAATGTTTGTTTTTTTGTTGTTTGTTATTGTGAGCCTCCCCAAGCTGCGAGAGGCAGGACGGGGTGGCATAAAAATTGCAGTATAAATAAATAAATTGCCATTGCCACATCTCATACCATAAGTGGCTGAAATGTGGAAGCTACACACAGTAATTTAAGTATAGAGTTTCTGGATGAGTGTGTGCACACATCTTGTTATCCCTTCCTCCCAGAGGTACTTAGGAGAGTTAGGGTTTTGATGACATCTGCTTGGAAGCCAGGGTGGAGGCTGGGCTGAATACAAAATAGTTTGACGTCTTGCTGTTGTCTGTCTATGCCCCAATGTGTTCCTCAGTTCCCTCGCTAGAGCTCTAGAGTTCTTGTGGCTCATAGGCCTTGCTCTGATCCCTCTAAAAAGGAATGCATTTCAACCAAAGCCTCTGTCTACAGAGATGTTTAGTTATGAGTGTGTGTGTGTGTAGGTTACCACCCCTACTCATAGGTTATTTGATACATAAATGACTGTGTTGATACCGTGAGAAATTTTCTATTCAGAGGAAAATCAAAGTGTTGTGTGTGTTACAGTTTTGCCCTGTTGACACACATTAACTTTCTAGTCAGTCAGGGAAGCAAAATAAATATTTTCTATGCTAGCCTAAATCTTATAAAGGGAAGAAAAATTGGCCAAATCTGGTAAAAGGAGAGGAGAGAGGAACCCTTGAGACTTAGATACCTGGGAGAGCAGGGAGATCTGCCTGCCTGCCCCACCAGATAGGTTTTTGTTATACTGGAATGCAAGGGAAAACCAGTGTTTGGGCAACATGTGGTCCTGCCTAAAGAATGGTGTCTGCCTTGCAGTTGGACACTGCTGTCTATCTTTTCCAGCCCTGTCATGTTCCACTACAAGAGACAGTCTGACACCAACCACTCACCCTAACAACTATCAAAAATGCTTTACTTTGCTACAATTAGTGTGTAAATGACATGCTTAAGGTGGATTCTTGGTTACAAAAACTTTATTTCTCTGATATTGCATCTGGATATGTTAAGGAGCTGGTAAAAGCTAAGTCGAGGCAAATCTTGTCAGGTTTTGGTGCTTAAGTGGACGGGGAGGTGAGGGAGGATTAATCTCCTGATGTAGCACCAAAATCCCAGATCTGGCACCCAGTTCCTGCTGCTGTTTTGATTCCACTGTTGTTTACTTGAATAAAAATTGTAAAGAGTTTAATGACTATTTACATACCTTTATAAAGGGTCCCAAACAGTTTGTGTTGGATCAGGGAAGCATTGTTCTGTTTCCTTCTAATTTATTTGTTCCATGATGAAGGACTTTGAAACATCACTGAAAATATAAGGACGACTTGTTTGCCATGGGTTTCTGCACTGGTACATCCACCTACTGTGGGTA
>QEPC01008404.1:1082920-1101415 GCA_003113815.1 Sphenodon punctatus | reverse complement strand
GGGTGTGAGTGCGCCCGGGCGTGTGTGAGGGCTGTGTGTTCCACTGTGCCCTCGTTGTCTCTGTGCCTGCTGTGTGTGTTGCCTCGGCGGCTCTTCTCCCTCTTTCTCCACCCTTTCCGTTTCCCTTGTGTGGGCGTTCCCTGTAGGCGCTTCTGGCTTCCTCCGCCCTCAGTCGACCATGTCTGCCTCCCACTCCTCCCTGGTGCCTTCTGGGTGTTTTGACCACGGCTGGGAATCGGCGTCACGTCTGTTGCACTGCCCCGGCCCGTGGTCTGACGGCCCGATTCCCTGCCGTGGTCCCGCTCCCATCACGTCTGTTCGGGGCCTTCCTGGACCACGGGGGGGTGGTTGATCAGTTCACCACCGCAGGGAATCCACTGTGGTGAATTGGGACCACGTAACATCTGAAATCAGCCAGTTCCAGTCCAGTGCTTTAACCCTTCTTCATATTCTGGGGGTATATTCCTTCCCTAGCTGCACATCTCTAGGGTAAACCTTGCAAGTTAGTGGCTCTCCAGCTTTGCCCTTTTAGGATATTATCACCTAGACCCAGGTACACAATATACTCAAAGGAAATTTGGTTACCATTAACAGTCTTTTGTTTTTTTTGTTTTTTAAAAAGTGAGACAAAAAGCTACCCCCAATACATTTTGCCATGGAGTATTTTTTTAACTCGAGGTTTTTTCACCTTGGGTAGTTTCTTAACCTCCTCATATTTGATGTTAATTTACACATGCCACCAGAAATTTCAGTGCCAAGGACAGGGATAGAATAAAACACCCCAGACACAATTAACATCAGTTTTTTCAAGATGCTGGAGCAGGGTTAAACACAATACCATCCCCTCAAACACAGAAACCTAAATTTTTCATAACAAGAAATGAAAAAGTTCCATAGAGTGAACCCACTGAGCATTGTGCTACTTGTCGAGTAAGTAGTTAATATGAGCACAGCTTGAGTTCAACAAACTATGAGGCACCTGCAAAAATTTTGAGGTGATGCCCTATGAATTTATATTAAATTAGTGTTGCTTGCTAAACATAACATTTTGCTGGTCCTCTCAGAATTGCATAAAACTCAAGCTGTTAAAAACAACCATCAGAAGACAGGGTGAAAACAGACATGACACTAACTCTACTTTAACACCGCTTTAACATTTCTTATGCATGTTGCAGGGCTGCGTAGGGCACCAATACAGCCCTGCAACATGCATCAGAAATGTTATAACGATGTTAAAGTGGAGTTAGCATCATGCCTATTTTCACCCACAGTTGTCTTTTATATTAGTTTCCTAAAAAGAGGTGTCATAGTGCTAAGCATTTATAGCAACATTAAAATATAGTATGTAAAATATAGTAAGAGACTTTCAAGCATAGACTTACAAGCCTAACTTTCAGACTGTTCTATTGGAGAGAAAGATTTTGATTATTTTGGTGAAAATGTAATGCTGAACATAAGCAGCCTCCAACACAAAACTAAGAATAAAGATCCAAAATAAAATGTTAATCCAAACCAAATCTGAGACTCAAAATGTAAATTGCTCAAATTAACTTCACAAAATACACCCCCCTCCTGCAACCATCTCGCATCCATTGGCCCAGTCCTTCCCAAAACAGATACGTTTGCAGCATTCTCTGAAGGCCATACAAGTTTGGATTTTGTGAGGCTAGGCTAGAAAAAAGAAATATGTTCTGCCATCAGTTCCTTCTCATTTGAATCAGGAGGGTGCTAACTTAGTAGCTGTGGCAGGATCATATGGGGAGAGATGTAATTCTCCAGATGCCTGGTCCTAAACCATGGAGGTCTTTTAATGCTCAAAACCATTCCATTTGGAAACAAATTTGAAACCCATGAAGACTATGGAATGGGTGTAGCTTGTTTGCTGTGTGCAACTCAGCTGGAATCTGTAGCCAACAAAATCCTGCACTAACTTCCCCTTCCAAGCAGTCTTGTGGCATAGATAGTTCCACCCTTGTGGGTAACCTAACAGCTTACAACTGGTGAATATTGAACTGACAAAAAGGATAATAAATAATAATAAAATTTATTTCTATAGCACTTCTCTGTCTTTAAATTTATATATATATAAATTTAATTCAAATATATATATTTGAATTAAAACAATTTAAAGGGGGAAGGTAAAGAGGGAGGACAGACTACATTAAGGGGAACCTACAGTGGATCTTAAATGAGAATAAATGAGTTTTCAGGTGCTTTTTAAATGCAAGGAAAGAAGAACTAAGATGGACATCCAGAGGGAGTAAGTTCCACACTAAGGGGCCCACCACAGCAAAGGCCTGATCGCCTGCTGACTTACGACGCAATGGTGGGATTCCCAAACAAGGAGTGGTTTCTGAGCAGAGGTCACACCTATCAGTGTGAGGCTCCAGGACCAGGTCTCAAATATAGCCAGGGTCTGAACCGCTTAGAGACCTCTGCACCTGAAAGCGGCTGGGTCCTTCTCACCATAAACTCTCTTATACCAACATGGATTGAATGGTGAAAGAATAGTGGCCAAAAGAAAAAACACCCGAGAGAGTGCCAAGTTTTAAATAGTTGTAAAATGAAACAAATATGACTCCATTTACAAACTCCTTTAAGGGCTCATTCACACAACACTGAGGGGAAGGAAGCTCAGAGTGTGTGACTAAACTGCCTTTTCCCGTGGGTAAAATTGTTGTGTAGACCATGGCACTGCACAGTTTGTTTTGCATAGTATGGATTGTTCTGGAGTGGCAATGGGAAGCTGCTGCAGGCATGGTCTGGGCCGGTTTGGGCTGCAGAACAAATGTTCACACGGCTGGGGAGACGCATGAACGTGCAGCCAGCCGTCCATGCGCTGCGCCCAGCACACCACCCCCTGTCATGATGGGCAGCTGTGGCGGCCTACGATGGCCAGCATTGCGGCTGGCCATGATGGACCTGATCCAGGCCGGTGGGAACAGACATAATAACACACTCTGGCTTGCTTTACCCCGATCAAGCAGCTGGTAGCCTGGGCTCTGACCTCGGCCATTTGCCGAGTTGAGAGCATGGGCTAGCTGCCAACATGCCCAGGGTCAGTCCAGGCAAACATCTGACAGCCCAACAACAAACATGACAGTGGCCCATGGGCCAGAGCACGTTACTGTCATATTTGTTTTTTACCCAGGGACACAGCATTCTTCTGTTCTTCTTGAACCTGAAAAGCATCTGCATTCATTTATTCACAGTCACTCATGGCTCAGCTGTTGCTTAGTAATTTAGCTAGTGCCTTCTCTCATCAGACATGTTCAATTTAACTAAAGTTCACAATGAATTTGAAACTCTGTGTCATAGGTTAGCAGCGCGCCTGTCAAAGTTGCCCCAAGCTGCCGTAAGCCTGGAGGGAGTGGGATAGAAGTTCTATAAATAAATAAATAAATAAAATTTAACTCAAGAGAAAAAATAAGCTATAAGAATGGGTGCAGTCACATGCAGCTTTAACCCACTCTGGGCAGCCGGACCACACAATGCAGTGCATCTTGCAGCCAGCGGCCACCAGATGTTCCCCCTGCCACATGGCAGGGCAAGAGCTGGCTGCTACATGATACGTCCTCGGATGTGTCGCGTAGCAGCCTTACCCAAAAAGGGGTAAGGCTGCCAAAAGCATGGTAGTCTCTGTGCCTGGGCCCTTCTGCCCCACGGTGCAGTGAGCTCTGTGGCAAGGCTTTAAGCAGCAGACACTGTTGCCCATCGCGTTCAGTCACATCACAGCCAAGGAAGAGATTTTGATTGGGACGGCGAACGGAGGCAGGGCACGGCCAGGCACCCACTCATATGACCAGTGCCTCAGCCCACCCTGGCCATGCCAGGAGGTCTGACAGCTCACCTTGCTGCTCCTTGGTCAGCCGACCATCTGCCTAACTCTCCTCGCTGGCTCCACAGTATGGCAGCTGCACTTGCGCAGCCCGGGGCCACACAGGGATCAGGCCCTCCCCAGCTTGTGTGACTGCACTCAGGTAAATTAATGTTCGGGAGGGGAGGGTGGGGTTGGAATACAGAACAGGATTAGTCTGTTGCAACCTAAGAATTCTTAGGGGAGTTCAAATATCTCATTCATTGTATGTTGGAGATTTGCCAAAAGGTAAAATTACTTCTTATTTCATAGTCAAAAAATGAACAAATTTACTGTGTTAGAGTTGTCACTTTGACGGTTAAATGGATACATAGAAGAACAAGATATCAAACACAAACCTCCAATCATAAAGGTTGTGTTGGTATTTATTTATTTATAAAATATTTCTATCCTGCCCAGAGGGCAGCCCGGGGCAGCGAACAACAAGATAAAAAACAATAATACAATAAAAACAATTTTAAAAGTTTAAAAAAACCCATATGCAGGGAGAAAACAACCCACCCACCCTATCCCCTCCCTCGTCAAAAGTCTGGCGGAACAGCCAAGGCTTACATAAACATCAAAATGACAGGAGAGTGGGGGCCAACCGAGCCTCCTCCAGGAACGAGTTCCACAGCACAGGAGCAGCCACCGAAAAAGATCTAACATCGGTGGCCACCCTTGTCGCCCGGGGAACCTCCAAAAAGGCTCCCATGGATTATCTCAGGGGTCGCACGGGCACATGGGGAGTGAGGCGGTCCCGCAGATAAGCAGGGTCCAGGCCGTGAAGGGCTTTAAAGGTCAAAACAAGCACCTTGAGCCTAGCCCAGTACTTTATAGGCAGCCAGTGCAGAGCCTGGAGCACAGGTGTTATGTGCTCCCTGCAGCCTGCCCCCGTGAGGAGATGGACTGCAGCATTCTGCACCAGCTTCAGCCTCTGGACCAACTTCTCGAGCAGCCCCACGTAGAGCGCGTTGCAGTAATCCAGCCTCGAGGTGATGAAGGCATGGATGACAGTGGTGAGGTCAGACAGAGATACGGCCGCAGCTGCCGGACAAGATGAAACTGCCAGAATGCACTCCCCACCACAGCCACAACCTGAGATTCCAGGCTGAGTTGTGAATCAAGGATTACACCTAGACTCCGCACCTGAGAGACCATGGGAACCCCGCCCCCCCTAACAAGAGGAGATTCAACCACTCCCAGGCCCCCCAAGCCCTCACCCACCAACATCACCTCCGTCTTGTCAGGTTTCAGCTGCAGATGGCTCAACCTCATCCAAGCCCCCACAGCTGACAGGCACTGGGGAAATAAGGAGACTGCGTGGCCTGGGTCGATGGAAAAAGAGAGGTAGAGCTGAGTGTCATCAGCATACTGATGACACTGCATACCCTGAAACCCTCTCACGATCTCCCCTAACGGCTTCATATAGGTGTTAAACAAGAGGGGGGACAGAATGGCACCCTGCGGGATTCCACACATGAGGTCCGGGGGGAAGATTCCCCCAAGACCACCCAATGAGTTCTCCCGGCCAGGAATGAATTAAACCAGTCCAAGACTGTCCCGCCAATCCTGGCATGGTCCCGCAGGTAATTCACCAACACATCATGATCGACTGTGTCGAATGCAGCCGAAAGGTCTAGCAGGATGAGTAAGGTCTGACGACCCTGGTCTAATTATTATTATTATTATTATTATTAACAAACATTTATATAGCGCCAGCAGTGTACCGGGCACTTTACAAAGTAATAAAATAGACACAGTCCCTGCCCCTAGGGCTTACAATCTGAGAGACAGGAGCTGGGGGAGAGACATAGGAAGGGGAACAGAGGGAGAGACAAGGGGTCTAACATTCATGAAGATGCGAGGTCTCAAGTGCACGTACTTGGCTTGGTTACGATGAGAATGACAGCAGGCAGGTCCATGTGGCAAGGATAAGGGTAAACCGATCGTAGGTATAGGAATAGTGGCTCAGCAGGATAAAGAGTCAGACAGAGCAGAGCGAAAGAGGTGAGTTTTAAGGAGAGATTTGAAGGTATGAAGGGAGGGGGCAAGGCGGATGTGGACAGGGAGGGAGTTCCAGGCATGGGGGGCAGCAAGTGAGAAGGGACGAAGGCGCTTAGGGGAGCAGGGAAGGCGTGGAAGGGTGAGAGAAGGGACAGAGGAGGAGCGAAGTGCACGGGCTGGAGTATGGAGGGCGATAAGTGCAGAGAGGTAGGGGGGAGCAAGGTTGTGAAGAGCTTTATAGGTGAAGACTAGGAGCTTGTGCAGGATTCGTTCAGGAAGGGGAAGCCAGTGAAGCGAAGAGAGGAGGGGCTGCACATGGTCGAAGCGACTGGCGAGGTAGATGACCCTGGCAGCAGAGTTTTGGACAGAGATGAGGGGAGAAAGGTGAGACCGGGGAAGGCCAGTGAGAAGGAGGTTACAGTAATCGAGGCGAGAGATGACCAGAGCATGAACAAGAGTTTTGGCAGACGAGACAGAGAGAAAAGGGCGAATCTTAGCAATGTTATGGAGGGAGAAGCGACAGGATTTAGCAACAGAGTCAATGTAGGGTTTAAAAGAAAGGGCTGAGTCAAAGATGAAGCCTAGGCTACGGGCTTGGGGGACAGGCAGGATGGTGACTCCATCAATAGTTATTGACAGTGAGGAAGGAGAGGAAGGATGAGGGGGGAAGATAAGGAGTTCAGTTTTAGCCATGTTGAGTTTGAGTTGACGTTGAGACATCCAGGTAGAGATGTCAGAGAGACAGTTGATGAGACGAGCTTGAACAGAGGGAGAGAGAGAGGGAGTAGAGAGATAGAGTTGAGTGTCATCAGCATAGAGGTGGTATTGGAAGCCATGGGAGGCAATGAGTTTGCCTAAGGATGAGGTATAGATTGAGAAGAGGAGAGGGCCAAGAACAGAGCCTTGAGGAACACCAACTGAGAGGGGGAAGGAGGAGGAGGCGGAGTTGGAGAGAGACACATTAAAGGAGTGCTGGAGAGAGACACATTAAAGGAGTGCCAGACGGAGATCGTCAACCAAGGTCACCAATACAGTCTCTGTACCATATCCAGGCCAAAAACCAGACTGAAAGGGGTCAAGGAAACCGGTCCAGTCCAGATGTTCTTGGAGCTGCCGTGCCACAGCCCACTCAGCAACCTTCCCTAAAAAGGGGAGGTTAGAGAACAGCCGATAACTTGCAGGAGCATCAGCGTAGAGAGATGGTTTCTTGAGCAGGGGCCTAACCACAGCCTCTTTGTATTTGTGTTGGGGGTGGGGGAGAGGTTGTTTTGCAAACCTTAACAGCTCCCTAGTTAAATGTTGTGAAGAACCGAGTACGTGCTTTTATAGTTGTAATTAAAGAAAAAGGGCAGAGTGTAGTAAAATGTCAGATTATCCTGTTAGCTTGTGCAGGTGTTTGTGCAGAAGAGTATACGCACAGCTTACTTTGCATCAACATCGAAGTGCTTTTGCCTCATAACCCAACGTTGCAACTTCCTGCCCCGGTCAATTCTTCCTTCAGTCACTGCAGTTTACATTCCATACGCGTACATGAATCGCTGTGACTTTGTATTTCACATTTCCACATTTCATTTCAACACCAGTCCATCATTACTAGTTTGTTCTTGGCCCTATCGAACGTCACTAGGTCACCACATGGATAAAGGAACTATTTGCCATTTAGAATGCAATCCCATTAATTACAGTGGAAGTGTGGATCAATGGAATAAATTAAAATCAGCTCATCTGTCAGAGACTGGCTGCTGACCAGTTGCCATAATGCTTCATTTAGCCACATTAGCTACACTGCTGTAATATTTTACTTCCGACTCGTGATGCTTTTCAAAACCAAAGGTAACTACTGGACAAGCCACTACAGTTGCTCAGCCCTGGAGGCTAGGTATTTGCTTCCATTGCATAGAGACACGGTAAGGGTAACCCTTGCAACTGGAACTACATTTGGATAACATGGTGTTGGCCAGCATTAAGAAATTAAGAAATGCACACACAAAGCATTTACTCTGAGGTAACTGGTGTTTACTTTGGAACTGAACAGTCGCACCAGGTATTGGGAGTGCCTGAATTATTACACTGGAATGTGCTTCAGACTAGTAAATTATAAATTAAATAATAATAATAAATTTGATTTATCTAGCTCCCCCTTGCCAAATGGTGTGCAGAGCACTTCAAAACATTTGTATAATAAAATACAATAAACCTCCATAAAGCAACTTAAAATTCACGTAAGAGTCATTTAAAACAGTTTAAAGGGAGAGGAAAAATACATTAAGGGGAACCAAGTTACCTTACTAGTCTGTCTTGTGTGAATATGGCCTTGCGTTGTTGTTGTTGTTGTTGTTGTTGTTTTAAACTATAAATTACTTACCCAAAAAGAAAATGGCAAGATATACAGCTGTTTCTAGCAGTGTACATTTGACACTTATTTTCTCATTCAAATAATTTGTTCAGTACCACCAACCTTTTTTTATTAAACTGGAAGAGGTAGTTAGATCCCAGGTAAAAGAGGTTTTACATTCAGCTGCTCTTCAGTTCCTCCACCTTATTTTTCACCATTGCAAAGTAGTAAAAAGATTATGGTGCTGCTACTGTTTACTAGAAAAAATTATCTCCCCATTTGTACATCTTTTCACATTCTTATGATTTGATTTTCAGGGTGCGTGACAGGTTTCTTGAGATAGGATGGGTGAGGATGTTGCCCTCACTTTAAGGAAAAGTTCCTGATCTTCCAAGTCCAATAGACCTGCAAATCCCATGGGTGCCATATATTTCTTCTTCAGAGATGAGTTCTGCTAATAACATTGGTCCAGATTCTGTACAGTTAATAAAGTTTTCCTTGAGTTGGGACTCGGGAGTATGGAAACAAGTCTTTCAAGGGGTTAGCTATTCAGTGCGGTTACACCACAACTTAAGGCCTTAGTACCTTCCTCTGAATCACGTTATCCTTCTTAGGCCCTTTTCACACAAGATGCCTCCACCCATCGGATACGTGGGTGACTGCCCATGGGAATGGGGCTGAGTGCGTGTGCATGCTCCCGCGGCCCACCCATCTCCACCCACGGAGCATCTGGGAAGGAGCCAGGATGCTCTGTGCATGGAGATGGGTATACAACACCTACTGGACTGTGGGAACAGTGAAGCACACTCGTCTGCGAGATGGGTCCTCTGAAACCAACAAGCAAGGGCTAGAGAGTTACAGCAAGTGTCCACAAGCAGACGCACCCCCTGCATGAGATGCCCTTGCTCAGCCATGTTGTAGCGTCATTCAGCGGGGCATGGTTTTCCCTCCGATCAGCAAGCAGGATGGATGTCCATGGGAACGGTGAGCGTGTTAGATCGGTGGAGCTCTGGGTGCCTGGTGGATGGGTGCCGTGACCTCCCCTGACCTCCCCCAACCCCCCAGGGTGGTGTCCGTGGGAATGGCTCCCTGTTTGCTGGCAGTGGGTGTGCGGTGCGTGGGTTCCCTTACCCATCTCCACCCACCCAGCCCGCAGCGGTGTCCGTTTGAAAAGGGCCATAGTTTATTCATGAGCACAATTAGGCAGTTTGAATGGGAAATGGTTGAGAGATCCTCTCCAGGGGCTGGGTAACTGGCCTAATCATCATACCAGAATTATTCATATATCAAAAGCTTCATTTGTTTTCTGTAGTCTTTGCAATAAGAGACATACCATTTTTAAACATCTAAAAGGGAAAAAGTATGATTAGTGAAAAATTAAATTACCTTTGTCCTAAAAAAAAGTTGCTGCATTTGCATTTATAATATAACGTAGACATGGATTAGCTATTTATGGGCCTTAAGTTAGGGCTTTAATGAAGTCTTTAATCCACAAATGTAAAGCTAACTTAAGATCTAAAAAGTAGTTTACCCTCCTAATTTTTGTACTTGTTGTTATTATATTATTATAAGCATTTATATAGCGCCAGCGATGTACCTGGAGCTTTAAGAGTAAGATATACACGGTCCCTTCCTGAGAGCTTACATCCAATCAGTCTTTTAAAAATATATATTTAAATGCATGTTTCTCCCTTGCTGCTGTTTAAAAGGACCCAAACAAAGGGGAAACAATGCGGCCAATCCAAAGTCCATGTGCCAGGTGTGTGCCGTGCACACAACTTCCACACAACACTCGAGCACGTGGCATGCACAAGATACGTGCATAGCAATGCATACCTCTCAACCCCTGGACTCTGAAATGAGGGACAGTGACTCTCAAAATGCACGACAACGCAAAATTTATGCGGAATATATAAAATTTTCATGTATATGCAAATTCAAAGTAATCTATTACTTAACTATGAGAGTGAGCTTAAAAAAAACTTTTAAATAATGAAAAAAGCAATCTATTTGTATAGCCATACAACAACCTCACTCCTAAACCAGACTGCCAGTATTTTATGCCCAAGCTCTATCACAGCACTTCCATTAACTGCTTGGCCTCCACAACCTATTCCCAATGAGCATAATTCTTTACACAGCACTCCTGACATTAAACTTCCCCACCCCACCCCCTCTCCATCCATTTCTCCTTTGTGCATTTTTTGACAGATGACAAGATACTGTGAGGATTTTCTCATGAGCAAGTATTAGCAATAGCCCATTACCTAACAGAGAGGCTGGTCAGAATGTTGTTGTTGTTGTTTGTTTTAAAAAGAAAATGAATCACATTAGCAGCACCTTACAAGAATCAGGCTTGAACCCCCAGCCAGCTGATTTTTTTCAAGAGAAATGCTTAGAAATCCTAACACTACATTGCCTCAAATGGAGTATTTCTAAATTCCAAAGACAGACCATTTTATCCCAAGTGTTGGAAAACCCTGTTCTTCTCCCTGAAGGGAGAAGAGTTGTTAGTGGGTGAGCCCACATGAGACAGGGAGGGGAGGCTATGACGCCTTGGGTAGCCTTACTCCTCCCTGGGCAGCTGCACCACACGACGCAGTGCATTGTATGGCCAGCAGCAGCCAGATGTTCCCACTGTCCTGGGGAGGGGCAGACAGCTGGCTGCTACGCAATGCGTCCTCGGAAAAATTCTGAGGACACGTCGCAGAGCAGCCTTACCCTAACTGAGGCAGGGCTACCCAAGCTGGGGCTGCCTGTGTGGAGGGGCCATGCTTGCCATGCCACGTGCAGAGCACCAATATGGGGCCATGAGTGGTGGGTGCTGTAATCCGTTGTATGCAGCCACATCATGGCCAGGGGCAGGATCTCTGTTGGGCCGGGGGAGGTACACGAAGCAGAGGCAGGCACCTGCTCATCTGGCCGGTACTATGGCCTGCCACAGCGGGAGTTCCGAGAGTAGGCCAACTTTCTTGTGGGGTGGAGGGTGCTCGTGTACCCAGCTCCCTGCTCTGGCCCTGCAGTGTGGTGGCGGCGGTTTAGCCCTCGCCACTCATGTGACCTTACCCAATGAGTCTGAGAGAACAATAGAGAATCCCTTATCTTCCATATGGGAGGGGCTGCCGTGACCTAGTTTATTGTAGCACTGATTGCTTGCTAATTGCTCTCCCCTCCCTGTCTAATCCGGGACTTTACAGAAGTTTTCTGGGACTGCAGGACAGATAACAATAGAGGTATGAAATCAGGTATGTCCTGGAAAATCCACATCATTTGAGAGGTATGGTGCAGTGTGTGTGTGTGCACAGTGCACACTGAGTATGTGCTTGCACACCTTGGATTGGGGCCAGTGGGGCCGATCCCTTGCACTGTAGATCCTACGCACAACCTGCGTGCGCGCACATGCGTGCAACCTACGCACGTGTCCATTAGGAATGCATTGTGCCACGTGGAATCCACGAGGGTCCCACGTGGAGGGGTTTGGGATTGTGGTCAATGAAACTAATTACAGCATACTCTAATGCCAGTTCCTGAAAACTTCTGTGTGCCTATTCCTATGCCTGGCCCATGAAAATTAGAAATGGGGAAATCGAGTCACGGCTGTATTTGGAGGTGCAGTGGGGTTTCAGAGTGAACCTTAGTTCCCAGTTATAGGCCCATTGGCCATTTTTTAATTGCCAGCAAAGGAAAAGTTCCCCAGCCCTATTATAATCAATCAGGATTAACCTAGGAGGTGATTCACAGTATCTGTTGTTTGAAGGTACATATGGCTACTGCTCATTTTTTATTGAATGCTGTCTGGGATTTCAAATGTTTGCCTTTACAGGGAGTGTTTTTTGCTTACAAAATAGGATGCCATGAAAGAGGGAGCAGCTTTCACTGGAACAGCACAGCAACCAAATATTTAGCCATATATTTATTTTCAACCACATCTTTCTTTTTAAATTGTAATTCTCCAGTGTTGCCAACATTTCTGTATGCAAGTTTTGCAGATTACATTAAACTATGACCTTATTTTGTTTTTAGAATTAAATAAAAAATATTAAATTTTAGTGAATGTCTTCAGAAGGGGAAAAATGGCTTCTGCGAGACCTTCCACCAGTTTCATTTAATAAATAGTTTTAACAACCAGCCTAAGGACACTGGAAATATTGATTTTCTGCTGACTAACCAGGTACAGTTTGCTTTGCAAAAGTTATGAAGGCAGCAAGTGGTAAATGTCCTAATTTTATCCTCTGTGGAATTTGTGCTGTCTGCAGTTATTTTGCAAGGAAACCTTTCCTCTAATCAGATACAGAGACAGAGTGGAACTCTGGAAAGACTTGGAGGTTGGGGTTCTGCTGTAAGACTTGGAATACGTTTCAAGAATGATTTTGAAATGTTTAATCAGCAGAAAGATTTACATGACTTATTATAGCTCATAAAAGAATTTCAGCGAATTCTCTGTTCAGCCAATGGGCCTTTTCACACAGGCATCCCACTGCACACATGCAGTGTGGGGGGGCACCCATTCAAACGCTGCAGCAGGTGCAGGGAGAAGGGGGCTGCCTGTAGGAACGGCACCCACGCTCCCCCCATCTCCACCCACCTCCATCCATCACCCACACACAGAGCAATGGGCTCCAATGCCGGTTGCTCCATATGTGGAGATGATGGGAACGGGCACACACGCACTGCAGGCGCTCACCCATCCCCCTACCTACCGCGGCCCTTAGAAAGGGTCAATGTGTTTCATAAATAATGCTGATTTGTAAACTTCTTTAACTGCAGAAAGATGAGACTTATAAATCCATAACTTCAGTATTGCTGTGAAATGCATATGAGAACTATTACAATTATGTGCAGGTATCTTCAACATGGTTTTGAATATGTCCTTTAGTAATAATGGTGCACTCTGACTTGTTGTTTTGGCTTGGCTCCTCTTAAAAGAGATCATGAACAAGAACAGCTATAAAACAGAGATTTAGGCAATTAAATAGAAACCAGATGACTTTCTTATAGGTAATCTGGGGGAGGAAGGGTGGGGTTTTTTTCTGAGAGAGAAAAAACACAAGAAACAGAGAACTCTAATGAAGTAACATTGTTGAATGGTATACAGAAATCTGCGCCTTAAATAAGTTTTACATAAATGGTCAGATAGATATGGAGCTTCCTAGCTTGAAAGAAGCCAATATGAAACAGTGCAACAAATTAGTGCATTTTCTGGCAGTTTTTTGTGTGTGTATCTTTTGCTGTGTCCTATAAGGCTGATGTGGTGAAGTAATGACCCTGGCTAAAGTCAAGGATATGTGCTGCCTTGGATTTTTACATACCTGTGCTTTGGGGGAGTTTCCCACTCTCCTATTTTACCAATACACACACTTCTATTTCTCTTTGTGCATCTGGAAGTGTTGGCAAATAGCCTGTTAAAAGCATAGCCCATGCAAGTTTTGTAGGAATGGAGTAGGGGCAAACTTGCATGGTACTTACAGAAGAGTACCAGTGAAAACACCTGGGGTACTGCAGAGAATGATAATGGAGTTTCAGTAGCTGTCCCTTTCTCTTGATCAATACTAAGAAAACGCCAGATCATGGAAAATAGAGGGACAGTGTCTTGCTTGCAGACAGTGTAGTCTTCTGGGTAAGATGTTGAACAGAACAGCTGACCATTCACAGCTGTGTAAAAAACCCAAAATCATAGTCTTGTGGTCGTTCCCCACCTCTGCCACACGTTTAGCATGTGAACTTTGGTAACTTGCATAAACTCTCGTATATGCTTCATTTCTGCATCTATGAAATGGAATGGGGGGGTGGTTATCATGTTGGTCCAGAAATTAAGAGAGAGAGAGACAAAATAGTTCAAATGGTAATTTTTTATTAGATCAACAAGTTCTATTGGAGACAGTATACACGATTTAGAGCCACAGAGGGCCCTTTGTCAGGCATGTAGCAAGTCAGAACTCTGGAAACATGGGACCCTTCCATAGAAATGTGGAGTCAGTTCTGACTACGTACTTACATGCCTTACATATTCTGTGTGGCCCAAAAGCTTGCATATATTCTCTCCAACAGAAGTTGGCCCAATAAAAAATAGTTTATTGCCACCATGGACGCCTGTCATGGAAGGAAGTGGGCCACTTCTGGCAGCGCGGGGGCGGGGCTGTGCAAACGCATGTCCCACACGGCACCCTGCCCTCTCCCCAGCCTGCTGTCACGTTTGTTTGGTGACTGAGCTAAATTCTGCCTGGAGCAAAGGCCCTCACTCAGATTGAAGCGTGGCAGTGCTCAGCGCCGTCATGTAAGAAAGCAGTGCAAGCGCTATCGTCTGAACCACTCTGTCTCCATTGCTATAAAATGGGCAATTAATAATAATTATCTCACAGAGCATTTGGGATGGTAAATGAGTTAATGTTTGTGAGGCTCTGATACTAAAATCATTTAATAGCCATGAAAATACCTGTAAGGCACTTTTGAAATTGCAGCTTGGCTTCTTATGTTTCATCTACCTAAAATTCCTCCTGTAATTTCAATTGAAAGAATTGTTTTAATTATTTAATTACAGTCCCTAAAAACTTCTGTTTCAGTGGAGAATGTGATGTCATTGTTTGTGGGCTTCTCTATTTTAGCTTTAGCTGCTGGGTTCACTAATTTGGAAGTGGTTTGTAGACATGGAGCTCTAGTATTTGTTCCCATTTGCTGTATTCCATTTTATGTTTTCTCATTCTGAACACTTCTACTTTGTACCACAGTTACACCGGAAATATTCTATTGGTACTTTCTTACAATTCTCAGTAAAAAAATTTTTTAAAGAAAGAAAGCATTGTATATTTTGAGAACACATAATCGGCTACCAGAAATGTTTACATCTGGCAAGATCAAAGGCCTTGTGGTATATGAATGTGTACGTGGGAGGTCTCTTTCTTCAATGGACGGATTAAAAAAGAAGACTCCAAATGCTGTAGTCCATATCCCTTCCCCTTTATGAAAATTTACTTCCTGAAACTTGAAAAACATCCAATACCTGATTTTTATCTTCTGCTTTTCATTTCAAGAGGTGGTATGAATTCTTAAGCTTTTTCTTGTAACCACTAGTTTAAGACATAGAGACTTCTGTGTATTTCAGCCAATTAAATATTTATCTTGCAGATGACTGACATTTTTGCATGTTGTAACTTATCAGTTCCCATAACTCTGAAATGTATAAATTATCATTTCAACACTTCTGCTCTGAATGATCCTATATATCCTGCCTGCTATGGAATGCTAATACTACTGTGTTAGTAGTGGCTCTTAGAGTCGCTTTCTGCTGCTATTTATTATCTGGTAATAGTAATAAGCTGAATTGTGTGAATAGAAGTAGGAAGTATCCAAATCAAAGATAACGAATGAACAAGGTTGCTACTTGTGAGAGAGGCTCGCAACTGGGTCACTAACTCCCTCTGAATTACGATATCAAGCAATATATAAAGCAAAGGTAGTTATGAGTGATTGATTTGTGTCTAAAGACAAACTATATGATATGGAGCGGTTTCCGTAAGAATTCATGCCTTCACTGAATTTACCTGCAAAAGGAAGTGTATTCCTGCTCCTTCATGCATACTTAATAAAGTGATTTTTTCAGAGAAAGAACATCAAAAACAATGTAGCAGTGTTTATTGGTAATGACAAATAGCCTTTGTGTAGTGCTTTTATCATCTGGGCATTTTGTAAATACTTAATTTGTATGTTTCAGAGTTGTCTAATTTCCAAAATCCTATTTTCGTAAGTATTAGAGTAAAGTTTCTGAACAAATGATCCTGATCTCATTGATGTCATTAGGATTTATTATACCATTGACTTGAGTGGAAATTATCCACTAACTTTAGCTACAATTTAAATAGGAGAAGGTGATACTGATGAGATGATGAATGAATGGAATTGCAAGGGCAGAAAATACGTGACTAGTCTAATATCAAGGGGTCAGTGTCTATAGCATTTAATGTTGATAATAAAGTTGATGCAATAGATCATCTCTTGATTTAATAACTAAATAAAGAGTGGGGAAACTAAAGTTACACAGGTATCCACACATTTGGTCTCAAAAATAAATGGTTATAGTTAGCAAGTCAGCATTATGAAGAAGCTCGAAGCACTTGTTTTTTGTTGTTTTCTAGCTGCCAGGATCACAGGTTCTCGTATAAAGAAAGGAATACTAGGAAGAGAATGCGTGTACATGCGTTACTACCAGGGATCCTAGTTTTCCATAATAAAAAATCCCAAAAGTCTCTGGTGACAAAACACAAAAATCTGTGCATTTTTGTGATTAAAATTAAATGCTGGACTTTAGTTTCCCTTGCCACAGCACTTTCCATGTGTTTTATAATTGTCTAACTTTGAACGTAGTCTACAGCCTTGCTGCTTACAGTAAGTCCACATATTTCTATCAATTTGAAATTTGTCCTTGCCAAACTCAGTGACTCAGTTTTTAAGAGTGAGTTTTAAAGTTTTCAGCATCTTTTTATAACTTTAATTACTCATGTCTGGGAGGCTGAAGTGAAATTCGAGACGCATTAAAACACGAACCCCCATGTGCCACTGAGTAGGAAACAGTGTATGTTTACTAAGTAAATTTAAAGCACGTTCAAAAATCAACCACAAGAGGGGGAGGTTGCATGCATTGAATAAGTGACAGATTTCTAGGATCCCTGATCATGATCAACCCGAATCATTCCAAAGTCATGAATCAAACCCCAAAGGATCATGTATTTGTCTTTAAAATACTTTGATTTAAAATTATTTCTCTATGTAATCATTTCAAGTTGAAAATCCAGTCTTTAAACACACATGCTTGCTCATTCTTGCTCACACACACATGCAGTCCTACTTTCTTTGTTTTGCAGAGGGTTCTCTATTTACCTTTCCCTAGTCCCTAAAGCTTTGTCCATCTTAGGATAAAAGAAGCACTTGAAAACATATAGCCAGGGCAAGTTGTATTTTAACATTTCATTTCAAACAGCTAACACGTATTAAAAAACAACTTCCTCCACATGATCTAATGTTTTAAGACCACAGTTTTAAAATACCCTTTTAGTCTAGACAGGACCGAAGGAGGAGCTGCCATTCTCTTCTTCTATGGGTCTTTTTAAATGAGGCCGGTGTGTGTGGGGGGTGTCCACGGTTGATGCATGGGGTGGGTGCAGGGGTATCCTGCATGGGTCATCCTGTGTGACACACACCCTCCACATGGCCGCCCCGTCCCTGCACCACCCACCCTGTCCCCACGAGGGGCACGCCAGATTTTTCCAAAGTGCCCAGTGCATGGACATGAGTGGGCAGTGCGTGGGTCATCGGAGCACACCCACCCACACACTGACTTCAGATGAATGCTCCCACACATGGACAGTGGGTGTCCATTCATGGGGGCATCTCATTTAAAAACACCCTCCATCTCTCCTCTTTATCATAGCCCTTTCTCCATCACACTCTTCTGTGCAACCTCCCACCTTCACTCCCCGTGTGTTATCCTGTCCTATCTAGTAACATCTCATCTCTCTCCCTTTCCCTTCACATACCCATACCTCCATTATTCCTATGGCCCAAGTCTCCTTCCCTGGTCTCACTCTGAACTACTCAATAGATCTCTTGGGTACCGATGACACACCAGTGCCTCTCCGTGCAGAATTAGTGCAGACCCATGCCACTACTCAGAGAAGTGGTTCCCAACATTTTACAAATGCCTTGTAGTCTTTGCCTGCCTGAATTTTTGTTATTTTATCATGTCAACAACCTTCTTCTCTCATACGAAGAAATGACTCCTCAGAAGGAGGAAGATGTTGGTAATGTTTATAGCGATTTTCTGAATAATGCCAACTGCATTGTTCCACCTTGCATTGTTGTGAGGGTGTTTTGAAGAATGACATTTATAAGAAACCATTTGCATATGCAACTTTTCCCTGTTGGATGTAAATGGACATGAATCTTCTCATATTGTAAGCCCTAGGGGCAGGGACCATGTCTATTTTATTACTTTGTAAAGTGCCAGGTACACTGCTGGCGCTATATAAATGTTTGTTAATAATAATAATAATATTGATATATATAAATTAAGTATTGCTTTGTAACAATCAAGTGTGAATGATACTTGTACAGTGAACCACCCACTCTCCATGGGGCAAAGGGCTGGTGACATAGGGTATTTTCAGACGTTACGAGATCACAGTGAACCACACTGAATACGCACCTGTGGTCAATGTGTCTCGAACGTCTGTTTGGTGGCCGCCAGATGTTCGCCACAGTCAATACCCGCATGGGGTCAATTTGAACCACGCTTACCGGGCTAGCG
>QEPC01008404.1:1033420-1070505 GCA_003113815.1 Sphenodon punctatus | reverse complement strand
CCCAGCTCCTGTCTCTCAGATTGTAAGCCCTAGGGGCAGGGACCGTGTCTATTTTATTACTTTGTAAAGTGCCAGGTACACTGCTGGTGCTATATAAATGTTTGTTAATAATAATAATAAATCCAGTTAAAAAGTGTGAGCTTCTATTATACGGTAATACTAGCAATACAATGAAAGCAATACAAAACTTTCTAGAAGATGTAGCTCGGTACTTTAGTTGTTTTAGCAAAGGACTACTTTCCATGTCCCAGTAGGTGGCACCATAGCATATCTTTTGATCCATGAGTTAAATTGAAGAGGTCTAACATTTTAGCTGTATCCATGTTAATGTTTCATTTTCAGGAATAATCAACATCTAATTTTAATCCTTTATGCTGTAAACCAATATGCTATAAACCAAAAAAGCACTAAACAGGACTTAACATGGACAGATAGGTGTAAAATGTGTTAGTTGAAGTTGGAATTAGACATTCTATTTAAGAGCTAGAATGAGAAATAGAGCAGCCGTCCCCATAAATTTGTTTTCCACTGTGCAAGCACAGTGCTGAAACTTCATATTTGAGTTCAGAATGTAATATCCTTTGGTACCACTACATATTTTATTATCAGGCATAATAAAAATAGAAATTCATTCCACAACTTCAGAATTACTGCACAACTGCTATTCTTGTGTGGGCCCTGCAAGATAAACTTTTTGGCAAACACTTGTTTTCCTTTGGCACAACTAAAAATGAATACATTTTGAATGCTGACAAGGCAAAATTTGAAAAACGCACAGGGTTCACACCAGTTATAGCCAAAGTTTCAAGCATATTCCAGAAGCCTTCAAGAACATAGTTAATTAGTAAACAAAAGAACTTTTAAAAAGATTGACTTTTAGAGTATAGCTTTAAAGTGTGCACAATATCCCTTAGTTTATGGAGAGCAAATAATTATACCTCTCCTTGTATACATTTCGTCACAGTGTGAGTTACTGTATAACTACTCAATCAGGAACCTTTAGACCTTAAACAGCAGCTGCAAAGTTAATATAGTCTAGCAGTGTAGTTATCTGCAATGTATTTTATCTAATCCAGTTATCAGTGTCTCATTCAATTGCCAATTACACACTGCTCTTTGCATCACTCAGATTATTTATTTAGACTAATGCGGTAGCGGCTTCACATTTGAAAACTATTATTTTTTTGTGGGGGTGGGGCTTCTTTTCAGCTAACCAGTTCATCTCCAAAAGCAAATCACGTCAAAGAAGGGTTTAAGAGAAGATACATATTAAAATACAATGCATGTAAAGCCTAGTTGCAAGTTGCTTTCCATTTAAGGGATTGTCTCTGTTTGGAGCAGTAAGTGATTGGATAGATGATGTATGAAAAGTCAGGAAAAATCCTGTTTGTTGGACTGTAAGTTCTGCCTAGTATGACTTGGATGCCTTCACAAGTTTCAGGCACTAGGGGGTGAAAGAGCTTCAGTAACCACTTGTGGGACGAAATGTCAGCATGTCACGTTCACCTCCTGTTTAGCAATGCAGCTTCTCAGCCGTAAGAGGAGCCTGCAAGCGGTATCAAGATTAGTTGAAAAGGTGAACTGGGTGAGGTGTAACGCCCCGGCCGGTCCCCGTGGCCGGTTTGGGTACAGAAGGAAAGGGACGTCATGTGTGCCGCTTCCTCCTTCGTTCTTTATTTTTAAGCGTGGTGTCGGTCGGTAAATAATCCCGGGCTGACTGATCTCTGCAATTGTGCCCTTTTGCCAGCTGCTGTAGTGGGTGAGGGCATTGTGTCCTTTGCAAGGAAGAGGGGGAGTGCTGGCTGTGGCTTTGCGGGGCTGGCTCCAGACAGGAGGCGGAAGGGAGGAGCCGACCCGGCCATACACCGTTTGGGTCGCGTTTAGTGCCACTAGAAAGGGGAGCCAAATGGAAGCGGGAATCGCGTTGCAAGGCGCTGGTGCGAAACCCAGTCACAAACCGCTCCAATAAAACTCTTGGAAATTGGGCTCCGTCGTGTGAATCTGAGCACCGCTCCTCTGCTGCCATGGTCACAACGCGCCACAAAAAGCAAGAGGATCAAACGGCTTTAGTAACCAATAAAATGCAGGGCACTTTCGCTCTTCCTGCCCGGCCGTACCCCCTGTGTTTCTCCTGAGGATCGGGAACGCGCAGCCTGCCTAGCTCCAACAGCCCAGATTCATAAACCCAGCGGGGTTCGCATGGGCTGGGGCTTGCCTCTGTGCCGGAATTTACCCGCCTTGATTAAAGCCCCCCGGAGGCTGGAGGCGAGTTAAATCTGTCCCCTGCCTTCTCCCGCTCTCGCCCTGAAAGAGCTGCCGAGGGGCAACAAGGGAAAGAGCTAAACCTCGTGCGCTCCCGCCAACGCTGGCTGCTGCTGTAACTCGGGGAAAGGGGATCGAGTCTCCCTCTAGGACGGGTGTATTTCTCCGCGCACTGGGGGGCTGTGGCAATACTAAAATGCGGGATGATTGCCCCCTATAGGAGACCGACTGGGACCCAGTCAATCCAGAGCCTCTCCCCGCGGGGTGAGGACTGCGGGCGAGCGCCGGGTCCGGCTGACCCCCAGCGCAGACGGACTTGCTTTGGGGCTCTGTGTCAAACGACAAGGAGCTGGCTTTACTGATCTATCACAAGACCATGAGCGGCTGCCAAGTCTCGGTGAACTCGGCAGTGGGGCGGCGGCATGGTGCAGGCAGTGTGGGAGGGGGAAAGCCCTTTCTTGCCTGGCGGGTGGGAGGTTAACTCCCCATAGCTCCCCCCGTCCTTTCAGTCTCCCAGCCCCAGCAGCTCTCGGGCAACCAAGCTTGGTTTCAAAAGCAATTACGTGGCAAAAGTTTATTTTCGGTGGGCAGGGAGGAAAGGGTGCCCCGTTTCACTTGGGAGTCACTTGAATGCTTCTCTCCTTTTATTGGGAGCTTCCCAAACTATCCAGCAGGAATATTAGAGAGAAAAACATGTGCTGCTTGAAACTCCCCAGTCAGTGAGACTGGACGTGGTGCACGCTTCCTGTAAGGGAAGCGGATTTTTCCTAAAGCGGTTTCTTTAAAGGAAACCCAAGTGTTTTGGAAGCATGACCAGGCTCCCGTAGTGCTTTCTGCAGTAAGACTCCCGAGAGCTGTCTAGATTAGTACACCCCATCATGCGTTTTGTAACAAGACTATGATTCCAGTGTTTTCTATGCAGTTGGTAGCAAGTCTGTGCATAGTGGGAATTCTGCAAGAAGCCTGTACCTGCCCTCTGCGTTTCTATTGCAAGGCTTTGATACTAGACAATGCCCTCTACGCACTGCTTTCCCTGCCAGAATATAGCAGAGTAGCTACACTGTTCTTTAACAAGCCTCCTAACACAAGTGTAAACGCCCATGCGCAACTGGTTGTTTAACTTCTCCCCCACATCCAGTGCATGCACTCAGTAAACCAGACTGCTGATTCACTACGCATTTGCGTGCTTGCAAAGGCTTGTGGATAGTGGGGTAGCAAGGCTGGCCATACACTTCTACAGCAAGAATCACTCTTGCACGCTATAGTAATGCTTACAGAAACGGAGCGGTCCCTTCTCTAGGGGTCAGCGTGAGTAATGTGCATTTATCTAGCCAGCAACTCTTCATGAGCCTGACACCCTTGCAGAGCCCAGGGCTACCAACACCTTCCTTCCTTCCTCTCCTCCTCTCGCCCCCTTTCTGTGCAACGCAGCCCAACCGCACCGCCCTGCGCTTCAGGCCGCTGAAAGAAAATTGGCGGCGCCCAATGAGAAGCGGAGGGGGCAGGGCCGGGTGGGAGGGAACCGCGGGGCGGTGTTGCTGGGAGACCCCGGCCGGGTCAGCGTTCGGTCCCTCCCCCGCGCGCCGTCCTGGCGTTTATATATGGGGCGGGCACAGCACTCACGGAGTTCCAGCAGTCAGCCCGCTGCATTAGCAGCTGTGGTCGCCGTTTTGGCTAGGCACCCACTAACCCACCCTGTTGGGAAAGTGGTTGGGCCGTTTCGGATCTCAAGCAATCAACCCTTTCCTATTTAGTCGTGGCTTTTCCAAAGCCTCCGAGGAAAGCGGGATCTTTCGGTCCTTCCTGTATCTCCGATCATTACAGGATCTAGAAATGTCTGCAACACTTTTATCTGCCTTCTACGACATCGACTTCTTGTGCAAGGTAGGGGAGAGCTTGCGTTCTCTCTGGCAAGTAGTTGGGAGGCCTTAGTGTCTAGTTTAGCAAAGCTGTAGTTTGAATTACAAACCTTGGGGTCTACTCTAGTTGTAATCATTTTATGTTCACTTTGGAGTGCTAACTTTGTCTGAATAACCCTTTTCAAAGGGAAGCTACTGCTGCTTTCTGCTGTTGGGGGGTGGTTTGCTTTCGCTGCAGGATGTGTTTTTGCAGTTAACTTGCTTTCTCTTCGGGGGCAGTTAACGTGCGGCCACGTTTGTTCAGTTAAGATAGTCTGTATTGTACAAGGGCTTGGCTGTAGGTGTTTTGAAATAGAAGCTGGCTGAGTTGCAGATGTGCTGCAGCGGGGAGTTGGAGGATCTCTACTTCTAAAGCTTTACTTGCAAATGTCATGGACAGTTTCAGGCACCAGCAAAGCTTCAGGGGAGTCTCTTGGTTCTGCATTGAAGCTGGAGCTGTGAGTTGTAGATCCTGCCTTGCAAGATGGAGCTGCAACTACAGATGTCTCTGGGTCTTTCACCCGAGAGGCTGTAGTTGCAGATGTGCGGGGGGGGGGGGGGGGCTTTGCTTCATGCAATGTAAGGGGGCGCTGGCAAGTTGCAGCCCTCTGGCAGTCAGTCACTTTGCACCCTCTTTCTTTCCCTGTGTGTCTCTCCCCCTCTCGCTCCCAGACTGAGAAATCCCTGAGCAGCCTGAGCAGCATGCTTGACAAGAAGGCAGTGGGCACCCCGGTGAGCTCCCCCAGCTCCAGCTTCGCGCCGGGCTTTCTGCGAAGGCACTCGACCAGCAACCTGCAGGCACTGGCCAACAGTAACTCCAAGTTCTCCAGCTCCTCGTCCTCCTCCTCCTCGTCGTCGTCTTCCTCCTCGTCCTCCTCCTCCTCGTTCGGCAGCCTGAAGGAGACGGGCACGGGGGGAGGCGGCGGGAGCAGCAGCCCCACCGCGCTGCTCAACAAGGAAAACAAGTTCCGGGACCGCTCGTTCAGCGAGAATGGCGAGCGGAGCCAGCACCTCATGCAGCAGCTGCAGCAGCAGGCGGTGGCGGCCGTGGGCAAGGGGGGCGGCGGCGGCGGGGGGGCGCCCATCAACTCGACGCGCTACAAGACGGAGCTGTGCCGGCCCTTCGAGGAGAGCGGCGCCTGCAAGTACGGGGAGAAGTGCCAGTTCGCGCACGGCTTCCACGAGCTGCGCAGCCTGACGCGCCACCCCAAGTACAAGACGGAGCTGTGCCGCACCTTCCACACCATCGGCTTCTGCCCCTACGGGCCGCGCTGCCACTTCATCCACAACGCGGACGAGCGCCGCCCCGCGCCCGGCGGGGGAAACGCACCCGGCGGCCCCGCCCAGCCGCCGCCCCCGCCGCCTCCCCATCATCCTCACCCCCATCATCACCATCACCATCCCGCCAGCGGCAGCACCGGGGACCTGCGCGCCTTCGCCCCCCGGGGGGACCATCCGCTGGGAGGCGGCGGGTTCGGGCACCAGCGCGGCGGGGAGCGGCCTAAGCTTCACCACAGCCTCAGCTTCTCGGGCTTCTCGGCCCATCATCATCATCACCACCAGCAGCCGCACGGGCCGGCGCTGGAGGCGGCGCTGCTGCTGGAGAGCCCCGGCGGGTCCCGCACCCCCCCGCCGCCCGCCTCCGCCTCCTACTGCGAGGAGCTGCCCTGCGCCAACAACGCCTTCACCTTCTCGGGCCAGAAGCTGGGCAGCCTCATCGCGCCGCTCGCCATCCACACCCAGAGCTTCCCCGCCTCCGCCAGCTCCTCGGCCGCCGCCGCCGTCGCCGCCACCTTCTACCGCTGCCACCAGCACCAAGGCGGGAGCTGCCCCCCGCTGCCGCCGCCGCCCGCCCCGCCGGCCTCGCCTCCCTTCAGCTTCCAGCCCCTGCGCCGCCTCTCCGAGTCGCCCGTCTTCGATGCCCCGCCGAGCCCCCCGGACTCGCTCTCTGACCGGGAGAGCTACCTTAGCGGCTCCCTCAGCTCCGGCAGCCTGAGCGGCTCCGAGTCCCCCAGCCTGGACTCGGGCCGGCGCCTGCCCATCTTCAGCCGCCTCTCCATCTCCGACGACTAGGGGCCCGGCCCGGCCCGGAAGACTGCGGCCTCCGGAATTAGCCAAGCTCGCACAGCTCTCCCGCCTTGTCTGGGGCCTTTTTCTTCTTGTTGTTTCCTTCTAATTGCTGAGCAAATTATTAAAATAAAAAAAAGGCGAAGAAAACTTTTTATATCGAGAGATGAACAAAAAAATCAATTTGCAAAAGGGCAAATGGTGACAATGAACAGAACAAACGTTATTTTTATAGACATACCTTGGAAAAAGGGGATTTTTTTTTTAATTATTTTTATTTTTTTGGTTTGGAGACTAGTATCTATATAATATGCACCAGCAGCAGCAGCCATTCCATCTCGTCTGTATGTATGTATGTGTGGGGGGAGGGGGGGGATAAAGCATTAGCAAACCCCACACCACGAGAAAGCCACAAACAATCCGAGGGGCTTGAATCACCTCTGCCTTTTTCAGACTCCTCCAATCTAGAAAAGAGAAGGATTTTAAAGAGTAGCTTGTCTTTTCAGTCCAACTTTTAAAAAAAGCAAACCACACAATATACTAAACCCATAAGATTTTAAAAGAAGAAATCCAACATCCTGCCAAGAATATGCCTTGATAACAACACTCTAGTTTTTTATATATATCTATATATTATTATTATTATAACATGCTAAAACTTCCATTCCAAAGTTTAATATTGGTTCCATTGCCACCACTTAGTGGATGTTTGGCTTAGAACAATTCTTTTGTTGTTGTTGCTTGTTTGGAAGCACTCAACTTGAGTTTAGTTTGTAATTGTTGGAGAATAACTGCTGATTTTTTTTTTTTTTAATTTTTTTTAGCTGTTTTGAGTTGATTGCATGAGTCACTGCACACAACTCAATATGAAACTATTTAACTTATTTATTATCTTGTGAAAAGTATACATTGGTAATTTGTTCATACTGTATTTATCGGGTATGATGAAAAGCAATAGATATATATTCTTTTATTATGTTTAAATTATGATTGCCATTATTAATCGGCGAAATGTTGTGTGTTCTTTTCACAGTAATATATGCCTTTTTGTAACTTCACTTGGTTATTTTATTGTAAATGAGTAAAAATCTTAATTTAAGAGATTGTATGTAATATTTATTTCATTAATTTCTTTCCTTGTTTACGTAAATTTGAAAGATTGCATGGTTTCTTTATAGAAATCGGACTCAATGCTGTGGAAGTAGTTTGAGGAATTTCTATGGCTTTTTTTTTTTTTTTTAGAATGTAATTTGGTTGTAGCCCGTCCAAGCTTAAAAAAAGAAAAAGGAAAAAACACAAACCCTTGCAATCAGACTTCAGAGTGGCAAACCTAATTCAAACTTGTTTAAATTAACCAAAAAAGTATTTTTATTGCCTAACTTCACCAGACACACTGTGATCACCTCAAAAGTGTATGTAGCAATAATTGGGGATCCCAGTATTATGTCTTGCAGTGCCTTCATAATGGTCCATGCTTGCCTTAAATCTTCCTCAACCAAATAAGTATTTTTTTCTTAATGCTTGAGATAATTTGAATGTAGGGATGGGTTTTAAACTTAAGTTTTTTACCACTTTTTTATAAAAAGGAGGCCACCTTTTGGATCAGAAACTTTATGCAGTACATGAACATATCGCTAATAAAATTCCAAAACTTGTAAAAAATTTTCCTTGTGTAGAAAGTCAGGAGTTTGCCAAAACTTTCTGGACGGTGGATGAATGAGCAGTGGCTTTTATTTGTACATAGGTACAGATTGAGCACTATGTACTCTCTTTGGACTACTTTAACAGAAGTATGTTTTGAATGTAACTAAAGGATAAGTCAACTTGAGTTGTAATATATTTTGGGGAGTCAGTTCACTACAAATAAGTGTGAGACTGTAAACTTTGTACTGTAAATGTTTTGTAGTTCTCCCAATAAAACTTTTGAAAAAAAAATCAAACTATTAAAGCCATGTCTGGAAGGTGGTACTTCTTTATTAGCTTTCCCCTATCAGAAATGTGTCTAGGTACAGATTAACCAGAGTTTGAACTGCAAAATGGCTCCATTCCTGTAGAAATCATTGGTAGACTGCCAAAACCAATAAACAATGTTCCAGAAGGTTCCAAAGTACTAGTGTGTAAGCCGTATGCAGTATAGCAAGCTTCCTTAAGAGGGGGAGGGGAAGAAACCTTTGCTTTGTTACCTGAACAGCTGAAATGGAAACATCGGTTGGTAAGCTAACCAGCTGCCTTTATCAGTGACACTTGCTTATGGAGGTGCATTAAATTAGTTTTCAAGCGTTGATAATAAAAAGTCATAATTAAACACCACCCTTGTTTCAGCTGCTTTTCTCTCCCTCCAAAGCTTAAAGGGATACAAATATGTAGCCTATGAATTCCATCAGTAAAGATGTACTGGCTTTAAATGCATGTTTGTCATCTCCCTTCTTCCCTTCCCCCCCGCCCCCCCAAGTTTTTTTGTCATTGTCTAGAAGCCTGTGGATTTACATTTTGTTATTATCCGTCATTAATAGGCTGCTTTATGAAACCTGTGGGATTACACACTACTTTTGTTTTTATCCACCTAATAACAAATGCTACCATTATGGCCTGCCTGGAATGTACCTATAATTTCTAGAAGTACAGGGTAGAATAGAATACCAATGTGTTGGTACAAATACAACTTTGACTGATTTGTAGCTTCATGAAGAAAGTGCAAGATGACAACTCCACCTAATCTATAAATGAAATAACTGTGGACTTGGTTCGTCTGGGTTATTCTGTAATTGTTGCTTGTCTTGTGCAAGCAAACTTAAACTTGCTTTTATCCCCAGTGAGCAGGAGTACTTAGATCAGACTTTTCAGCTTGTACAATTTGCTTATGTCCAATTAAATCAACCCTGTTTTGTTTAATGTAAACATTACAGATTTTTACCTGACAGCGGTAGCCTATCTGTTCATTTAGCTTAGCTTCATTACATCCCTTTACTGACTTTGGTGTCTTTTCCCTCCTGTGTGTCTGGTCCTGCTGGAAATAATACTCTCCAAACCTTGCCCTCATTTCCAAAGTAGATAAGAGATTTCACAATGAAGTGTGCTTTTGTGGAGCAGCTGTATTCTTTCAAAGAATACTTTCAGCTTCTGTACAATCTTTTAAGCAGATATTTATTGTGAGTCATAGCAGTTTGGTGTTTCCTGGTTGGGATAGGGAAGCCCTGGAAGTTCTGCAGCAGCTGTTCCATATCCATATTAGACACAATTGCTCTGGTGTGCAGGGTTTTTTTCTTACTGAAAACACTGCCAGCAAAGCACATATAAACTTACAATGCTTTTCTCCGAATGCTGGAGTTGCTTTGTCATTATGTAGGGGAAGCAGGTCCTTGCAGATTCATATCCTCTTCAGATAGATACTCTGAAGTGAGTATAGTTTTATTTTGGGTTATCTCTGCAAAAATGCATTTCACAACACTCTTAGCTGTCTTTTCAAACAAAACTTCCATCTGTTTAAGAATAGGAAAAGATTCATGTCATGTATTTCACAATCAATTGTACTTAGCCTTTAAACTGATTCTTAAAGTATGGAATTAAGTGAAGCATTTAAAACTTGGCCAGATCACTAGGCAGATTAAATTTCTAAATGAAGTGCAACAAATCAATGCAATCAGCATAACCATGTCAAATTCCCAGATAATATATTGGACTCTTTTCCTGCAAGAACTTTTTAATTATTGGGGAAATTCTTTAAATGGTGCCTACTGTGACATGAAAGTCTTGTGTGTTGCATGGACATTGTCATGTGAAAAGTAAGGATAACTTGGGGGGGAGGGGGGGTTTAAAAGTTTGTAAAGCTGCATACTCCTCAAGCCACTTACTGTGGAGTAACCCTATTGAAACCTGTGGCACTGGGGTTTGAGGATAGCCACTTAGTGTGGAGTAACCCTATTGAAATCTGTGGCACTGGAGTTTGAGGATAGCCACCTAAGTGATTTAGGATTAATGGAAGTCAATGAGACATAGGTTTCTGAGTCTCTCAAATTTTATCCTTCGCAAAATGAAAAGGAGCACAACAGCAAAGTTCAGTTCTGCCAAGTATGTTCAATGTGTGATACTCGTGTAATGAGTAAGCTGCTCTTTCAAGTGCTCCCCTCGGCCCTCTTCTCAGTAATTCCCAAATGAAAGGTTCTGCGTGTCCAAACGGATTGTGTGCACACTGAGCAACGTACACTCAGCTGCATGGCAGCAAGCGGAGTCACTGCCTCTCATACTGTGATTACAGGTTAAACAGGCAGCTTTCTGACTCAGTTGTTGCAGGCCCCAAAGACACTAGTTTTGCTACAATCTTGTGCAAAATGCATAATGAGATCACTTAATTTTATGAAGCATTCCCTCAAGCACAAGGGTACTGGTATTTGACAATAGGCAAGAAACTTGGTTTGGATGGCATGTTTATATTGCATGATTATGTGTCCATGGTAGTTTTGCTTTCCTTTTCAAAAGAAACTTGATTTACCTTAAAATAAGCTTCCTTTTTCTTTTCTTTTTGAGGGGTGGGTGGGCTTGTGTTGTGAGTTGGCATTTGTTTTTCCCCTGAAAACCATAGCATTGCCAAAAGGTACAAGGTTTCAGTTCACTTTTCAGGCTTACTATTACTAGTCCTGTTATGTTTATTTTGTCTCCGATCTGGATTCTACAAACTGAATGATTCACTTTAGGATTTAAAGATTAAACAAGCAACAAAGGCTAGCTCAGTGCTGGTTCTCTGCTTCGATTATTTTTAGGTTGCAGTGTAGTACACAATGTGTCCTGGAAGGACAGACGGACAGGCAATTGGTCCAGGTCTCACAAAGGTCACACTACTGATCTGAAGTTGCAACTCTTTTGTCTAATAAAATATTAAACTTTTATATCAGTAGGGTTTTTATAGCTGTTACCAGAAAAGAGTTACTTAAAAATAAAAACACAGGACAAAGGGACATGCAAATACAGGTAATTTGCAATATAACATTTTGGGGTTTAAAAAAAGCCTGGATTAACCATTGACTGTTCTCTTGAACGCTTGAAATATCACCCTGCTGAATATTTACGACTGAGGAACCAATGACATTCGTTGAATGATTTCTAAGCTGTATAGCCCTTGAGAAAGAACTAAAGAGTAACTTAAATCCCTGTTTCTTCCTCTGGATTAATAACATAGGCTGTTTTTACATGGAGCGGGGTAATGGGGAGGGTGTTGGCACGGCAGGTGTAGATGGGTGGGTGCCCATTTACACGGACATACACCTACTGACACCCATCTCCACCCATGGAGCAGCCTCCGTTCTGTCAGAGGGCTCCATGGGTGTGCAGCGGGAGCACGCGTGCACAAACACCCGCCGCCCATGACATTTACACGGGCACACACCCATCCCCCCACCTACCTGTGACCGTTTAGACAGACAACCCGCCCGCCACACACCTGCCCAAACACGGGGTGGGGGGGCGCATCCATGTAAAAATGGCCGTAGGCCCTTTTCTCACAGACACTCTAACACTGATAAAATGGGTGTTACATTTTATTATTCATGTTGAAGGGCTCAGTGCTTTATGGGTGCCCTGCAACATGTATAATAAAATGTAACACCCATTTTATCAGTGTTATGAGTGTCGGTGAAAAGGGCCATAAATGGAGAGGTGGGGTACTTTTTAAAAATACTGACAAATGGAGGTCCAGTATCACTAGAATACTACTGTCACCTTTTCTGAACGACTCGCTTGAATATCTCGGATCTGAAAGAGCTGTGAAGGGAAGTCTGGGGTGGAATTAGTTGAGCTTGGTAATTGTTTTGGTACAAGACCTATTGAACTTCCTACGGCAGTTTGAAAAACTAAATGGGAACTGATTATTTTCTTTCTAGTGCAAGGAAGCACTAGAAGTTAGTTTTTATGGTTACTAATTTTAAACTAAACTGCCTAACAGTCAGACCAATGGTCCATCTTAGCCCAGTATTGTCACAACCTGACACGGTAGCAGGGGTTTCAAATTTGGGTCCAAATCCAGCTCTTCCAGAGGTCTCTGGCAGAGGCCATCCTGGTGTGCTACCTGAGACCGCTCTAAGCCCCCAGCAGAGGCCTCCCCCAGGTGTGCTGCCCGGGACTGAACGTGGGATGGGACCTTATACATGCAAAGCATATGCTCTTTCCACTTGAGCTATGGGACTCCCCTTGGGTCTAGACAAAATTGGCCTTTTATTCCAACCCACTTATATTTTTCCTATGAATTAAGTGTTGCTTATTTTTTTTTTACTGTTAACTCCTCTGGATAGGAGGTAATGGACAGCTGGGATGCTTTCAAAGCTCTTGGGCAGACATGGATGGGACACTGTTTATAAATCTCTGAATTTGCTGCATGCTGCCAAATCTTAGATGGAACTCTTGCTATAAAAGCCAATTTATAGTGTGAATTGAAGAAGTCCCATTCCCTAGCTGAGCACATTAGACTTTAATGTTTTTCTAGATGCATCTATTTTTTCAAACTGCTTTTGCTAATTATGATACTTGCCCCATAAACATACTATTTGAACATATCACACAACCTTGTACGTATTTATCTTCACAAAACCCCTGGCTTGGCACTTGCTGAAATACTAGGCTGCTGAAAAGCTATGAAACTGGAGGGGGAAAGCCCTTGCAATCTCTGGTGGGTTAAGGGACCCTGTGTTCAGATTCCATAGTTCTCTTGGCTACCTTTCACTAAACTAATCTACTGTCCCAGTTTCTAACAGGATTCCTTATTTTTTTCCTGAACAATAAATATTTCTGTTTTTACTGAACAAAAAATAAATATGTAGAGGACCTGTTCCTAATTCATGGAACAGTAGTGTTATCAGAATTACCATCTTGGGCCAAACTTGATTCCAAATAGCATTATATATTGTGAATGAAGCCTGGGCCTAATATTTTTTTATAAAATCATATGGATCTCCATGTTCACTGGGCATTTATCAGACACCAAAGTTCTATCACAGGTTTTCCACAGTGCAGATGCAGGCTTTCCTTCTGCTTGTTCAACAGACATGGTTGCACAAGAGAGCAGATGGCCAACAGCAAAATTCTTATGCTGATCTGATATAGTTAGCACTTGTAACATTATGCAAGCACTAATCTCAGAGCTGCTAAATTGTGATTTTGGAGTTTGAGACAGATTAAAGTCCCAGCTCTTGGAATCACGTTATTACAGGAGAATATCAAGAGTTCTTTTAAAAACAAGACTCTAGCCCTATGATGGTGGATAAAAGCTAGAAAATGCAGACTGCAGAACCCCAAAATGTTCTATTTCTAAAATATTCTGATTTTTAGAACAACCTCTTGGGGGGGGGGGGGGTGGCTTTTTGGAGGTCTGATTCTTATTTGAAAATGTTGCAATGGTCCCAATTCTGAGAGGTACTCAAGTTGTTCCTGGGTCCAGAAAGGTTAAGGAAGGGTGTTTCCACACGTTGCATTTGTCATGCAGCTGTTTTTTCGTACATGGGTCTGGCTATGTGCTTAAACTGGAACACATTCATGAAAAACATGGAATAACTGCCCCGGTTTGAGTCCCACGTAGCTACTGTAACATGGGCAGCCTCAGACTCTTCTGCTGCTGCCACAGTTAAGCAGTTTGGCAGCTAAACACACTGGAGATTGGCCAGTCCTGACCAGGACTGTAGCAGGCAGAGTGCTCTCCCAGTCTGCTTGAAGCAGCATTAGCCAGGGGGAAGGTGGGCTGCTGTGTGGGTAGGGCTTGGACCCAGAGGGCGTGGGGAAAATTCTTCCACCCTTTTTGGCTGTGGCCACACCCCCTTTTGAAGCATTGTGATGGGGCTACAAAGAGGCTCCCACCTCTTGATGCAGCCCCACTCTCTCTATGCCCCCAGTTACGAAGTTGAGTTTTTTCTTCTTATGCTGTTTTTATATGTATTTTTATCTGTTTTGTAAGCCACCCTGTGCCATTTGGGAGGGGGGGTGTGTGTAAAAATTGAACTAACTAAATTTCTCCAGGCTATCTTGGGGCTTCACCTGGAGCCTGAGTTGATGGGTTGAAACCGGGAGACAGAGATGATAGCCCTATTTGTGGGTGTACCAAGTAAATGCTGACCTCTTCTGTTGTTGCTGGGTGGCAAGTTCCCCAAAGAGTCCACCCCTGGCCGGCAACAGGCCCCTCTTAGTCTAGGGATCAGAACTGAGATTCTAACGTGGGGATTTCCAGCTCTCCGTGCAATGGTTTGGCCCAACTTTTATTGGGAAGCAACTACAGGCCATAGTCCCCAACTGACGTCGGTTGTTGCTGAAATCAGCGCAGAAGGTTCTTATTTATTTACACTGGGGGAGTGTCTTATGACGGCAAGTTCTAATCAGAACAATGCGGCCTAATAGGCTGTGCACTTAGCGCTCATGTGCTCACCCACAATCTGTGTGGGAATGTAACTAGAACACAGTCACGATGATTAAAAACACTTGCGCTGTCAAAGATGTTTACTCTGCCTCCTTTCCGAAGCCAAATTACATCCATTGTTAAGAAACTACCAACATCTTTCTCTGCAATAGGCGTATTGTGGGACCAGTGAATGAATTATGTCCTGGTTGTTTTAATACTTATGTACCCACGAATGGCATTTTCAGAAGGCATCAAACTGCGCTGAGTTGAAAATTCAGAGCCTTGGAGAAATGGGCTGTATTCATGTCTGCTGACCTGATGCCAGCCATTGGGGCCTGCTTGTTTTTTGTATTCCAGGGAGTGTTCCCTGGAAATCCCAAAGTCAGGTTGGAAAAGGAGAAAAGTGACCTGGAAAAGCTAATGCCTTGGAGGCTAGCACTGCTCTAGAACTAACGGCCCTACAGTCTAATGCTTGGAACTAATGTAGGATAAGGAGTTTTCTGGGTTCATTGATTTTTGTATTTAATTTTTTATTTTTTTTAATTACTACACATAAATAAAAGCAATTTCTAGGACTCAGCTGTGCTCAGACTTGAGCCTGGCTGCAGCTGCTATTGGCTGTGTGCTGGCCAGCCAGGAAGGCAATCCTGCCATGATAACTCACCCCAGCCAGAAGCACACACACTGCCACATGCTGAAGTACACATAAATGAAACCATTTTAAAACCCACAATCACAAACTTCCCTCCCCAATTCTTATCCCTACCTGTCCAATACCTGGCCAAATAAAAAGTTACATTGCCTCCAGAAGATGAGCAGGCCTCCAGTGGAAGGAGTGGGGCAGCTACCAAGAACGCCTCTCTATGCTCCCCAACTGTACAAATTTGATGGGCAGACGGTACGTGCAAGAGATTGCTCCCAGCTGCCCTCTGGGACATAAGGGAGAAAGTGGCCTTTCAGATATGGGTTAGTCTTGTCACCTAAACATCAAATTGTGGCACAGGAAACTTCGGAGTTTAATTTAGTTTTGTGCCTACTTCTGACTATTGTTACCTTTTCCACCCCTAAAAATATAAATAATCCAAATGTTTAAGAAGAGTACACTCAGTCAATCTCCCTGTCAAACTGTGCGGCTGCAAAGCAACTAAAGATAAAGTGAACTGACTGGGTTTTTGTTTGTTTGTTTTCCTAATTTGTTTTGCTGAGTAACCTTTTTCTGGTGAATTTGATACCTTACTTGAGCACACAGGCTGGTAATATTTATATGGTGAGTGCTACATAAGCACTAGTGTATTTTGCAAGCACAATAAAATGGGAAAATCGAGACCAATCTAGTCAAGATATACAAAGCGACATGAAAGCGTAAGGCAGTAGGCGGACACCTTACTACAACATATACCTTTGTCAACAGGGAGCAAAATAACACATATGGGATGCTTTACGTGCACATTGTACTATTAAAGAAGTTTCCCTCATACACAGATCAACATCCACATTCAAAATATTAAGGGGTAAGGGAGGGAGAGTACAAGAGTCCTAAAATTCGCATTGAGCACAACTTCGAGTCCGCCATTTCAGAGGCAATGGCAGTCAGAGGTTAGGAATGCCCCGTCTGATCATGTTTTGTGGGATGAATTTCAATCGGTTAGATCCAGCCCCGTCCTGGTTGGTCAAGGCCTCCAGGGAGACGGTAGGGCCAGTGCTGACCAGGGTAATTAACAGCTCCCTTCAGGAACGGCTAGTGCCAGACTGCCTCAAGGAGTCTGTGGTCTGGCCCCTCCTTAAAAAAAACATCTCTTGATGTGGATGCTTCAGCGAGTTCCGGCCTGTCTCTAACCGACCCTTTTTAGTTGAATGGGTTTTCAACTGGATCACACTGGTTTTCTTGATCTCCCACAGTCGGGCTTTCGTCTGGGGTATGGTATGGAGACAGCACTGGTGGCTTTGGTCGACGACCTCCTGGTAGAGCTAGATAGGGGTCGTATGACCCTTCTAGTTCTACTGGAACTATCAGTGGCTTTTGATACCGTAAACCGTGAGCTGCTGGTGACTCACCTGTGTGACCTGGCCAGGGTGGATGGAACCATTTTACAATGGTTCCATTCTTACCTTGTTGGTAGATCTCAGCGGGTGATCCTAGGCAACTGTACTTCGTCCCCTGGGGCTCTCATGTGGGGGGTTCTGCAGGGTTCCAGTCTGTCCCATCTCATGTTTAATGTGTATACGAAGCTGCTTGTGGAAGTCATACACAGCTGGGGAGTTGTCATCAATATGCAGATGAGTCCCAGCTATGTTTTTCTTTTTCATCCGACCCAGCCCTGCTGTCTCCTTGGCTGCTGTGGGGGACTGGATGAGGTTGAGCCAACTGAAGCTCAATCCTGATAAGATGGAGGTGGTGTTGGTAGGGGGCGTCGGGATTCTGAGGTGAACACTCCTATTATTGGGGGTGTTCATCCTCCATTGGTTCCATCTGTGCAGAGCTTGGGGGTGCTCCTGGATTCGCAGCTGCACTTGGATTCCCAAGTGTCGGCTGTGGTCAGGAGCGCTTTCCACCAATTACATCTGGTGAGAAGGCTCCACCCATAAGTCTCAGACTCAGACCTCGCCACCCTCATCCGTGGATTCGTCACCTCGAGAGTGGACTATTGCGATGCACTCTCTGTGGGGCTGCCCTTGGTGATGGTTCTGAAGCTGCAGCTGGTGCAGAATGCTGCGGCCCGTCTCTTGTTTGGGACAGGCCTCAGAGAGCACATTACACCAGTGCTCCAAGCACAGCACTGGCTGCCTATTGTCTTCCGAGCCCGATTCAAGGTGCTGGTTTTAACCTTTAAAGCCCATAACAGTCTGGGTCCTGCTTATCTGAAAGATCACCTCACTCTCTGGGCAGCTCCTGCGGTCATCTGGGAGCGCCCTCCTGGAGGTCCCACATTTTCGGCAGGTCCGTATGGGCCGGAGGGTGTTCTCGGTGACCGCACCATCACTTTGGAATGCCTTCCCGACGGTGATCCACCTCAGCCCAAATCGCCTTGCCTTCCGGCGAAGTTGTAAAACCTGGCTCTTCTGCCAGGCATTTGGTGGAGGGTGGGATGGGTTAGGGATTGGTTGGGACTTTTAAAAAAACTGATATTAATTTTTAAATTGTTCTTACTTATGTATTTATATTGATGTTGTTTATTTTTTGTATTTTTATTTTATTGTGAGCCGCCTCAAGTTGCCTTTGGGCAAGAGGGGCGGGATTAAAACGTTTGATATAAATTAAATTAAATTTCCCCAGAAGAGAATGTCATCATCAGGCTGGTAGCCCCCCATCCTGACTCTTCCCTCCCCCCTTTTTCCTGTACCACCCAATCCAAGTGGGACTACACCTACTAATGGGTAAAAAGAGTGAGGTGGTTATTACTGAACAAATGGGAAGTTTCCCAATCCCAGGTCACATTGGGCTTTATTTATTCCCTCTGGCTCTGCTGCTACGAACAGCACAATCACTTCAATGGGACTCCTGCCAGCACTAAGTGCCAGTGCCAACACTAAACAGGAAGAGGATCACACACCCTTTATCTGCTAAAATGAGCAGAGCCCTTTACTTTGGGCCCAGACGGGGGAGGGGGATGATAGATGTCAATCCGTCTCCTGTACTTTTTCTAACCCAAGGCCAGAAAAGCAACTTGGCTGGTGAATGCATTTCCCTGGAACACCATGACGAGATCTTTAGGGGAGGGTGTTTTTAAACTGCTAGCAAAACGAGTAAATTACCACTTGCAAAAGTGAAATGGGACACCGCAGCAGGGAAGCCAAAATATCGCAAGGTCGTACACAGTTTCTGCAGCATGCAGAGGTAGCCGGCAACCTGATACTTTCCAGCGTGGGAGTAGCATGAAGTGGGTGCTGTGCTGCTAACCTAGCAATATACCGCGGCAAAGCTTTGAGAACTGATTCAGGGTCCCTAAAGGCATTTTTAAATGGGATACGCGGGGGAGCTTTTCACAGAGAGTGCATTTCAGATCAAATGCATACTCTTACGCTGCCTCTACGCATCAATATATTGGTGTGTCGGTTGCCCAACCTGAAAGAGGATACCGGGCAACAGGCGTTCCAAGGTGTGTCATGCTATGAGGGGGACCAGGACTCTGGCAACAGAGATGCTAGGGGAAATGAAGGGGACACACCATGCCCTTAGCTTTCTTTGATTGACCCCAGGGCAGGAGTGCAGCTGTCACTGCATGCATTTAGGCCAGGAGAGTGAAGCCTTTTCTCTCGTGTGGGCCACTCTGAAAACTTAGGCACGTGCTGTGGGATGGAGAGGAATTGCGACGGAGGAGCGTACATAAAAGGTTCAGGATCAGGGAAGGAAGTAGGAGTCCATGCGGAGTTGGCAAGTGTCTCCTATTCTGAGGGATGTGACTTATTTCAAGGGAGCATCCCTTACTTCAGAGTCCTACGGAGCTGTAGAAAATAATGGACAACCCTTATTTACATAATGGACATCCATTATTCTGAACACCACAGCCCCATAGAATAGGGGTGGGGAACCTTTCCTCTCCCAGGGGCCACTTTGAAAATTAGTGCAAGCATAGATGTTGGGGGCGGGAGTGCTTGCAGGCAGGGCAGACCTGAGAATTTGCAGGGCCCAAGGTGAAGATATTTATTTATTTGATTACATTTATTAGCCGCCCTCTCATGCCCACGGCATCTCAGGGTGGCGTACAACATCAAAACGATAAAAACAACAATAAAACACAATAAATACAAACATTTTAAAACCCATCTAAAAAAACCCACTACCTCCTTACATTTTAATTATCCCAACCCACCCTCCCCTCCTCCGAAGGCCTGGGAGAACAGCCCAGTCTTACAGGCCCGGTGAAAGGCCAACAAACTTGGGGCCAGACGGGACCCTTCGGGGCCCCACTCCCACCCTTGTGGCCATTCCCACTTTAGGACACACTCCAGGGGGCCCTAGAGGTGGTCATGTTTGGGGCTCTGCTGGGAGCGGGTGGGGGCCCCATGCCCTGTCCTCTTGAAATCGGGGACCACTGTGGGGCAGCGAAAACAGCAGGTGCCCTGTGGTAAGGCTGTGGTAAGGCCGGTCCTGCTTACAGGGTGTGCTCAGGAAGAGAAGGGTACAGATTGTGGATCTGTGCCCTAATCCTGTGGACATGCCCTCATCTCTACGTCCATACCATAAGCAGTTTGGTCTTTCAGTGCTTGGGAGCAGGAAATAGATCCAGAGGCCAAATAAAAACCAGCCACGGGCTGCATTGGGCCCCTGGGCCTGAAGTTCCTCACTCCTCCTGCCACAGAACGTAACAGCCGTCTGTTATTTCAGTTCCCCATAGCTCTGCAGTGTCCCTTATTTTTAAAATTTAGATTAGGTCCAGATCATGAATCTATATGCCATGGGACCATCCCTTATCCTTCAGTATATGCTTTCACCTTGCTCTTTTCCTCTCAACTCAGTGGCGTAGCAAGGCTGTGGCAGGTCTTTGCTCATGTCCTAATTATGGGGCCCCCTAAGGGCAGGAGGTAGGGTCTCCCTCAGCGGTGGCCCTTCCAAGAGGTCAGTGTTGGTCTCCCACAATGTGATGGCGCTGCCCTGGCTACCAGCAAGCCCCCACCCCTGAAGTGGCAGCAACCCCTCCAGGAAGGAAGTTTTCAGAGTGGGCACTGGGTAAGGGCAAGGCCAACACCCCACCCCTGCCCACTCTGAAAACTTCCTTCTTGCTGGGGCTCTTTGCAAGTGACCTGAGCGCCACTAGAAAACTCTCAGAGTAGGTGGAGGCAGAGTGTTGGCCCCTCTCCTCCTCCCGCCCACTCTGAAGATGTCCTAGTGGTGCTCAGGAGCTTGAGTCCAGCGTCCTGGTTCAACTGAGCCCCCCTCCCACTCCATGGTGGCTACGCCCCTGCCACACCTCACGCTTTCAGTGCTTGAGGGTGAGAACTGAGTTGATGGGCCAGATCCAGGAATTAAATAGGGGGCAGATAAAAAACAGCCATTGCCTGGATTTAGGCCACAGATTGACAATTCTCCAGCCCTGATTTGGGTAGGGTTGCCATATATGCACATTTCCCCAGGACATTTTGGAAAAATACATGTTGCAGGGCCTGCAATGGTGCCTTAGGCCTAAAGCATCAATGCAGGCCCTGAAACATGTATTTTTCATGTGTCCTGGAAAAATTTGCATATATGGCAACCCTAGATTTGGGGTTTAATTAAAGCACTTTGGAGCGGGCCCTTTAAGAAAGCCAAGCCTAGAGGAGAGTCCTTTTCAACTTTTTAGTTTTTTTATTTTTAGCTCATTGGGTGACAAGCAAGATATAATGTGGGGCCCTTGCTTTGTGACAAGCAAGAGTTTTTGTGTCAGAAACCCCTTGGCATAGCACAGCACCGGTTGTGGTTTTATGCTGATTTGAATTGTCTGAATGGCTTGTGAGTTTCCAGGCATCTCCAGCGCTGCAGCCACTAAAGTTAAGAGCAACAGAATCAGTTGGTTAATCTGCTCTATTGCAAATCGCCTCAGATGCTTTGATATAGGGGTGTGAAATTTTTTGTTACTTTAATAATGAAAATTTCGATTCGCTTTTTTGTTATTGTAAAAACAAAAATGACAAATAATAATAAAAACAAAAATGAAAACAAATTTTTGTTTTCAAAATAATGGGAAAACACTGAAAAACATACTTCTGACTATAACGTTTTTGTTTTTTATTCAATTCTGATGGCATCATGTGTACCAGATTCCAAAAAGATTGAAAAAAATGAAATCAATTTTAGAAGCAATTGAATGTTGTGATTTTAAGAAAAGCTGCATAAACATTCCTGGCTACAACATCTTTATATTACATCAGTTTACATAAATCCTGGGAATATTATGTTCTTCTTCGAGGATCTCCGCAATTCTCACTCATGGGATTCACCTCCTGCTCTGCAGGCACTGGAAAACCTTTTCTGTCAGCAGTATCCAGGCAGAATTTGCCTGGAAAAGACTACAACAAGGTGAGGGCTTTGCCCCTCCATCCCCCCCACCATCCTGAGAAAAGCCCGGGCTTGCATCGCGAGGGATGCTCCGGTATAAATAGGGGGAGGAGCCCACGCCGCCTCAGTTCCTTCCAACCACGTGGCGTTGGAAGACCTTGCAACGCTACTCAGCGCTGGTCAGTAGTAAGAAGATAAAACAGTGAGTGCTGCCCTTGCCCTCAGGGTCTCATTCTCCGGGCACAATCTGCCCCTCGGGGTATCTGGGAATGCCCAAACAGCCGGGCTTTAAGAGATGTAGCTCCTGTCCCGCCACCCTGTCCGTCAGCGATCAGCACGCCCGCTGTCTAGCGTGCCTGGGCGAGACCCATAACACCCAGAACTGCAGAGCCTGTTCAGTATTATCGAACAGAGCCAAACGTGCCAGGGCACTGCGCCTGCAGGATATGCTAACAAAAAGGGCACTGGAGGGTGGAGAAGAGGGGCCTCTCAAGCTCCCCATCCAGCACTCTACGTCATCGACGATGGAATCGGCGCAGAAGGCACTGACGGAACCGGTACAACCCGGTCCCGACGGATCCATGATGGCACCGAGACCTGCGGTACCGTCCCCTCCGAAGGAGAGTCCCCGGACTCTTGGCACTGCCCGCCCAGTAGAGGCGGTACTAGGCCCCACGGGCACATAGCACCGCCCACTCCTCGGAACGGGGCTCCAGACAGGCAGAAGGGGAGAAGAAGAACCGGGCCAGGTTCAAGGTGCTGGTTTTAACCTTTAAAGCCCTTCACGGCTTGGGCCCTGCTTATCTGCGGGACCGCCTCACTCCCCATGTGCCTGTGCGACCCTTGAGATCGTCCGTGGGAGCCTTTTTGGAGGTTCCCCGGGTGAGGCGGGTGGCCACCGATGTTAGATCTTTTTCTGTGGCCGCCCCTGTGCTGTGGAATTCGCTCCTGGAGGAGGCTCGGTTGGCTCCCACTCTCCTGCTGTTTCGGCATGTATGTAAGACCTGGCTGTTCTGTCAGGCTTTTGGCGGGGGGTGGGGTGGGGGTGGGGTTTCCACACATATTGTATTTTAAATTGTTTTTAAAAAATTTATATTGTTTTTATTGAATGTTGTTCGCTGCCCCGGGCTGCCCTGAGGGCAGGAGGGACGGGATATAAATTTTAAATAAATAAATAAATAAAATTTAAATACAGAAAATAAAGAAAAAGAAGAAGGGCTCCAGGAGCTGCTGGAGCGGCCTGGCACAGGGGATGCGGCGGCTCCCCAAGTGCAACACACGAGGGGTGACTTAACTCCGTCGGGACCAACGACTGCGACACCGCAATTACAGTCCCCGCAACTGGCGGCACCGCCCACACCGACAGTTCCGCCCCTTCTACTCACATTACCGGTGACGGTACCCATGGATGCACGATGCCAGGCACACAGACGGTACCGCTCAAGGTCCAGGTCCCCGCAGTACCGGGACGAACGTGGTACCCCACTGAGGTACCATCGGGAGCGTAGATCCCGGTCGCCATGTTCCTACTGCTCACCCTACAGCCCCAGAGATAGACATTATGACTATGCCTCCTCTCAGGAATACCAATATCGGTCCCGGAGCCCCTCGCCCTACATGCCTAGGACAGACTTTGACGCCCTAGCACGCTCCAGACTGGAACGTCCATACGTATCGCCGCACTCTCCGAGGCGGCACCGATGGCAATGATCTTCCATTCCCCACCATCGGATGCGGACTCAGCACCATTACAGCAGAACATCGGGACAGCTGACACTGGGCACAGCACATCGGACCCGATAGGGATCTCGGTCACCCAACTGCGTGGTGAAAGGTTAGCACCCTCTGGGGCCACAGATCTCCTGACCTCACTGCTGGGGAGCCCAAAGGAAAAAATGGGACAGGCAGTTCCGACGGTACCGAGGCCGGCTACTATAGCCTCCTCAGGGAGATCCGCATCCCGGTCATCGTCCCCATCCTCACCTTCACTGGAGGAGGACGAAACCATATCCCCCCCCTCCCCTCGACGCCATATTGGACCCAAATCCATCTCTGGCTACTGAGGACTCTAAAGCTTTTCAAGGAATGCTGTGGAGGATGACAACCTCCCTCCCCAAGCTCCCACCCAGAGTTGTCAAGAAATCCCAGACTGGGCCTATTTTTGGGATCCTAGGGGCAGGCGAATCAGGGCATGTAATGCTCCCGATGTTAGAACAGTTAATGGAACCTGCCTCTACAATTTGGAACAAACCCGCTTCTGTGACACCCACCAATAAATTGGCTGACTCCTTGTATGCGGTCCCCAAGGAAGGTGCACAGATCTTTCACAAACACCCACCCCTGAACTCTTTAGTGATAGCTGCAGCATCGCCAAAATCTAGAGTGGGAGGGATACAGACATCCCCATCGGATAGGGAGGGAAGGAGACTAGATGTCCTAGGACGTAAGATGTTCTCATCCGACTCCCTTTCATTTAGAATAGCCAACTATGCCTCAGCGATGTGTGGCTATCAACATTGGCTATGGTCACGGCTTAGCAGCACCACAGACCCGAACCAAATAGCAGCCCTCCAGAAAGAGGGGATGCAGATGGCACAGTTTCAACTAACAGCAAACATGCATATAGCTTCAAATCTCTCCTTAAAACTCACCTCTTTCGCTCTGCTCTGTCTGACTCTTTATCCTGCTGAACCACTATTTCCTGTACCTACGATCGGTTTACCCTTATCCTTGCAACATGGACCTGCCTGCTGTCATTCTCATCGTAACCAAGCCAAGTACGTGCACTTGAGACCTCGCATCTTCATGAATGTTAGACCCCTTGTCTCTCCCTCTGTTCCCCTTCCTAAGTCTCTCCCCCAGCTCCTGTCTCTCAGATTGTAAGCCCTAGAGGCAGGGACTGTGTCTATTTTATTACTTTGTAAAGTGCCAGTTACACTGCTGGCGCTATATAAATGTTTGTTACTAATAATAATAATATAGCTGCTGCGCAGACATGTATGGCTGCGCTCCACGGCTCTGACCCAAGAGAACAAGACACGGATAGAGGACCTTCCATTTGACTGCGAAGGGCTCTTCACTGCATCTACGGCTGACACTCTGAAAAAGATCAAGGAGATGAATCAGACAGCTAGGTCTACGGGGGTTATATGTGGCACCCGTAAAAAATCCTATCCCACACAGAGTCCCTATTTCTTCTCACCCAGAAGACCCACCTATCCCTCATATAGTTACAACATTGGAAGGCGCTTTCAACAGAATACTATGCAGTACCAACATTCACAAGGGCCTCAGCAACGCAAGGCCTTTAATAGGCAGAGAGGGAGTGGCAAGCCATCCCCCAACTCTTCCTGCAAGCGAAGGTCAGCAAGTGAAGTCCCGCTTTTGACAAGAGCCTGATCAAGGGTGTGCATGAGGACAATCCCTCATTCCATGATCGCCTGCTGCCTTTCCTATCTCAATGGGAAGCCATTTCCTCTGACCGCTGGGTCAGGAAGATTGTACAATATGGCTACGCTATACAGTTTAGATTCCTCCCCCCTACCTCTCCCCACCCCCCTAGGGGCTCCCCCCTCCCTCAACTCAAATACTAGTTGAAATAGAGAAACTACTTCAGAAAGGAGCCATTGAACCGGTTCCCGTATCTGAACTTAATACTGGTTTCTTTTCAAAATATTTTGTGGTTCCAAAGAAAGACAAGGGATTTCGCCCAGTCTTAGACCTTAGACAACTTAACAAGTTTGTCCGTAGATTTAAGTTTTGTATGACTTCCCTACCCATTATTTTTATGGGCCTCCAGCAGGGCAATTGGTTAGCATCCCTTGATCTACAAAATGCATATTTTCATATTTCCATCCACCCTTCTCATCACAAATACTTAAGATTTGTTGCAGGAAACCAACAGTTCCAATACAAAGTCCTCCCGTTTGGTCTGTCTACGACCCCACGTGTCTTCACCAAATGCGTTGCGGTGGTGGCTGCTCACCTCCAAAGACTAGGGGTCAGGATATTTCCATACCTGGACGACTGGTTGATCGTAGTGGCATCGCAACACGACCTGCACAGACACTTGGAAATAACAATGTCACTGCTCAAGGACCTAGGCTTCTTGATCAACCTTTCCAAGTCACATCTACGCCCCTCCCAACACCTACCCTTTATAGGGGCGATACTAGATACTTGCCAGGCAAGAGCATATCTACCTACAGACAGATTTCTTGCCATACGAAAGGTTCTGGGAGATCTGCTAACTCGACCAACGAGATTGGTACGCTACTTTCTTCATCTGCAAGGGCTGATGGCATCCACTATCATGGTGACACCATACGCACGCCTCCACATAAGACCACTCCAACAATGGTTAGCACAAAACTATACTCCCACCCTCCAACCACTCACCATGAAGCTGACATTACCACAGAGGGTTCACAAAAGCCTACTGTGGAGGAGGGATGCAGACCAAGTACTCAAAGGGATGCCTTTCGATCCACCAAACATCGATGCATCCATCACTTCGGATGCTTCCCTGACCGGTTGGGGCACTCACATGGGGGACATGCAAGTAGACGGTCTATGGTCCATAGAAGAAGCAGAGTTACACATCAATATGTTGGAACTCAGGGCCATACGCTGGACTCTGAAGGCCCTACTACCCCATATCAGAGAAAAGAATGTCTTAATTATAACAGACAACACCACAGCGATGTGGTATGTGAACAAACAAGGTGGGGCACGGTCAACACGTCTGTCCATGGAAGCGGAAGACGTATGGCATTGGTGCATAACCCACAAGATACACATTCAAACAATTCATCTGGCAGGTCAGGACAACTCAATGGCAGATCTTCTCAGCCGCAAGATGTCGGACCAGCACGAGTGGTCAATGAACGACAGAGTACTTCAGGATATTTTTCTAGAATGGGGGACACCAGCGATAGACCTGTTCACATCGCAAGAGAACGCAAAGCTACCGAAATACTGCAGCCGCGCAGGGGCTGCTCCAGGATCAATTTCCAACGCCTTTGTGATATCCTAGCATGGGACCGTCCTCTATGATTTTCCCCCAATCCCTCTCCTTCACAGAGTCCTTTGCAAGGCTAGAACAGACAATCTAATACTGATTGCACCCTTTTGGCCTCGCCAAGCATGGTTCCAAACATTACAAGTAATGACTTCGTGTGTCAAGACTCTTCCACTCATACCCGACCTGCTGTCACGTGCTCAAGGATCAATCCTGCACCACGATTTGCAGATGCTCCACCTCTCCGCATGGTTGATCCTGCTCTCGTAGGAAATGTACCACCTGAAGTTTCAGAGATTTTGCTGAACTCTCAACACCTCTCTACGCAAAGGTGTTATGAGGCAAAGTGGCTCCGTTTCTCTAAATGGTGCGAAACACAATCTATTCCCCTACATGCCCTTACTATGAATCATGTTTTTATGTATCTCTTGACTTTACAGAAATCACCTCTTTCTATCTCATCCATAAAGGTGCACCTGGTGGCGCTGTCATCGCACCTGCAACCAGAGGCCCAGGAAACTTTGTTCTCTTACTTTTTAATGAGATCCTTCTGGAAAGGGTTGGTGAACACCTTTCCACCGAGATCTCAACCAGTCCCTCAGTGGGACCTGAATCTTGTGTTATCAAGACTTCCTTTTGAACCCAGGCCATCCTTTTGAACCCATGCTTTCATGTACTATGGAAAATCTGACTATTAAAACTGCCTTCTTGATAGCAATCACCTCGGCACAAAGAGTAAGTGAACTGACTGCCCTCAGGGCCCCGCCACCTTATACACTGTTCCATAGGAATAAGGTGGATCTAAGGACTGATCCAGCATTTGTACCCAAAGTGGTTTCACCCTTTCATCTGAATCAAACGATTTCACTGCCAGTGTTCTTCCCAAAACCTCACACTTCACATGCAGAACGGACACTCCACACTTTGGATGTTAAGAGAGCACTTGCTTTCTACATTGATCAAACCAGGAGCATTAAAGCATGCGACTCCCTATTTATATCTTATGGAGGTCAGAAAATTGGGGTGAAGATCTCTTTGCAACGACTATCCAAATGGATTACTCTGTGCATACAGAGATGTTATGCTTTAGCTCACAAGACCCCACCCTTAGGTCTGAGAGTGCACTTTACCAGAGCTGCTGCTACGCCCATTGCTAATTTTCATGGGATACCTATCTCGGACATATGCAGAGCTGCCACATTGGCGTCAGTGCATACCTTTACGAAGCACTACTCATTGGACCTCGCAGCCAGGTCAGACTCCCAGGTGGGGAAGGTGGTTCTGAATTCGTTGTTTGGTTGACTTCCTTGACTCCCTCCTCCTAGAGGTAGGTGTTTCAACTGCTTATTACTCTCCCATGAGTGAGAATCGTGGAGATCCTCGAAGAAGAAATAGAGGTTACTTACCAGTAACTCTGTTCTTCGAGAGAGCTCCGCGTATTCTCACATCTTGCCCTCCTTCCCCTCAGTCTCGGATGACATTGCTGGGTCTTCCAAACTGAGGCTGGAAGGAACTGAGGTGGCGAGGGCTCCTCCCCCTATTTATACCGGACCATTCCTTGTGATGCGAGCCCACGCTTTTCTCAGGATGGTGGGGAGGATGGAGGGGCGGAGCCCTCACCTTGTAGTATTTTCCAGGCAAATTCTGCCTGGATACTGCTGACAGAAAAGGTTTTCCAGTGCCTGCGGAGCAGGAGGTGAATCCCATGAGTGAGAATACGCAGAGCTCTCTTGAAGATCAGAGTTACTGGTAAGTAACCTCTATTTCCTCCACAAGATACCAATCCTGACAAATTTCAGAAAGATTGGATAAAGTGTCCTGATGTTATAAGCCATTAACATGAAAATGCATTTCCAGCTGTAACATTTTTATATTCCATTATGTTTACAAGACATTTGGCAAGAATGTATCGCACACCTTCCCTGTCATTTCTGCCAAACCACAGGACAATTTGATAACAGGAACCAATTGTATAAGCAATTGAAGTTGTCCCCTTGAAGTCCATTATTCAGATAAATAAGTCAGAGGCAGGCACCTGGCATGGCAGGGGGAGGGAGGCTGTAGGAGGGAGGATGAGGAGCAACCCAACAGACTGACAGACACATTCACTGGCCAATTACTGCATGCTTCCAGCTTTACAGGACCAATGGGTGGTGGCTTCGAGGCGGGCATAGGGGGCGGCCCTGAGACAGGCATAGAAGGGACATAACTGGGACTTTGGGAATAGCATCCCAGCAATCAGGAGACATAGTTTGCACATCCAGGTTGGCAAGTTATCATCACAATCACATCCTGTAGCATTGTGACAGAGGATATAAGAAAATCTCTATTGACTCTTTCCTAAACAGATGCTTCTGATTTCCCAGTAACAAGAGGGGGAGAGAAGTTGTGGTGGTCACAGCACAGAATGAGGATATTTGGTTGACATTTCTGCTGGTCAACTGGAATTTAAAAAACAGATCTTATACCCAGGGACTCAAGTTGACTGCGTTGCTGCAATTTGCAGTGATTTTCGCAGAATCAGCCAATCCTCGCAGAATCCTTGCAGAATCAGCCAATCCTGACCATGACCCGAGGGTAAATAGGCCCCTGGGATATAATTGTGGGTGGGTGGGGTCTGAAGGCCCTATGTTTCCATGAGGGAGGTGCTGACATTCCAGAGGATTTGAGTTGTGTTTGATTAGTTGTGATTCTATGTCAAACCTATTGCAAATTTGCTTCCCAGCATAGTTATGCAAATCAAGTTAACTATGCAAATATTAATGCTCGCGGTGAATTTGCAGAATTTGGCTTCACTGGTTGCAGAATTGGGACCCTTTATCACATCTTTCTGATATTTGGCAGAGAGGATCCTGAAAGTGTGAGATACAGCCCTGCCAATGGTTGGATTACAAAGATGTTAAAGTCAGACATACATTTATAAGTTAATTGCGTATACCACCAGGACCCTTTATCCAACCCTTTTGAAAGATGGCATAGATAGTAATCATGGGGAGGGGTATAAAATTGCCAAGTTTCATCCACATTAGATGGGAGACACAGCCAGGAATGTATATGCAGATTTTTGCAAAATAACATAATTCAACTGCTTATAAAATTGGATTCCTTTTTCTAATCTTCTTGTAATTTGGTACACATAATTTCTTCCATTGGTGGTATAATCTCTCCAAGTTTCATCCAAATATAAAGAAAAACAAAAAAGCTACAGCCAAATATGTGTTTTCCATTGAAACCAATGGAAAGCAAAAACAAAAATGAAATTTTGATATTTATGATAAGAGAAAATGACAGATTTAAATAACAAAAATGAAAAACAAAAATGAAAAATGACATGGGTCCCTGGTGCACACCTCTACTTTGATAAGGACTGTATGAAATATGACATTATCAAAACCACACACTGTAAATACAGGATGCCTCTGGTGGCTTTATGGTTATTACAGAATACTTTTCTGACAGACTTTGGTTTAGGTTACCCCAGGTCTATCGTCAAGGCTTGTTTGGGAGCTGAGGGGGATGGGAGGGGGAATGGGGAAGTGTCTGCTACCTCGAAGGTTACCAAAACATGACAGTTCATCACATTTCATGATTATGTCAGTGTGGCTTGTGCAACAAAGGGAGAGACTCTTGCAAGCTGGAAACCACGGCATGTAACCAGTGCTATTGCTTTGTCCACAAGAAGGGAAAAGGCAGAGGAAAATGTAAACACCATTATATACAACTTCCCCTTCCACACCCATAACACCAGAAACAGCATTCAACATTTTTTTTAAAAGCCTTCTTCATAGCTTGACAAAACGTAACCCTTTATTATAGTGTTTTTTAAAAAAGATGATTGTATTGCAGAAAAAAAGTAGAACGTACTCTGATGATCGGGGCTTAACTCAGGGGTGGGGAGCTTTTCCCTTCCCAGTGGTAACTAAAAATTAACCCAAGGTCCGAGGGCCACATCACCCCTGGTTTATCTGATTGTCATAGCTGGGGTTGGAAAGCAGTTGCTCCCCGGCCACATTAGCAGTTGACCCTGAGGGGTTCCTCACCTTTCCCTACAGCACAGGGCATGGTTCACTTGTTTGAGTTATCTGGATAGATATTTTAATCAATTTTCTCCCTGTTTCTTTCAGGCATTAGTGTACTCTGCCTAAATCACACTCAATCTCTGCTTGGGGAAGACTTTTATTATAGGTTCTATTTCTTTGTGGGTGGATTTAATAGAATCATAGAGTAGGAAAGTATCTCAGAGGCCATCTAGTGCAACCCCCTGCTCAATGCAGGAAATCCACAGCTACAGCATCCCTGACAGATGCCGTCCAGCTTCTGTGTGAAAACCTCCAGCGAAGGAGAGCCCACCATTTGTTCCATTGTCGAATAGTTCTTATGATTAGGAAGTTTTTCCTAACTAGAGATGTGCACCAGGCCCTCATATTGTTATTTGTTTTTATTTTTCATTATTTAAATGCTTCATTTTCATTTTCGTAAATAATGTAATTTTGTTTTTGTTTCTGCTTTTGTTTTTGATTTCCATTGGTTTCAATGGAAAACACATTTCTGTCTGTAATCTTTGTGTTTTTCATTATATTTGGATGGAATTTGGAAGGACTGTACCTCCAGTGGAATGCATTATGTGTGCCAAATTTCAGAAAGATTTGAAAAAGGAATCCAATTTTATAAGCAGTTGAATTATGTTATTTTGCAAAACTCTGCACATACATTCCTGTCTGTAACGTCTTTGTCTCCCATCTAATGTGTATGAAACTTGATAATATTATACCCCTTCCCAATTTTACTATCAATGCCAGTTTTTAGAAGGATTGTATAAAGGGTCCTGGTGGTATAAGCAATTAACTTAGAAATGTATTTCTGGCTGTAACAACTTTGTACTCCAACCAGTATACATGTCATTTGGCAGGACTGTATTGCACGCCTTCAGGATAATCTCTGACAAATATTGGAAAGTTGTGGTAAAGGGTCACAATTTTAAAGCCTGCACAGCATATGCAGAGAATGAGCCTATGCCAGGGATTCTCTTATGTGTCACTGTGGTATAAGATCTGTTTGTGATGCCAATTGACCAGCAAAAATGTCAGCCAAATATCCTCATTCTGTGCTGTGACCATCCAAACATCTCTCCCCCACTTGTTACTGGGAAGTTGGAAGCATCTGCTTAGGAAAGAACCTATAGAGATTCTCTGATGTCCTCTGTTACAGTACTGCACGATGTGATTGTGATGATAATTGGCCAACCTGGATGTGTGAACCATGCCTCTGATTGCTGGGATGCTATCCCCCTGCCTTCTTCCTTGCTGCCTGAAGTCCCAGTTATGTCCCTTCTATGCCTGTCTCAGGACCGCCCCCTATGTCTGCCTCAAAGCCACCGATTGGTCATGTAAAGCTGGAAGCATGCAGTAATTGGTCAGTGAATGTGTCTGTCAGTCTGTTGGGCTGCTTCCCATCCTCCTTCCTACATTCCCCCTCCCCCTGCCATGCCAGGTGCCTGCCTCTGGCTGCCACTGTATGTGCTGTTATTTATCTGAATAATGGTCTTCAAGGGGACAACTTCAATTGCTTATAAAATTGATTCCCTTTATCAAATTGTCCTGTAATTTTGCAGTGATTACAGGGAAGGTGTTGGATACATTCCTGCCAAATTTCTTTTAAACATGATGGAATATAAAAATGGTAAATCCAGAAATGCATTTTCATGTGAATGGCTTATAACATCAGGACCCTTTATTCAATCTTTCTGAAATTTGGCAGGGATGGTAAACTCGAGAAAGGTCATAATATTCCCTTGTTTCATGCAAATTGGATGGAAGACAAAGTAGTTGTAGCCAGGAATGTGTATGCAGCTTTTCTTAAAATCACAAAATTCAGTTGCTTATAAAATCGGTTCCGTTTATCCCACCTTTCTGATCTTTGGTACACATAGGTCCCTCTGTTGGGGGTACAATCTCCTTAGGGTTCATCAGAATTGAATAAGAAAAAAAAAGTTATTGCCAGAAATGTGTTTTTCAGTTTTTTTCCTTTATTTCATAATAACGAAGAGGAAAATTCATTTTTGTTTTCATTATTATTATTTTCATTTTCATTATTACAATAACAAAAACTTCTTTTTTCATTTTTGTTATCATAATAATTTAAATGAATTGCACACCCCTATTCTTAACATTTAACAAAAATTTGCTTTCTTGTAATTTGAGCCCATTATTTTGTCTTGCTCTCAGGGGCAACAAGAACAAGTCTTTACCATCTTCTGTGTTATCAGCAGTTTAGGAATGAGGAATCCTGCTTCAGTGCAGGGAGCTGGACAAAAAGGTCACTAACAGCCTCATGACTCTATAATGTTTGCAACTATTTAAAAAGCTTCCCTAAAGAAGATGGAGGACAATGTTCTCCATTGCCATGGAGGGAATGGGGTTAAGCTGCAGAAAGAGGATTTAGGTTAAATATAGGGGGAAATTTCTAAGTGTAAAAATTGTTGGGCAATGAACAAGTTAGAGGGATGTTGAGGAATCTCCACTGGAAGTTTTAAAGAAAAAGAATTTCTCACAGATGAGTTAGGTCTAGTCATTCATCTAAGTGCAGGGCGGATAGGGTAACCATGAGGACCCTTCTTTCTCTATGATTCTATAGTACAATGACAATAATTTTCTGGAAATAAAAATATTCCAGCAATATCAGTCCACTTGGTTGAAGCCTCATCGGGTGAAATATTGGCCACTCTCAAGCCTTCCCCTGTTCAAAGGCCTGATCCCAGGAAATTAGGTCTTTGAACAGGGAAACATGGACAGGTGGAGACTCTCTTGCCCTCTGGTCCAATGGCTAAGTACTGGGATTTGGAGACCCAGGGTCAAATCCTTGGAATGCTCTGGGGGATTTGCCTGTAGACCTCGATGGCCACTCCATCGATGACCTCGTGGCCTTCTGGAATGGTTGGCTAGCTGAGGCCGTTGATCAGGTGGCTCTTAGGTGTCAGCTCCCAGCATTTCGTCACTGCAGGTCCCTGTGGTTCATGGGGCAGCTGAAGTGCGAGGGTAGGTGGTTGGAGCGATGGTGGCGCTGTACTCGCACTCAAAACCATCGATTGTGGCATAGAGAATGTTTGAGGGCCTATGTCGTGGCTGTGTGGGCAGCAAAAAAACAGTTCTTTGCTACCCTGATAGTGTCCAGTGTCCACTCAGTTATGTCCAGCAGAGCTGTTCCAGGTGGTGCAAGGTCTGGTCAGTCCAGCCTGTCTCGGTAGGGAATTGTTACCCTGCTCCCTCTGCCCCTTAGCATCCAGCACCAACTCCTTATCTTCACCCTCAAGGCTCTCCACAGCCTTCATCCTTCCTAGCTTTTGCCACTATACTCCCACCCAGGAGCCTCACTCTTCTGCCATCAGCCTTGCGTGCCCAGACCATGCTGCTCTCCAGATAATCTTTGCCCCTTCTTCCATGCTGCCCCCTACCCCTGGAACTCCCTCATGAACACTCCTGGGATGGGTTCTTCCTCCCTCCTGGGGTGGACCATGGCTCGTGGTAAAGTGCATGCTTTGCATGGATAAGGCCCCAAGTTCAGTCCCCGGCATTTCTGATTCAGGATCTCTGGCAGCATGCCTGGGTGAGGCCTCTGCCGGAGAGCCAGATTTGAAACCCTGCTGCCATGTCAGGTTGTGACAACACTGGGCTAAGATGAACCATTGGTCTGACTCAGCTAGGCAGCTCCTGATACCCTTATAACACATTTGTTCTGCTCCTTCTCTCCAGCCTTCAAATCCCTCCTAAAAACCTACCTCTCCTGTCAGGCTTTCGCTACCTTTGCACTTCCTACTGTCCTTTCATTCAGAGTGGTCCTCTCCCTTAACTAAGCTAAGCACGTACACCTGTGACTTCTCACCTTTGTGAATATAGCCCCATCTCTCCCCATGTTCTCTCTCTCTTGTCCCCTCCCCTCCCTTGTTTATCTGGGACTGTGAGCCACACCACCCCACACCACCCCAAGGCAGGGGCCTGTCTCCAATTAATGATTGTTCAGTGCCATGCTTATTGCTGGCACTAAATAAATAAATATCGGAACTGATTAAACGTAAGGTCTTGCACCCAAATCACCATCAGCTAAAGACCAAAGGTCAATGTTACAGGGTTCTGAGGAGGTGGGTGGAGACCTCAGTTATTTATTTAGATTTTTATTCTGCCATTTCCTGTAGGCTTACAACAGGTAACTAAATATTTCTATTCTTATATATTTATATACAAAAAGATTTTTTAAATCCCCTAAACGGTCATTTCTTTCTCCAACTCATATCCCCACTGCCAAACGTCTAGCCACACAGACAGGTCTTACTTTGCCTCCAGAAGAGGCTTCCCTTTGACAAGCCTCCAGGGGAAGACGCTTCTCTGCGTGGCTTTGCTGTATGAACTTGATGGGCAGTTGGTACTTGCGAGAGAGTGGTCCCGTCACAGCTGACTGCAGGGATCATAATGGAACATAGCAGAGGAGACAGTCTTTCTACATAGGGTGTTAACAGGTGCAATGCCAGCCCAATTCACCCGCTGTGGCCCACTTGGGCCAGTGCCAAACCCTGCATCTGTTCCAGGCCCGCCAGATGTGGACCCGGTTCAAACCCTGGCAGGGTTAGCAGTTGGGCTGAACCGGGCCCATGGTCTGGCCTGCCAAGCTGCCCAGGTGGGCTGGAGCGGGGAAAACTGGGCAGGCACGTCTACTTTTGCACCCACCTGGCCCAGCATGGGGGTGGTGGTCACCATGGCAGCCAGCCATGGCTGCCCATCATGGTGGGAGTTGGGGCATCAGCCACAGCATGGGGGCAGAGCCAGCCAGCTGTGCGTCGCTCCCCGCCCCTCTCCCTGGCCAGTTCAGGTCAGGGGAACATTAGTTTTTTCCATTCCCAGGCCCTAACCTGACCCGGCCGGTGGTTGCGGGGGCGGCCATCTCGCCCCCGGATGTGCAGCTGCCATGTTAACACCCACAGTTGACTTGCATGTCTCGTGACCAGATACATACTATCATTATTTATCATTTATATAGATAAGTGTTCAAAGTGCTTTATGGTTCTTATCCATAGTTCACCTTCCAACAATTCTGTGTGGTAGGTTATTATTATTCCCATTTTATAGATGGAGAATGACGAGGCTGTGAGACAGAGACAGTGACTTGCCCAAGATCACCCAATAAGTTCATGGCTAAAACAGGCTTTGAACCTTGGTCTTCTAAGTTCAGATCCAGCACATTGTCCACTGGGCTATACTGACTCCTTCATTTTTTAAAAACACCCAACCAGATCTTATGACCTTTGAGGGAAGGGACAAATATCTTCTCTGTGCAGTGACGGGATCTGAAGACTCTTTGCTATCTGCAGTGGTGGTCCTGAGGGCACTTTGATATTCAACCCTCTAGCTGTGAATTTGAACGTGGTTTTGCTTCTGAATGCTGGGGAACAAGTCAGTCTACACTTAGTCCTTGTAGCAGCACATGTCTTAAACTGTTCAAAACTGAAAGTGCACATAAATGACTAGCTATAAATAAATAGCTATGCCACTTTCCTGCAATGGGTGCAAGTGTAAACTGGTGGAAACATTCCCAGCTTAGTGTGTGTAGGTATGCACATGTACACATGATTGTGCACACAATTACACACATGAGGCCAGCGCTATGCCTATACTCTGTGTGACTATTTTGGTACTATGGACAGCTGTACGGATGCAAACCCATCTCCAGAGACGGGCATAATTGCCGTGCTACCTTGCGTTGGTATAATTTAAACCAACACATTAATCTTTTGATACAAGGACTAAGACCCTTGTCACACAGACACTCTAACACTGATAAAATGGGTGTTACATTTTATTATACATGTTATAGGGCACCCATGGAGCACACCTGCAGCCCTGCAACATGTATAATAAAATGTAACACCCATTTTATCAGTGTTAGAGTGTCTGTGTGAAAAGGGCCTAAGAGGCAAAAACAAGAGAGATTTACTTGCCTGAGCTAGGCTTCTTGGCCTGCTCTAACTCTTCTAAAACCAGCTTAAGAAAGTTTGGGTCCCCCCCACAAAATGAGTTATACCGATTTATCATAGACCAGATCTGCTATGTTGAGTTTATAACAATCCTCCAGCAAAAATGGTACAAGTTATTATTATTATTATTATTATTATTATTATTATTTTAGACATTTATATAGCGCCAGTCGTGTGACCTGGTGCTGTACAGAACATAGAATTAGACGTGGTCCCTGCCTGTGGCTTACAATCTAAAAGACAAAGGGGGGGAGACAGGGAGAGGGGACAGTGGGAGAGACAGGGGAGAAGACAAACAAACATTCAAGTGGATGCGAAGTCTCAGGTTCGTATGCTTGGCTTGGTTACAAAGAGGTTGGTTGCAGCAGTCAGCAGAGGAGGGCAGACAGTAAGAGTAAGGGGAAAGACTAGCAGGCATTGGGAAAGGCAGCAAGGAAAAGGTGGGTCTTGAGGAGGGATTTGAAGGAGCGGAG
>QEPC01008404.1:996814-1014359 GCA_003113815.1 Sphenodon punctatus | reverse complement strand
TCCTAATCCATTGCCATCCTCCTCCTATTTCACCCATCCAACCCATTTACCTCCATATTATCATTTATTTAGATTATATTAGATAGACTTAGGTGTTATTTTTTGTTTTTACCCCTCCCTGTATTCCCTGTGTTCAATCTTCCTTCCTCCCTCCCCCCTCCATTCAATCCTTTTCCCTCTCCCTCTTATTCCATCCCTGGTTCCCTTCCCTTGTTTTAAGTTTTGCATTTATTTAGAGTAGGAATATTATTAGATTGATTTTCTTTTCAGTTTTGTACACCTCCCCCCGTGTTCTTTGTGTTTCCCCCTGTGTAATATTGTATATATAGTTATTAAATAGACAGTTACTACATAGATATACATAGTAGTTAGCTTAGTTATAGAGATAGATAGAGATACAGTGTGTTTGTAGGACTAGGCCTTTGTAGTTAATTATTAGGATATTCCATTTAGTTCAATGGGTTTTAGAATAGTTAATAGCAGTTAGATTTAGTGTAGAGATAAATATAAAAAAAGAAACAGCCACTCCAGGCCCAGGACCCACCGCCAGGGTTCTGGGGCCACGTTACATGCAGGGAGGGCTGTGGCCAATATTCAGAAGCTGCCACTCTAGCCCCAGGAGCCAGCATCATGGGTTCAGGGCCATCATTTCTTGCACAGAGAGCCAATTTTCCAAAGCATCAAGAAACAGTCACTCCAGCCCCAGGACCCACCTTCGGGGTTCTGGGGCCAAGTTACAGGCAGGGAGGGCTGTGACCAATATGTATCTAGAAGCTGCCACTCTAGCCCCAGGACCCACCATAATGCGTCTGGGGCTATCATTCCTCGCACAGAGACCCAATTTTCCAAAGCATCAAGAAACAGCCACTCCAGTCACAGGACTCACTGCCAGGGTTCTGGGGCCAAGTTACAGGCATGGAGGGCTGTGGCCAAAATCCAGAATCTGCCACTCTAGCCCCAGGACCCAACGTCATGGGTTTGGGGCCATCATTCCTCGCACGGAGGTGATGTCTTTCCACCGCATCAAGAAACAGCCACTCCAGGCCCAGGATCCACCGCCAGGGTTCTGGGGCCAAGTTACAGGCAGGGAGGGCTGTGGCCAATATCCAAAAGCTGTCACTCTAGTCCCAGGACCCAGCGTCATGGGTCCGGGGCCATCATTCCTCGCACAGAGAGCCAATTTTCCAAAGCATCAAGAAGCAGCCACTCCAGCCCCAGGACACGCCGCCAGGGTTATGGGGCCAAGTTACAGGCAGGGAGGGCTGTGGCAAAATATCTTTACGTTGCCACTCTAGCCCCAGTAACCACCGTCATGGGCCTGGGGCCATCATTTCTTGCAGAGAGAGCCTTTTTCCAAATGACCGAACCAAACCGAACACGACTGAACCAAACGGCCGAATCCGAATGTGGCAAACGGACCAAACGGCTGAACCGAATGGGTGAACTGAACCAGATCGAACAGTCAAATCTGAACCGTGACCTGTTCGCCCATCCCTACAAAGTTGTCACAGGCTGGTATGTAACCACTCCAAACTGTCTGCCATTCGGATGCAGCAAGGCAATGGTCAGCTTTGTTCTTGTAATTAAACAGCCAATGAGCTCTCCTGACTCCCTGTCAATGCTACTTCCTGCTCTCCAGTTTGGTAGCAATCCCTGGAACTCTCTCTCCAGTGGCATAACTAGGTTTAATAGGGCCCTGGGGCAAGTCAAATGACTGGGTCCCATATCAACTGGGATGGGGGTGGGGAGGCCGGAATATGTGAGACAGAGGGGGTACTGGAGTAGAGGGGGAGAAGAAGCAAGGCACTGGGGTTTGGAGACACTGCGGGTGGTGGCGACAGCTGCTGACAGACATGGCAGCCGCTCCTGAATCACTGAGGAAAGCAGTCAACTCCGGCAGAAATAAAGCAGGACATTTTCATGTCCCAATGGAACTGGCCCTACAGGGCCTCCCAGAAACCTTGAGCCCTGGGGCAGTGAGACTGGCCCCTCTTGCCCCACCTGTAGCTCCTCTTCTGCTCTGCACCCTTTTCCTCCCTCACCTTGCGCATCTGTTGTCTCCAGTCCTGCCACTCCCACTTTCCTCCACCAATCTCCAGGCTCTGCCTCATTGCCAGGGGCGGCTGTTTTGTGCTGAGGAGGGAAGGACTCAGGAGAGAGAGAACATGCCATCTGCTTGACCGGGGATGAGATCCCCCAAAAGGTAAAAAGCAATGCCCGGCTGCGGGGAGAAGGGAGTGTTAGCTCCTGTCTCTGTCTTGCAGGGGTGGGGAACCTTTTCCTTCCCAGAGGCCACTTTGAGAATTAGTACAAGCAATGAGGGCTGCATGGTGCGGGTATTTTAGAAAGAGGAGGGTCCAGATTGTCAGGATTAGGCCATGCTCAGGTCCAAAAACTCACACAGACGCAGCCTGTCTGCAAGGGAACTAATTGTTTATGCAACAACCATCTACTTACAGACCGTGGGGTCAAACGGTTAACTAGCAAGTCTTCAACAACAACTTTATTGGAACAGCTCCGTGGCTGTTTTTACACGGATGCTAAATCCAAAATAACATCTATCAACTCGGGTTTAAATGTCCGTGTAAAAACCTAATTCTAGTTTAAAATATTCGGGGTTAAGGCTCCTTCCCCATGAGCTGCTTTGGCACTGAGTGTGCATGCACTACTCAAATCTCTCGCCGACAAGCTCGCGCATTGGACAGGGTAGTGAAGTCCTACCCAGTCTGATACATGAGCCTGCTGGCGTGAGAGCCACATTTCCTCCTTTCCCACGAGACGGGAGCGATGCTAGATTTGAATATCACATACTCCCACGGCACCAAAGCAGCTTGTGGGAAAGCAGGTTGAACCTGGGTTTATTTCATCCGCATTTTCAAGGATTTATTTAACCGGGGATCAAATAATCCTGGGTTAACGTCTGTAAACTGTAAATCCGAACTGAGCATAGAAACTAGTAGATAAAGCAAACATCCTCTCTACCCAGGAACGTCTCTATGGTCATCAGTGTTTTCTGGGGCTCTGGCCAGGAAATCAGCATTTTAATTTCTGTTCCTCCAAACCTGGTGCATAGATTAGCCGTGGGATCATCCAAACACCTCTCTAAAGGGGAACAAAAATCTTAGTGGAAGAAGGCGATGGAATTCAGCAAGCAGCGAAGCACCATGGGATATTTCAGTCACCCGATCCGTGCTAGTCTAAACCCATGTTAACCATGTACACTGTGATCCCCGATTTATGATTATTCTGAGTTGTAAATGTCCGTGTAAACAGGAATCCAGGATTTTAAATAGGTGTATAATTGCCAGGTTGTGGAATCTACTGCAAGAGGCTGTGGTAAGGGCCAGGACTATAGCTGAGTTTAAAAGGGGTTTGGACAAGTTTCTAGAAGATAGGCCCATTAGCAGCTATTAGCCAGACAGGATCAGGGAACATGACGGGAGCTGGGGGGAAACAACAGGGAATGGATCCCCCCCATTGTGACCTGTTGGGTGCTTCTCCCAAGCCACCGTGATGTCGGAGACAGGATGCTGGGCTAGTTGGGCCATTGGTCTGACCCAGCATGGCACTTCTTATGTTCTTATGGGTTAGTGTCTGTGGAAAAAAACAGCCAGCGTGAGCAACCCAACACCACACAGATCATTTATTTATTTATTTATTTATTTATTTATTTAATAGATTTTTATACCGCCCCATCCTGCACAGCAGCTCGGGGCGGTTAACAACAATAAAACAATTTAAAACATTTAAAATACAAATATAAAACATATTAATAAGACAGGGTGGTATAAATAAATATATAAATATATAGGTGGGGGATTAAAAATCACCCCCCCTCCCCTCCCTCCCAAAGGCCTGGGCAAACAGCCAGGTCTTACAGTTCCGCCGAAATATCAAAAGGCTTGGGGCCAGGCGAGCTTCCTCCGGAAGGGAGTTCCACAGCCGCGGCCCTACCACCGAGAATGCCCGCTCCATCGTGGCCCCCCGCTTAACACGGGGGACCTCCAGGAGGGCACCCCCGGCAGACCGCAGGAGTCGTTCCGGGGCGCGAAGGGCGAGGCGGTCCCTAAGGTAAGAGGGGCCAAGGCCGTATAGGGCTTTATAGATCATTACTAGGACCTTGAACCTGGCCCGGCACACTATCGGCAGCCAGTGCAGCGCTCGGAGCACCGGTGTAATGTGCTCCCGGCGACCCGTCCCCGTAAGAAGACGGGCCGCCGCATTCTGCACCAGCTGCAGCCTCCGGGCCAGGAACAAGGGAAGCCCCACGTAGAGCGCGTTACAGTAGTCGAGTCGCGAGGTGACGAAGGCATGGATGAGGGAGGCCAGGTCCGGGCCAGAGACATACGGACGCAGCCTACGTACCAGATAAAGCTGGCGGAAGGCAGCCTTCGCGACTGCCTCCACCTGCTGCTCCAGCCGCAGGCCTGCGTCCAATATGACCCCCAGACTCCGGACCTGCTGAGCTACAGGGGGGCAAACCCCCCCAATCAGGGGGGCCACCACCCCCTTCGCCCTCCCCACCACCATCACCTCCGTCTTATCTGGGTTGAGCTTCAGTCTGCTCCGCCGCATCCAATCCGCCACGGCCTCCAAACATTGGGATAGCACCGAGACAGCAGGGTCTGGGTCGGTAGAAAACGAGAGGTACAGCTGAGTATCATCAGCATACTGGTGACATCGCACCCCGAACCCTCTCACGACCTCCCCCAAGGGCTGCATATAGATGTTAAATAATAATGGAGACAAGATCGATCCCTGCGGAACGCCACACGGTAAGGCGCGGGGGCTCGATGTTTCCTCCCCCAACACCACCCGCTGGCTCCTCCCCGAGAGGAATGAACGGAACCATTCAAGAACAGTCCCGTCCAGACCCCCCCGGTCACGCAGTCGTCTCAACAGCAGCCCATGGTCCACGGTGTCAAAAGCGGCCGAGAGATCGAGCAGGATGAGAAATGTCGAACATCCCGCATCCATCTCCCGGCGGAGGTCGTCCACCAAGGCCACCAACGCCGTCTCGGTGCCATAGCCGGGGCGGAACCCAGATTGAAACGGGTCAAGGAGCCCGATATTATCTAGATGACCCTGGAGCTGGAGCGCCACTGCCCGCTCAATAACCTTCCCTAAAAAGGGAAGGTTAGAGACAGGTCGGTAGCTGGCGAGCGCGTCTACGTCCAACGATGGTTTTTTCAGCAGGGGGCGCACCACAGCCTCTTTTAAGCAAGGCGACAACCTCCCCTGCCGAAGGGACGCATTCACCACCCTCGCCAGCACCGTCCCCAACGTCTCCCCGGAAGCTTTTATTAACCAGGACGGGCATGGATCTAGTTGACAACACGTGGCCCTCACAGACCCCAGGACATCCACCACATCGGCTGGCGTCACTTCCTGAAACTCACCCCATAAAGATGGACCAGACGGACCCTCCGCCCCCCCGCGCTCTTCCCCTACTGCTATCAACCCAGCGTCGAAATCGGCCTGAATCCGAGCGATCTTGTCTGCGAAGTAGATGACAAACTCCTCACAGCGGGCCCGGGACAAGTCCCCATCCAGGCGGAGGGAGGCCGGACTAACCAGCCCCCGCACCACCCGAAACAGCTCCGCTGGACGCGACTTCGCAGACGCTATGAGGACGGCGAGGAATTCCTTCCTCGCCGTCCTCACAGCCTCCACATAGGACCGCAAATGGGCCCTATGGAGAAGACGATCGGAGACAGACCGAGTCCGACGCCAGCGTCGCTCTAGCCTCCTGCCCACACGCTTCATACACCGCAGCCCCTCAGTAAACCAAGGGGTCCTGCGGTGACGAGACCGAGGCAGAAGGCGCCTCGGAGCCACCCTGTCAATGGCCTCCTCCAGCAAGATGTTCCAATGCCGGACCAGCTCATCCACAGAGTGACCGTCCACATCCAGGGTAAGCTCCCTCAGGACCTCCTGGAACCGCTGGGGTTCCATCAGCCTCCGAGGGCGGACCATCCTAACTGGTCCCTTCCCCTTCTGGAGGGGGCGCGCTAAAAGACCGGCCTGAAGGAGGTAATGGTCCGTCCACGACAAGGGCACCGCTGTCACCTCCCCCACAACCGGACCCCCCGCCTCAAGGCCAGAGCCGAAGATCAGGTCGAGGATATGTCCCCCCACGTGGGTCGGGCAGATCACCTCCTGGGACAAGTTCATAGTTGCCATGGCGGCCATGAACTCCCGCTCCGCCCCAACAAGGCCGGCATCGGCGTGGACGTTGAAGTCCCCCAGAACCAAAGTCCTGGGGGAGCCCAACACCACCTCCGAGGCCAGCTCCGCTAGAGCGGTAAGGGATGCCGCCGGGCATGAAGGGGCCCGGTACACCAGCAGCACCCCTAGCTTGCCCCCAGCCAAATCGATCACCACGTGCAGAGCCTCTACACCCACAATCTCCGGCACTGGATACCTCCTAACAGGCCAGTCTTCCCTAAAAACAATAGCTACGCCTCCTCCCCGGCCGCTCATGCGGGGCTGATGCTGCACGGCATACCCAGCTGGAACCAGATCCGCCAAAGTTGGACCGGCCAGATCATCCAGCCAGGTCTCCGTGATGCATGCGAGGGGTTTGGACAAGTTTCTAGAAGATAGGCCCATTAGCAGCTATTAGCCAGACAGGATCATGGGTCTGTGTTATGGATCTGTCCACAGATCATGGGTCTGTGTTATGGATCTGTCCTCTATCCTTGTGGGCAGGCAGGCCCTCGTCTCTCTTTCTTTTCCCGGAGCTCAGGTTTTCAGTGCTTGGGGTAGGAATTGGATCCAGGGGCCAAATAAAAACTAGCCATGGACCACATTTGGTTCCTGGGCCAGAAGTTCCCAAACCATGGTCAGAGAGTCGGGGGACAGGTGCCATTCTCCCCCCCCCCCTTCCCTCTAGGTGTGCCCTGCTATCAGCACAGGATTTCCCCTTGCACTAGATTTTTAGTTTCACAGGAATTATATTCAACAAGACCCATGGCTACACCTACCATGGGAAGAACTGGAATGATGGCTTTTCCAGCCCAGCCTAAATTGTATATTATTCAGGAGAGGGCAGTGGTTCTGCTATCTCATCTGCAGGAATGGTGATGAGAGAATAATTGCCAGGGTAGCAGACAAAGGTGCTTATTATAGCAGCAATGACCAGACTGGCTGTGGATGAATCGAGCTCTACTCATTCCTTCTCCACCTGGGCTCCCAGGCTGACTTGGGCTGTAATTTATTTGTGTTGGTTGGAATTTGTAATAAAGATCTGGATTAATTTCATGTGGCTGGTGATCGTTAAGGTACAGCTGCTCTCTTTCCTCCTCTTCCTGTTAGCAGATAAAAGTGTCTTTGTTGGTTTTTTTGTTTGTTGTTATTCTCCTTTGTTTTTTTGTTATTGTAGTATTTATCAATTTTTCTAATTAAAAGAACAAACCCTGAATGGATTTTATTTTTGAAAAGGAAAAGAAAAGTCCTTTCCCCACCCATCCCCTGACACACTCAGTCACTGTCATTTGACTGCGGAGGGGGTTTGCTTTTAAGAAAACCTGGCATTTGCACTCGCTTGGCTTTTCAGAGGAGCCAACTGTATAATTCGCTTGCAGCCTCTGTGTGCTACTTTTGAATTCTGCTGCCGCCCCATTTGCAAAAGAATGGAGGGGAGGATGTACAGTGTCTATTCCTTTATTCTGCCTGTGAAGCAAAGTGAAGGGGTGTTGATTTGATTAACTATGGGAGACTTAGAAGAAGAAGAAAAGGACATGCTAGAAATTAACTCCTTCTCAGATTGCTTCAGTTTGGCCGCAAATGAGAGCGTGTGGAAGCTGGGGCCACTGGGAACATATTTTTAAAAGCTAAACTTGCAACAGTGGAGTCTAAAAAGTTAAACATCCCTGCAAGGCTGCACATACATCTACTTGTGGAGCTAAACCTCTAGTTTGTCAGTGGCAATGGGCCACGGCCACCGTGCACTAGACTGGGTGCACCTGTTAAACAGTGACAGAGTAAAAGTTGTGGGTGTAGCAGGTTGTGATCCTGCCCCTAGGGGTGTGGATCTAGATCAGGGGAAATTAGCTCAGCGCCCCTTTGGCAGCCCCGGTTCTGCCTGTGCCAGACCGCTTCACCCCCCTAGGCTGGCCCGTCCATCTAAAGGTGCCATGCCAGATGTGCATCTGGAACAGGTGCACCTGCCAGTGACACTCCAGAACATCCCAGAGCACCACCGGTGAAGCCTGCCAGCTAAACCCAGGACACGGGGCCAAAGCAGAGCTGCTGTCTGTCTGCTGGGCAGACCCATGCTGAAGTTCCAGTTTCGGTCAGTCGTTGCCCTGAGCAACACCATTGAGTTGGGGTGCTGCATGGGCAGACTACAGGCCAAGGAACCAGCTAGGCCCATCAGAAGCCAACCCAGGCTGGGTTTGAAGCGGGTGGACACAGGTGGGGGATGGGGGGGCAGTCTGCTTCCACGTCCATCTGAAAGCACCCACTCTCTCCGGGTATACAAACCCACTCACTCCCAAACTTGTAGTGAGTAAATAGAACACTACTTGTGCTCTTGGTTCTGGCTGCCTTCTCCTCCCCTATAGTCCTCATTTTTAGGGAACAAGCTCCAGAGGTGTGGAAATTAAGCCCCTGGTCCAAACAGAGTCTTTACTAAACCTTTTCAAGGGTATCAAAAGGGAGGGGATCCTCCTGCAGATCCCACACAACTGAATCCTCTCCAAATGGTGTCAGCTTCCTTGCTAGTCTGCAACTACAGGTTCCTAATAAGGCTCTCAACTGTTTAGCCTCGCAGTTTCCTCGCATAAGCCTATGCAAAGGCCATAGAGTTGTGGGCACCATGCTAGACCATCAGGCAATTGCCTGCAACTCTATGGTGTGTGTGTGTGGCACTGCACGGGCCGACTGTGGGCCAGGTAGGGATGGGCGAACAGAATGGAGTTTGTAAATTCGGTTCGGTTCAGTTCGGTTTGCAATTCGAGTTTGGAAATTTGGTTCTGTTTGGTTTGAAATTCAAGTTCAGTTTGGAAGTTCGGTTCGGTCGACCGAACAGACCGAGTTCGGTCCGAACTCCGAACTGCGTTTGCCCATCCCTAGGGCCAGGGAGCCCTCTGGGTTCATCTGAAGCTGACCCAGGCTGGAGCTGACCCATTTGAAGTGAGTGGACATGAAGATGCACCTGCAGAGCAGCTCCAGAGACAGGCAGTCGCTGTATCCATCTAAAAGCACCCACTCTGTCAGGGTATTCAAAGCCACTCCCAAACCTGTAGTGAGTGATTAGAGCACTCTTGTGCTCTTAGTTCTGGCCTCCTCCCCACCACTACAGCCATCCCAGCCCTCCAGTTTAGGGAGCAAGCTTTGGCCATTTTTAAATGGGATAGGAGGGGGTGGGCTGGGTGGGTGGAGTGCTGCTGTGTGGGCAGTGCATGGGGGGAGGGTGCAGATGGGCGCACCCCCCCAACACCCACCTCCACGCATGGAGCAACCCAACTTTTTGCCAGTTGCTCCATGCGTGGGGATGGGTGGAGGTGTGTGGGTTGCGGGAGTGTGTGCCCATGCACCTCCACATTCAAACGATGTGGTCACTAGGTTTCCACTGGGTGAATCTCATTTAAAAACAACCTTTGTCAACATGTCTGTAGACAACGTGTGTGACATTCCTGTGCTTTAGACAACTTAGGATCTGGAGGGACAAAATCTTTGTGAGAAGAGTTAAGCCTTCCTGTTCCTCTTCAGGTTATGGCTCTTACAACCCCTGACTGCCAGGAAGGCAGGGTTTGGGTACAGGGGTGGCATCAGGCTATTGCAGCAGAGATGGCCTCCCTCATTGGATGCGGGTGTTGACAAAGAGGGAAAGGAGGGAAGGGGTTTTCAGGGTCCCTAAGAAAGGAAATAAAGTCTGGCTTAAACTGCCCAGTCAGGGAATTCTGGAGTTAAGTAGAATAAAGACTCTCTAAAATGAATGGGTTTTTTTAAATTATAGAGTTGTGGGAGTGGCTCTACATTTAAAGCGGCTGCATCACTGTGTTAAAATCACAAGTATTTATTTATTATATAATTGGTATGATGTCTCCTATCACTGTGAAATTTGGGAGGGAGGATTGCTGTGGTGAGGGCTAACCTCTGTCCACATATCAGGCACATCAGATGAAAAAGAAGAAAGTTACAGATGTTTGATGTTTGGAGACAGAATGTCCCTATGTGATTTTTCTTTTATTCCTGGAGATTTGTTCCTGGAGGCTGCTTTCACAAGAGACGCTGATTGTGGAATTGTAATTTGCTCTTGCAAGTTAACTGCACACGTGAGTACATTATTCTGCATTCATCCCACGAGTTATGCCTTCAGTACTTGCACATTACCAGGTTCCAAAATCCTACTGTTACAGTGACGAGTGTTATGGTTGTGCAAAATTGGGAATGTGGGAATACCTCTCAGTATTACAATCATGGAATAGCAAGCGTGGAAAACAGCAAACCAGCAGGATGGAGCTATGGTTCATTCCCAGCTAGTTAATTTTAGATGGCTTGTTAATTTCAACTCCCTCCGCTGCCGGCTTGCTAATATCACCTTGCTCTGCTGGAGTCTTGTTAATTTCACCCAACTCTGACACCAGTTTGTTAATTTTACCCAGCTCTGCTGCTGGCTTGTTAATTTCAATTCTCTGCCGGCATGTGGATTTCAACCCTGCTCTGAGGTCAGGCAGGTAGCAGGCACAGGGGAAAAGGGGGAAGATGAAAATTGTGCAAAATTTGCACTCTTAAGAATGGTAGATCCCGCAACTAGTGACATCAATGTAAAGCGCACAAAGAAAACTGCGGGAGACACGTCTTGTGAGATGGGTACCCTGAAAATAAATGGCACAATTTTAAGATTGTGGGAATATCACAGAAACAAGAAAATCACGGGAGACACCATCTTGTGTGAAAGCAGCCTTTGTTCTAAATTCAAGTGGAGTTTTAGTTTTTGTAAATCTGTTGTATAGTTTTGAAGTTCTGATGTTTTGAAGTGCTCATTTTGGCAAATGGGAAGAGTGAGAAAAACGACTTCCCACCGTGTTTCACTATTGTTCTATTTAACGTGCGGAGATAAGCTTTTGTGAAGGCAACTGGTGGAAGGACGTGAGTGACACTTATTGCAGACTGTTGTATGGACATGAGTGGCATTTATTACACCCTATTGTATGGACACCAGGGAAGTTTATTGCACACTATGGGGTGCAATAAACTGGGACGGGCTGAAATAATAATAAATAAACTGGATCTGGGAGAATACTGGAGCTGTCAGTAAAGGCAATAAACTGGAGCTGGCACAAGGAATGCTGACTGGAAACAATTGTATTGTATTGTATTTATTTGTTTGACCATTGGTCTTAAACAAAAATCATTACATAGTACGTAATAACCCAAAAATACACAAATATACAAAATAACCAACACTTTTATAACCAATTTCCATTAAAAAAAAACAACTTATCTTATTTAAAACATAATAAAACATAATATAACTCCGCTCAGCAAAAGTATCTAAACCTCAATGGCCACAACCTGTAGAATTACCTACTGGAACTCTACATTTGGCCACCGAACCTCTCCTCGAGCAACTTATTTCGAGATGCCAAGGCTCCCCTACAGAATTTTGCCACTTGCCTGGCAACCAAAGAATTTTGAGGGCCCATACACCTAATTAGAAGCTCAGGCCACAACGATACCCCTGTCTGAGTGAACAATGGTTTTAAAAATGTCTTTCGCAAGTAGCTGTAAATTGGACAACTAAATAGTACATGTGATAAATTTTCAACCTCGCTTTGCTCACATAGAGTACAGAGTCTTAATTCTTTAGCGATACCTTTGTACCGCCCCTCCGTCCAAGCTGAGGGGAAAAGATTCAACCGGTACAGAGTATATGCACGCCTTAAGACGGGATCGCTCCATTCATGGAGATAGCTATCCCTCCCCACCCCCATCTGGATAAGATGATAATCCGGGGCGACCCTTTGCAATCTTAAGTCCACCTGCAACCCCTGGGCATCTTGGTCAAGGATACGCTTCTTTAGCATGAATCTAGACTTTGAAAAATCAAATAAGAGAAAGAATTCTCTAGAAAAGCCTAACTTGTGGACTTCCTTCTCTAACCCTACTTGCCATACCTGATTTTCCTCCTGGGCCAGGCTTATTAAGCCCGATTCAGGCCCCCCAAAAATACCCCTGAGCCAGAATGTCAACATCATTATCAAGGCTCTTGCTTTTATCGAGGGCATATTAGCCTCTGCCCTTAGCAAAACAGCCGGGGTGCCCCCTGGCAACCCCAATATGTTCTTGAGGAACTTATTCTGATATTTTTCAAGACTATTCAGATTGCCTAGCCCCCATATTGGGATGGCATATAGAAGATGAGAAAGAGTTTTGGCCTTGAACAATCGCAATGCTGGGGACACCAACTGGCCCCCTTGCCTATAAAAAAAGGAAACTATGGCTGCCGTAGATCTAATTACCTGACTTTCTACATATTTCAGATGGTGGGCCCATGAGCCATTTGCTGACAGAAAAACCCCCAGATATTTGAACTGATTTACCTGTTCAATTTGTACTTTCCCCATCCTCCATATGTTTCTGATTTTCTGAGTCGACCTTCCGGTAACTAATACTTTAGTTTTCTCATAATTTACCTTCAGGTCCTGCTGCCTGCAATATGTCTCAAACCTTTGAAGGGCTCTGTTCAAACCTATCCTTGTCTGCGAGAGAAGAACCGCGTCATCGGCGTATAGCAAGATATAGATGTGTCTGGATCCCAGTCTTGGGGGATGATGCGTGCTGACCCTCATAAATTCCACCACATCATTTATAAAGATGTTAAATAAGGAGGGGGCTAGTATACACCCCTGCCTAACCCCTCTCCTCACTTGAATTTCTGATGACAGTGGTAATGATGTCGCCACTCTAACCTGCAGTGAGTTGTCCGTATGCAGCTTGATCAGCAGGTATAAGAGGCGCACATCAATCGTGGATACCCTTAACTTATGCCACAGTCGTTCCCTATTAATAGAGTCGAATGCGGCTCGTAGGTCAATAAAAGCAAGAAATAAATTTGCCCCTTTACTCTGACCTGGGCACTTCCTACCTACATATTTTGTTATTATAGTCGTCAAAACGTGAATCTGAGACACGGTTGAGTTGTTCCTCCTAAAGCCCGCCTGCTCAGGTTCTAGGTAGGAAACATAATCCATCCAGTCCTGTAACAATACCAAGAGATACTTGGCATACAGTTTACCAATTACCGACAGTAAACTAATTGGTCGATAGTTTTCCGGCAACTTAGGATCCCCCTTTTTATAGATTGGGATTACAATACTTGCCAGCCAGTTCTTAGGTATACTCCCTGTATTGTTTATGACAGTGAAAACTCCTGCCAATGTCTCAGCCCACCAATCTAACTGGGCCTTCAATAGTTCTACCGGGACAAAATCCACGCCTGGTGCCTTTCCTGAGTTTAGGGTCAAAATTAAATCTTTCACAATTTCAGGAGATACTGGGGGCCATCCAGGGAGCAAATCAATTGGCTGCATATCCAAATCATAGATGGCTGCTGAGTGCTGGAAAACTGACGAAAAATACAGTTCCCAGTCTTCAGCTCTAACCAATGCTGCATTCCCCCTATCTTCCCCTACACCAATGTTCCGGGCTAGCCTCCAGAAACTTTTCCAGTCCCTCTTTCTCACCACCTCCTCTAAGAGTTTCCATTGGGCTAACCAATATTCTCTCTTCTTTTGGGCCAGCATCTTCCTATATTGGGCCCTGGCTTCCCAAAAAGCCATTTTATTTACCTCTATTGGGACTGGAAACAATAAAGACAGCAGGAATGCCAGTTAGAGGTAATGGGGCTTTGGGAATGCCAGTAGCCCTTAATGAGCAGTAAACCAATACAATGGCAGATGCTTAACTGAAACCAAGGGAGTGAGGGAGGATCTGAAATGTCAAAGAAGGTGGGGGTGGGACTAAAAAAAGGCTGGGGGAAGGACTGAGGAAGGCACCTAGAGATGGGGAAGGGAGCTGGGTGAAATTATGACAGGTAGGAGGCCATTCAGAGCATCTAGAATAATGGGGGAGTGAGGTGGGGCTGGGTTGAATGATGGATATAAAGCCACCAAGAGCAGCTGGAATGACAATGGGCTGGGTGAAATAATGGGTAGGAGGACACCAGGAACAGCTGGAGTGATGAGGGGCAGGGTGGAATGATGGGAGTGGCTGAAATGACGGGGTGCTGGATGGAATGACATGGAAGAGACCAGAAGTAGCTGCTGGAATTATGTGGGGCTGGGTGGAATGACAATACAAGAACACTAGGAGCGGCTGAAATGCAGGGTGCTGGGTGGAATGACACGTAAGAGGCAACCAGGAACGGCTGGAATGATGGGTGAGAGGATACTGGGAGCAGCTGAAATGACAAGGAACTGGGTGGAATGATGGGTGCGAAGACCTAGCCCCCTTCACAGTCTTTCCATTTCCTCTCCGTGGCTTCTTTGCCCCTCCTGGTGAAGGAACAAAGTCAAGGCAGACACTGTATGGCATTAGCTGTATTGAGGAATTTTACATGCGTTAGACAGAATTCTGCTAGGCCTGTAATCTGCCCACTACAGGCCGATACAGTAGTTTTTGTAGTACCTCATTGCATGACATAATAGGGCAAATATCGCACTGCCCTTAATCACCTGGGCAGCGTGCAGATGCACTTGAGCTGCTGCCCGAGAAAGGAGCTATAAATGAAAGTGCAGTTGTGGCCACTGTGGCGATGGAGATCAAGCACATAATGCTGGTGCAGGGAGGAGCTTGCTCTCCCCAGCTTCAGTGTTGCACTAATTTTCAAAGTGGCCAATGGGAGGAAAAATATTCTCCATCTCTGCTTTATTCATTACACTGAAATGCAGATGGGCCAGGTGAGAAACATATGGAGCTTCAGCTAGTGTTGCCTCAATTCTCTTAGGACTGAATTGTCAAAGTCAGTCACACATCTTCCACTGAATGCAATGGGAGTTGGGCAGCATTGCTAATTTAACTGTGTCGTTTCAGCTGGAGATGCTATCCCTTCGCAAAAATTAATTAACATCGTCACCGGCCTCTGCAAAAATAAAAACCCTGATCCTATCTCCTACTTAGGTTAATGGCCAAACCTGTGGTATGAATCAGATCTTAACTAGCTATAGGGTAGTGTTAACAGCCACGTAGCTCAGTAGAATTAAGTTTGCAGGCTTCACTTCAGATATGCATTTCATTGTTGGTTGGGGGCCAAATTTTCTGGGATTGTTTGAATATTAGTGTCAATAATATTAATTCAAATGCGAAACTGAGGCAGAGAGATTAATTAGGCCCAAATTTGCTTATTTTGAGTATCTCGGTGTTCACATTCCTAGATGCCCATGACCTGATTTTTGGAGGTACTGCACTTTATAACTGTAATTAAAATCACTGGTCCTAGATGTAACTCAAGGGGCTGTCTATAAAGTATGTCATGTCTCGAGTTGAGAAGGAGTTAGCAGTGTTGTGACAATTTGTGCTGGGATGGCTATCGATTATACACAATGTCATATTCACACATGCTTCTCAAGTTGAATCAATCAGTACTTGGTCAAAAGCTGCTGTGATCTCCCTTGTTTCCTCTCTCTCACCGCCGAGTTGCCTCTTCCTTTTTCCATTCTGCTCCCCCACATCTTCCTTCCCTCATGCCCTGGTTATTTCTCTGTGCTTCTCTGTCTGCTTCAGTTCCCCGGTGCTCTCTTGCACTGTCCACTCTGTCTGCATATTGTCTGTGCAGGTCTCTTCCGTGCCCCCCATTGCTCTCCATGGCCACCTGAAGTTTGGAAAGATGTTTCTAATCCATTGTTTTTCAATAAATGTCCTATATTTGACAGGTGTAAATACAGTCCTTACGTGTAATAGGGTTCAATGTTATAGATATTGCAAATATGTACTGGGCTGTACATGATTCTTGGGACACACACTTTTTTTGTGTGTGTGTGAAGGCTCCTATACTAATGTGGCAAATTGTGACAACAGGAAAGAGTCTCAAAAATATGGCTTGAAAAGTATGAGATATTCTAAGGACAGCGCTTTGAGGCCACTTTTAAAAGTATGACCTGTCCAAATTCACTCAGGAAAACCATGGGAGACCAGAAACTAAAACCCAGCCCAAATCTCTTCAGTGAGTTATGGCTCCCATTCCTGCAGAGAGAGAGAGGCCTGAACAGATACTGGTTGCAGAGTCCTTATGTTAGCACTGCAGATGCCTGAACTTCCTCCTCAGACTGTTTATGTAGTTTGCACATTCCTCCTGGTTGACAGCTCGTGAACATGTTAGGGATGTGATAAATATACCATAGGCATGGATGTGATCCATAGTATAGGGCTGATCCCAGGTGGCATGCACACTAGACATGGGGTGCAGGTGCGCAACATGTGTACAGGATGTGCACGCAATGTGTGCTCATGGTGTGCAATGAGTGTGTACCACGAGTACAGTGGATGTGCAGTTACGTGTGTGCACAGGACCACTGTCAGTACCATCTCTCTATAGGAACAGTAGAGCAGTCTTAATGATTGCATCAGGTATGCAGGATGATCTACGTGCTGTGCATTTTGCTCAGTCTATAGCTGTAGCTTTTGTTAACTGCTATTCTGCCTGCTATTCTGGATAAACCTAGCCTGCATTTATTTTATCATTTGTTTATTGCTTTCCCCTCCTTGTGTTTAAATGCTTAAAATGTTAATGGCGTTTTGTCTAGCAGCCCCCTTCCAAGGGATTGCTTTCATATATATTTCTGTCCTATATTTGCTCCGTCTACAGTGAGGACATTTATTTGCCCAAGAAACGGTTCCATGTGGCATATGCTCACCAAGAGAAGTTGATCTAATAAAAGATACCATCTGAACTACTCTGTCTCCATCTTTAACATTAAGATTGTAAGCTCTTTAGATTGTAAGCTCTCGGGCAGGGACCGTGTCTATCTTATTCTCTGTAAAGCGCCAGGTACATCGCTGGCGCTATATAAAAGCTTATAATAATAATAATAATAATAATACGGTCACATTTATTTGTAAGGACATCTGGTCTGTGAGGCGGTATCCAGTGCAGACTATTTTGGGCATGGAGGGGATCCATCTGGTGATCGATTTGGCTGGAGACAGATTGGGGCTGCTGCTCATACACCGCGCACCCATCTGTATGGCAGCATCCCTACATGCCGTAGCTGAGTTGGTGTCAGGGGTGGTCTTGCAGTCTTCAAGGACCTTAGTCCTGGGGGATTTCAACATCCACACTGACACCGACCTTGGGGGAGCGGAGCATGAGTTCATGGCCACCATGACAACCATGGGACTGTCTCAGAGGATTGTGGGCCCGACGCATGATGGAGGACATACCCTTGACCTAATATTCTGCACTGGCCTTGGGGATCTGGTGGTGGAGGATGGATTAACTATGCCCTTGTCATGGACGGATCATTATCTCCTCCGGACCAGTCTCCTGGCGCATGTCTGACCCCGGAGAGGTGTAGGATCAGTTCAGTTGGTCCGC
>QEPC01008404.1:964541-988643 GCA_003113815.1 Sphenodon punctatus | reverse complement strand
GGGGGAGGGGAGGCGGTCTGTGTGCAGCTGGTGAAGTGCCACTGTGGGGGCCATGCATGGGAGAAGGGTGCAACAGGCGCACACCCATCGCCACCCACCTCCACGCATGGAGCAACCCACCTTTTTGCCGATTGCTCCGTGGGTGGAGGGGTGGGTAGAGGTGGGTGTAGACAAACATGCGGGGATGCGTGGGTCAGGGGAGCATGCACCCATGCACCACCACATTTAAACAAGGTACTCCCCCACGTGGACACCGGGTGCCCATCTGTGGGAGTGTCTCGTTTAAAAATGGCCTGACTCCTATTTTATTAAACTGATTATATCCAGGGGAAAAACAATATTCCCTTCAATGTCCTTATGAAAAAGAAAGGTGAACTCCTGGAAGGCAGGTGCGGTCGCAGAAGGCTGGAGGAGGGAAAACAAAGTGCTAATATTTGAAAAGTGGGAAAGGAAGACCTGGGGAATTGGAGACCAGTCTGATTGACTGACTGTATGGAAATTTAATAGAACAAATGATAAAACAATGGTTTTGCAGAGCACCTGGAGGAAAATAGGCCAATTACTTGTAGCCAGCATGAGTTTGTAAAGAACAAACCATGCCAAACTAATCTAGTTCTCTTCTTTGGCAGGGTCACTGGTTTAGTAGACAGGGGGAATGCAATAGACACAATATATCTCAGCTTCAGTAAGGCTTTTGACACTTGCATAAGAAAACTAGAGAAATGTGGGCTGGAAGGAATTACCATTAGCTGCGTTCACAATTGCCTAAAAGCTGCATTTAAAAAACTTTAATTAGTGACAAACTGGGAGGAGGTATCGGGTGAGTCCTACAGGGCTCTGTCCTGGGTCCAGACCTCTTCAACAATTTCATTAATGACTTGAACTCTTTTTACATGAGACACTCCCACGCATGGACACTCATCATCCACGTGGGGGAGCGTCTTGTGTGGGTGCATGCTCCCACAATCCACGCATCCTCATGCATGCCTCCCCTAACCGTCCCACAAAGAGCAACTGGTAGCAGTGCAGGGTGCTCCATGCGTGGAGGACCAATGTGCGCCCATATGCACCCCCTGCATGGCCCCCACAGCGGCATGCACATCAACTGCCCCCTCTGCTGTGGTCTGTTTAAAAAGGGCCTTGGATGAAGGAGTAGTGCGTATACTAATTGACTCTGCAAATGGCACAAAGCTGGGAGGGATTGCAAATGCTCTGAAGGACAGCCGTAGATTTCAAAATGATCTTGTCAAACTGGAGAACAGGGCTGAAAACAATAAAACAAAATTCAAAGACAAATGAGAAATTTTATAGGCAAGAGAAATCAAATGCATAAATTCACAAAGGGGATAACTAGCTAGATATTAACACTGCTGAGAAAGATCTGGGGCTGATAGTGGACTACAAACTGAATATGCATCAGCTATGGGATGCTGTTGCAAAAAAGACAAATGCCATTTTTGGTTGCACCAGCAGAAGCATGGTATCCAAGACCTGGGTAGCAGTATGGCATTAGCTCACCCAGGTTTGGCCTTAGCTGGAGTACATTTCCAGTTTTATGTACCACGTTTTATGAAAGATGCAGACAAACCAGAGAGTAACAAAAGTGATAATGGACTTAGAATGCAAGTCATATTAGGAAAAGTTGAAGGAAGTGTCTATGCTTAGTCTAGAAAAGAGATGACTAAGGTTCAAGGACATGGTAACAGTTTTCAAATATTTAGCAGTTGTCAGAAGAAAGACTGTAGAACTAGACCCCATGGGTTTAATCTGCAGGAAAGTACATTTAGTTTTAATTTTAATTAATATTAAAGAAAACCTTCTAAGAATAGTTGAGCAATGGACTAAATTGCCCAGGAACAGTGCAGAATATCTGGCATTTGAGGTTTGTAAGAAGAAGATGGACAAAATTCAGGTTAGGTTGAGGCAGAGTGAATCCTACTCCAGTGCAGGGCGTTGAATGGCCCATGAGTTCCCTTCAGGTCCTACGATTCTGGGATTCTTTTCCACTCTGTGTCCCTACTTCATTTCCTTTGATAAACACCTGCAAAAGGCCATTGTGATGGGGGAATTCATTTGGATAAAATACAAGCTTTCCTTCCTAGGTTCTTCCAGAACTCGATGTATCAACGTACTATGTGAAGGGAAGGACATCTGGTATCACAACTCTTTTCTGGTGACTCTTTTTTCTTTTCCAGGCCAGTTCTATAGGCCAGAGATGTTTAGATATGAAGCAGCACTCTAGTTCTACCACATGAGCTCCCTGTAACCATTTGTCACTACTAAAACCCACTAGCCCTTCAGAGTAAAGATCTATTTATTAGCATATAGGGTTGGGTTGGCGCACATAACAATGACATGCAAAGGGCAACAGTGGGGAACTGAAAGCTTCTGCTTCAGTAGGAAGAGGACTCATGGACTGTATCGTGGGCCTGGCTTCGCTGTCTCCCTCTTCTTCTCTTGGTGCTCCCACTGGGAGAGGCAGCAACCGGGAGATGGTGGTTTTCCCTGCCGCTGCTTTTGTGAATGTGGCAACAGGGAACTCCCTCCTCCTTTCTGTGCTTCTATTCAGAGTGGCAAGTTGGCAGGAAGACAGTGCTGTTTGAACAGGAGCACAGAAAGTGGTGGCAGGGAGGAGACAGTAGCGGGGTGACAGCTCCAGAGAAATCCAGGACTTCTCTGGAGCTGCCTTCCAGCTGTGGGTCACTCCTTGCTAGCGTTTTTGCTGCTGCTGCTGCTGCTCTGCTGCTGCAGCTATTGCTGCTGCTTGCTCAGGGATGGGGCTAAGAGGAGCCAGCTTTGGTGGTCTCCACTGGTTTCCTGCAGCCCCATCCCTGAGAAGCAGCAGCAGAAGCTAGGTCAGGGAATGGACTGGTTCCGTTCTGTGCCACAACTTCCAAACCACCCTTCCCAACCCCCTAACAGCTGGATGGGGAGCCACTGGTCACCCACCAAGCTGTCACTTCAGAATACTTATCTACACACAAGCTTTTTTGTGTGTGTGTGGGGGGGGTTAATGCAAAAAAACTTGTGAGTAGCTAATGACACGTTTCGTTACACCTTGGATAATATCTTTGAACTATGGCCGCTTTTAGACGTGCAGCTGGGATCAGGCCGGCAAAACAGCCGCGGCGCTGTTTTAGACGAACCGGAAGCAGAAGTTGTGTGCGTGATCCGGGGCCGCGCATTCTTTGCCGACCGTGAGCGAACCACCCTGATCTCTCTGGGGTGACATACGCGGCCGGAAAAGAATGCGCGGCGCCAGATCACGCGCACAACTTCCGCTTTCGGTTCGTCTAAAACAGCTCCGCGACTGTTTCGCCGCTCCCGCGCCTGATCCAGCTGCACGTCTAAAAGCGGCCTCAGTTTGATGTTTGCTCTCTGTTTTTCTATGGCCACGAGAACTGCAAAAGAGGCCTACAAAAGAGGCCATGCCTGAGTGGTTGTGTGGGTTTTGTTTTTTTGTGCTGGATTACTTCCCTGGCTCTCATTTCCCTAGATGAAACAAGGATTTTTGTGGGGCTGCGGCAAATATGCAGAATTATCAGGGTTTTTCCTGTAACTTGAACGCCAAGGGGATGTTGGAAGAGGCAGCCAAAGCCAGTTGGATTGGGAAAACGTAGACTGTGTTCTCACCTGCGGCGGTGGCGGCGGCAGTGGGAGGGGTGAGGGAAGACGCGGCAGCGCGGAGCAGTCGGCCAACGGGAAAAGAGCCGGTGTGAATGGGGATCTGCCGCAGCTTCTCTCGTGCATGTCAGGGCAGGATTTTGCACCTTGCCATGTGCAAGAGAAGTCGCGGCAGATCCCTGTTCGCACCCATTCTTTTCCCATTGGCTGGCTCCTCCGCACTGCGGTGTCTTCCCTCGCCCCTCCCGCCGCCGCTACCGCAGGTGAGACACAGCCTAAACATTAGAGAAGTGAGAGCGAGTTTTGTCTTTGAACAGAGCTCTAACCAAAACAACACTGAACAAATCCACCTCATCAGAATGCATGGGTATGGATCCAAACTTCCTGGTCCCTTGAATGTCAGAACTATTATTGTCCCTACTTCTGGCCTTTCTTCCTCACACAAGGCCCAAAACAATCTAACCTGTATGAAGTAAGGCCCATGTTTTGCCCTGGGAGATTGCATGCAAAAGGCACAGTTTGACCTCAAACTAGTTGGATTGGGAAGCTTCCTGATCCCTTGACTAGTTGTTCAGGATTAACTCTTGCTTTGCCTTGTGTTTTTCCTTTTTAAGAATCCCCCTATTGAGATCAACAGGATAGCATTCATTTTACATAATCTGCTGGGGCAGGGTTAGGTCAACTGACGTCAAAGAATCCTCCTTAGAAGTGTTCCTTCATCCCCCGCAACCTCAAAATGATCCTTCATATGAACTTAAATGATGAGCTTTATTGTAGCATTTGAATCTGCAGTGGAACAAAAGGCCATTTCACTCTTGGCCGGCAATAAGCAGCAATGGATTTCTGTTTATGAATAGGCTTTTTCCCCCCTTCTTCAGCAAGGAAGTAGGGGAGCCCCTTATGGCGAGCCCATCTCCCTTGGGAAGCACAACTCCTGCCCAGATTGCCTATCTTCATCAACACAATGAAAAATCTCACATATCAACAAGGGCCTGTCCCCAAGAGGAAGCTATTTAACAGCAAATTGGCCTGGTAATTTTTAGTGATGACCTTGTGTTAATTACAAGTTGCTATATTAGTAAATCTCTTCTGAAGGCCAGCTGTTGTGTTGGCATTAGCTCCTTGACTCATAATCAACTGTTTGTTTTTACTAAATCCCAGGGCAGCCTTTCTTCTCCTGACTCTAATGTGACTAGGTGAGCGCACACCCTGTTATGTAGAATACTTTACAGGGCAAACACTATAGGTAACAAGGTTTCCACCCATCCCTTATTTAATTGATTTATCCTGCAGGGTGGCCACCCATCCTTTCTTTTAAGAGACCATCCCTTACTTTATTGATTTTTCACAGGAGTAAGGGCAGGCTGAATCAGAACATGATTAAACCTTGTTTTCAGTGCAGAGTTCAGCATGAAGAAACCCAGTATTTTAACAAATACTAAACAGAAAGGTCTCCTTTGGTGTTGTCTTAAGACTGCACTCCACTGAATTTGCCCACCTGAAATTAAGGGTGATTTCAGATGTGCAGGGCCTGGAGGGCCAACATGCTCAACCCCAGACTGGCATCCGTCTCAGATCCCGGTCAGTGATGAAGCCATCCGTCCTTTAGACATGCTGGCTTCCATCACTCTGGGGAACCTTGGAGGGGGCGGGGCCGTGTGGTGCAACGTGTGACTGCACAGCCCCTCCTCCACTTCCACGACCACCTGCCCTCGGGAAGACAGGCGGGCGCAGCAGCCAATGCAGCCGCTGCACCCGATCCCGTACCGCCGTGGTCGGGGCCACGATCCGTGATGGGCCAAGGTAACAGATGTTACTTTTGGCCCATCATGGATTGTGGTCAAGCTAACCACGGTTCTGGGGATGGGGCCAGCACCAGCCTCAAAACCGTGGTTAGCTTTGACCCCCACCAGAGATACAGTGTGGTGAATATCTGGCGGGGCTCAAACAGTCATGCACAGGATCACAGCCACCACCCTGAATTCATTGTGTTTCAGGGTGGTTGGCTGTGATCTCGTCACGTCTGAAATTACTCTAAGACTGTGGTGGCATTTAGACGTGCGTTTAAATTGCACAGCCGCGGCGGCGGCATCGTGCGATTTTAAAGCACTGCGCACTTCCGGGTTGGTGTGAATGCGGTGAGTGCGCACATTTCTGCCTAACCCGAACTGTTGGAGTGCGGTTTGAAAAGCTACTCGGAGCAGCTTTTCAAACCGCACTCCAACTGTTCGGGTTAGGCGGAAATGTTGCATTCACACCAACCCGGAAGTGCGCGGTCACCGGTGCTTTAAATCGCACGATGCCGCCGTGGCGGCTGTGCGATTTAAAGCACGTCTGATTGCGCCCTTAGTCTTATGGCTTTATTCCCTCCCTGTTGTCCATCCCCACCTCCAATGCAGCAGTGGAGAGATTATTTTCCTTGTGTAAGCAGACCTGGGCAGATTACAGGAACCTGCTAAATATTGATTCTGCTAAAGGCTGAGTTTCAATCTAATTTCAGTTGCACATGTAAAGAGTTTGATGAATTGATTTCAAAATACAAAGATGTTTTGAAATGTAGTAACCTATTAATGTTCAACTGAAGCCAAGGACCAACTGAAGCCTGCCTGGCCCAGTGTGAAGGGTTGTCATGGCAACCATGGCTGCCTATCATGGCAGGGGGTGGGATGCCGGCCACAGTGCAGGGGTGGAGCCAGCCAGCAGGGCATCATTCTCTGCCCCCGCTCCTCAGCTGGGTCAAGCCACAGGAATGTGTATGCACCCTGAGCTGACCCAACTGAGAGTGGCCCTCCCACCCCAGGACATGCAGCCATGGCAGGGGGCGGGGTGCTGGGCTCAGTGTGGGGGCAGAGCTGGCCAGTTGCACATTCATGTGGGCTCCCTAACCACCCCAGCGGCCTGGTTGCTGGCACGTTTGTTGGCCATCCGGACCTGGTCAGGACCTTGTTGCCGATGGGTTCCCGACCCATCAGATCAGGTTGTGATGGTGGCGCTCCACCATCACTTCTGTTAACAACCTCTGTGCTTCTGGTTCTCTCTTCCTCTCTGCTCTGTTTAGACGGTAAGATATTCAGGGCAGGGAACTGTCTCATGATACATGTAGATATGGGCTATTTTTACATGGATGCTAAAACTAGAATAACATCACTCAACCCAGGTTTAAATGTCCATGTAAAAACCCAATCCTAGTTTAAATTATCCAGGTTAAGGTTGAACCCAGGTTTATTTAATCCTCATTTTCAAGGATTTATTTAACAGGGGATCAAATAAGCCCGGGTTAACATCCGTGTAAACTGTAAATCCAAATTGAGCATAGATTAGTAGATATAACAAACATCCTCTCTACCCAGGAACATCTCTATGGTTGTCAGAGCTTACTGGGGCTCTGGCCAGAAAATCAGCATTTTTATTTCTCTTCCCCCAAACCTGGTGTGATATGAGCCGTGGGATCGTTCAAAGATATCTCTGAGGAACAAAAATCATAGAAGAAGAAGGCGATGGAATTCAGCAGCGAATCATCATGGGATTTTTCAGTCATCCGTGTTAGTCTAAACCCATATTAACCATGAACTCTGTGATCCCAGATTAATGGTTATTCTGAGTTGTAAATATCCATGTAAACAGGAACCCATGATTAAGAATTGGGGATTGTAAATACGGGTTAGTGTCTGTGTAAAAGCAGCCACAGACTGGTCCCAGTCTCAACTAGGATCTCTAGATGTAGGTTTCCAAACTGGGGATTGTGATCCCAGACATCTGTCAATGGGGTCATAATCCTTACTGATGTTTGGCGTACCTTGCATACTCTTTGTTAATACCTGGGCATGGGCTTAGAGTTAAGTCTCAAAATGGGGTCACAAAGGCAGAAGTGTGGGAATAATGTCTACTTTAGGCTCTTCTTCATTATAACCACTAACTAAGTAACTAGTAAAATATTCACAGGCTATAAACTACATAGCATCTAGGGTTGCCACCTTTGGTCATTTTTTACCTGTCACTTCCATTTTGGCCTAGGGAAGTATCAGGTAAAGAAACGCACCACAGGTGTTCCATCCTAACGGCATCTGAACACAACTTTTATTTATTTATTTGGATTTATATCCTGCCCTTTCCCACAAGGGAAACACAAAAGGGAGTTTTCCATCATAAATCATACACAAATAATATAAAAAACCCAATACAAATAATTAAACCATATAAAATACCAATTAAAACCACTCCCACCCTCATACCTCAAATGCTCTTACACTGCCCCTGGAAAAGGCTCACCTTCAGGGGAAGGGAGTTCCAAAGCTGTGGGGCAGCCACCAAGAAGGCCCAGCTCGTATTACCTGGTACAAGGGTTGCCACCTTTCTTTGGCCTGAAAAGGAGTGGGGTCATGATGAAACAGAGTGGGGCAAAGGGAGTCTCCTTCCCCTTTTGGATGTGGCCAGCCCCTACACTGGAGCATCATGACATCTCAGTACTCCACATGGGTCAGAATCGTGCCAGTAAAAGGGTGGGAGAGCCTCTTTATTCCAGCTCCTTCCAAAGATGATCCGTCCCAGCACTCCAGCTAACCTGGGGAAATAGAGGATCCTCTCAGAGCCTCTAGATCAAACCTGGAGGCAATGGCGTTGAAAGACTGTGGTGGGCCTGGACACATGTCCCAATTATGAGGGCCCCCCCCCCTCCAAGAGCAGGGCCTGGAGCAATGACCTCCCCGAGGGGTCTCCCGGCCAGCCTCACTCTCTTCCCACAAAGTGTGTGGTGCTGTCCTGGCTCCTAGTGAGACCTCCTGGAGTAACAGTAACCTGACCAGGAAGGACGTTTTAAGAGTCACTCCACCCCTGCCTGTTCTGAAAACCTCCTTTTTGATGGGGCCCTTCACAAGTGGCCTAATCACCACTAGAAAATTTTCAGAGCAGGTAAGGGCAGCATGCTGGTCCTGCTCCCTCCCCATGCCACTTGCAGGGGGTACCCTAGAGTCCAGAGCACAACTGATCCCTCTCACTTAGTAGTAGCTGCCCAGAGGGAAGGCAGCCCTACCTGTAGCATCCAGGCTCTAAGGTTGATTTAGTTCCAGTCAACTTTCCACGGTAGATCGCTGTTTAATGCAAACTACCCTGGCCTGTTTGGGATTTTGGTTTGCCCCAAGACTATTTTAAAACTTTCTCCCGCTGTGTGTGACCTGCATTGGCTTCCTTCAGCATCCCAGCTGGATACGAGCTAGATAAAGGCTCATGGCACAGAAACGTCTCTGAAATTACTGTTCATGAGGGGGTTAAAGAAGGGATGTAAATACAGTAGAGGTTCGCTCCCACCCTTACACTTCCTCACTGAGCATTGGACTCGGTTGACTCCTCCCTTTATGGGTGTTTTCAGATGTGATGGGGCGGCTTCGCCCCGTCACGGAAACAACCCTCAGATTCCCCGCCGGGATCACTCTGGCACGGTCAACAGACGTGCTGGGGGATCCTGGTGGGGAATCGGGGAGGGCGCAGGGTCGCACGGTGCAACATGCAGCTGCATGGCCCCGCCCCTTCACGTTCCCTCGCTTCCCGCCCTCTGGGGAGACAGGCGGGCGCCGCGGCCAATGCAGCCGCAGCGCCCACCCGAAATGACCACGGGCCGGAATTCTGGTGGGGATTCCGGGCTGTGATTGCCATCCAGACATGACGGGCCCCTTCATCCCCGCCGGGAATCTCCTTCACCACACAATTGGCACCGGTCCCGCAGATTCAGCCGATTGCGTGGTGAATGTGATTCCCGGCGGGGATTGAGCGTGGCAAACATCTGGGGGGGAACTTCCGGTTCCCCAGCAGATGTTACGGGACCATTCCCCACCACAGGGTATTGACTGTGGTTGAGCGTGATCTCATAACGTCTGAAAATACCCTATGTCTCCAATTCCATGTAAAGAGAAACCAATCATTGCTACCGATAGGGTGACCACCCCGCCACATGGAAATAAGAGGAAAACCACACGGAAAATCAAGGACAGGCGGGCCGGCCTTACCACAGGACTATTTTCTCTACCTTTGGGGGCCCTGCAGTAGTCACCATTTTCACCTGAGTAGAGAGTGGGATCCCCACCCTCTTCCAGTGGGGCTGCAAACATGACCACGTATAGGGCCCCACAGAGGGTGCCCTCCCAACGGGGCAGAACCACATTTTATCTTCACCCTGGGACCCACAAATTCTAAGGCTAGCCCTGAAAGACAGTGCTTTGGGTGTAAACAATGGCGGACCTGATCTGGGGTTATAGCCTGCTGTGGCCCACTTTGGCCTGATCGGGAAGATGGTAGCCCGGATTGTGACCCCGGAATTCTCAGTCAAAATCCTAGGTGAACACCTGGTGGCATACCAACAAACATGTCAGTGGCTTCTGGGTCTCAGCGGGTCACCATCACATTTGTTAACACCCAGAGAGGTGAAATGATTTACAGGACAGGCCGAGTGTGTGTGTAAATCAATGGCTGTAGTTACTTGTAAACCAGAAAAATACTAGAGCTGACTTTTCAAATATTTATGAAGCAGAAATAATAATTTCCCTGAAATTTCTTCAAAAGCAAACTGTTAAGAAGGATAACTTGCCCAAAGTGAAATGATAAGAAACTGTGAAAGAAATGTTCCCTGCAACTTGGTTATTTAATTATTATCCTATAGTCCATTGTCCAATGTTTCTATCCACACGCACCAGTTCAGTGATCAATGCAGAAAGACCTCTTCTGTGCTAACTTTGCCCTTGCCCAGCACACAAGCAAATACAGTTGCTTCCTCTCCACCACTTAGTGGTACTTTGCCCACTGAAAATAAGTGCCTCTAGGGATGTTTCTAGATGTTACAGAAACCTCTCGGAAACAAGTAATTACCATAATGTGTAATGATGGCCACCAATTTCTAGGTGTGGGGCAGTTACATTGCTGCTACACCATACACATGAGGTACAGGGTCCATCGTGGGCCCACCATGAGGAGCAGTTGCACATAGCTGTTGTGAAGTCTAAACAGGAGCTTACAACAGCTACATAAAAATCCCTAGGAGCAGCAAGAGGCAGCAGCTGGAAGAGCAGCAAATCCTTGGTAGCTGCCTCTGCTCTTGCCACCACAGCTTACTTTCTGCCCCCCCAACTGGGGGCAGAAGGAGTGACAGTGAGAGGCAGGTCTGGGCTCCTGGACCCCCCCGGCCTGGGAGAATAGTAAGCAGCAGTAGGAGTGATGGCAGGTTCCCACTGCTACTGCTGCCATCACTGCTCCCTGGGACCGATAATCAGAGTTTGGGGTTTCCACAGCTCAGCCTAGTCCTGTATGTTTGGATCAGTTTGAACTGGTATCTCCCTCTGATTGAAGGATTTGCTTCATCTCCCAACGATGGAGGATTTGCTTGGAGCAATGCAGGAAACCAGTTGTGAATTAGATCCTTTCCTATCCTGACTGGTGAAAGCCAGCCGAGAGACACTGGGGTCATTGCTGGCTGGGGTTGTCAATGCCTCTTTTCAGGAGGGTGGGGGAGTGGGGTTGGATGCTGGACACTCTTAAAAATGTAGTTGTCTGGCCCTTGTTTAAAAATATCATCTTTAGACGCTGACTCCTCGGCCAGCTATCACCCTGTATGTAACGTTCTCTTTTTAGGGAAGGTTATTGAATGGGTGGTTGCCAGACAACTCCAGGCTCATCTTGATGCTATTGGATTCCTGGACCTATTTCAGTCAGGCTTTTGTCCTGGGTATGGCACGGAGACTGCGCTTGTGGCCTTGGTTGATGATCTGCACCTGAAGATGGACAAGGGGAATTGCACTCGGATCTTTCAGTGGCCTTTGACACAGTTGATCATGAGGTGTTGTTGACACGTCTGCGGGAACTGGCGCGGGTGCGCGGGAGTGCTCTTGAATGGCTCTGTTTGTTTCTGTCGGGGAGGTCTCAGCTGGTGGTGATGAGCGACTGTTCATCATTCCCTTCTGACCTCTCCTGCGGGGTCCTGTAGGGTTCCATCTTGTCTCCCCTCTTGTTCAATTTGTATTTCAGGCCACAGGGCGAGGTCATTCAGAGGTTTGGCGTGAAGTGCCATCAATATTCTGATGACACCCAACTCTGCTTCTCTTTTTCATCCAACCCAGGTCCTGCAGTCTTGGTGCTTACCCGATCCTTGACTGTGGAAGGCAACTGGATGAGGGTGAGTGGATTGAAGCTAAATCCTGGCAAGACTAAAGGGATGATGTTTGGCTGGCTTTGTGACTTGGGGGGTGGGGGGGATTGGGACTCCTGTTATTGATAGGGTCTGACCCCCTCTGGTCACTCAGGCCTGCAGCCTTGGAGTGCTTCTGGACCCCTTGCTGCACCTGGATAATCAGGTTGCAGCAGTGGCCAGGAGTGCTTTTTACCAACTTCATCTGGTGAGGAGGCTGTGGCCTGATTCAGATCTAGCCACTGCCATCCATGCTTTCATCACCTCGAGACTAGATTACTGCAATGCGCTCTATGTGGGGCTGCCCTTGATTTCTGTTCGGAAGCTGCAGCTGGTGCAGCATGCAGTGCCCTGCCTCCTTTCAGAAACAGGTCACCAGGAACATGTTACACCAGTGCTCTGAAGTCTGCACTGGTTCCCTATAGTGTTTTGGGCATAATTCAAGGTGCTGGCTTTGACCTTTAAAGCCCTAAATGGCCTGGACCCTATATATCTAAAAGTCCGCCTTTCCTACCATGCCCTGTGGTCGTCCAGGAGCACCCTCCTGTGGGTTCCATCTGCCACTTTTGTCCGTATGACAGGGGCATGCGTGTGTGTGTGTTCTTGATTGCTGTCCCAATGTTGTGGAGCTCCCTCCCACTGGAGGCTTGTCTGAGTCTGAACATCTTTTGGGGGCCGTGTAAGACCTTTTTTTTCCGTAAAACCTTTGGCGGGCGGGGATAGGGATTGGGTGGGAGCTTGTTGGGTGGTTGGGGTTGGGTTGGGTAGGGTAGGGTTTTCTTTGTTGGATTCTATTTTAATGTCTTTTAATTGTATTATATATGTGTTTTGTGAGCCACCCTGAGCCTTCGGGGAAGGGTGTGGTAAAAACATAAACAAACAAACAAATAATGCCTACTGCATGTTTTTGTGTAAGCTGCCTATAGTCCAAATAAATAACCAGCAACTAGTCCAATGATGCACTAGGCAATGAGTGTGGAGGATTGACGCTGCTCTCTGTGACAGGTTTATGAAGCCGCCCCCCTCTCCGGAGTGCCACACTGGTTCGGTTACATGAGGAAGATAGCTCTTTCTCTGCCACAGCTCTAGCCCAGATGCTTCCCAAAACCACAATGCCCCTTAGGTTTGGGGATACTCCTGCAATTAGTATAAGGCCTGGTCTCCAGTCTCCCCTTACAGTCAGCCTTACGTTGCGCTTAAGTGGGTTAAACTGTGTCACTGTCACATCTGAAAACACCCACAGCAGAGGAACTCTTCCCCCTACCTCCCTATGTTCTGGTATGATACAGAAAAGCCCTGAAGAATTTGCACCTGGAGCAGCTGTGGCTGTGGCTGTTTTCTATTTGACCTCTTTCCAATTCATGAATCTGGTCCATGGGTACAGCTCCTATCCTCAAGCCCTGAAAGAGAGCCCTGGGCAGGGGTGGGGGTGAAGGCATGCAGTCAATGCTAGGGGATGGATCTGTGGCCCTCCCCTCCCTCCCCACACCAGTTAAGCACCCCCTGCCTCCAACTCTACAGTATTTATGATTACTGGGTGGGTATGCTGTGTGAGCTCTAACGCACACAGTAATGTATACAGATATCATAAGAAATATATCCGCTCACATCCTGATTTATGCATGTTTACATTTGTTATGTTTGCATATATTGCATTTAATTTCCTGCATTCCTTGTGTGAATTTTAGAGAGAGAGCTGGGGAGACGGAGAGAGAGAATTTAGATAATAAAGTTATCATTTCTATGGTGAAGAATAAAAAGATTCCATGTTTGTCCTCCTGTATGTATTTTTCTCATGTTTGTTATTTTAACATAGCTACATGCTACCTTGCTTAACTCTGTCCTCGGGGCCAAATTATGTTAGGATACTGCACATGTGTGCCCAATGGTGTTATTAACCCTACTTTAATACAGTTCAAAGGGTACACCAAACAGATGGTTTGGGTGACATAGACCTCAGCTCACTGTAGTCAGGCTCTTGGTGTCAGCAGCTTTGGAGGAAACGCCTTTGGAAAAATACACTCAAAGAGTGAGCATTTGTCAAGCAAATTTTGCCATAAATGGATAAATAATTGAGGGTTCCATTCATTTCTGTAGAAAATGGAAAAGTTTCTGGATTTGTTTGAAGGTCCATATTTTAAAGCCATTTAAACTTTTAACATGCTTTTCAACTTAGCCTAGCGAAGCTCCTAATCTTCACAGCCTAGCAAAACAGCACTGTTACGATTTACTTGTATTGTAAACTTTCACATTGGCTGGGGAAGAAAGAGTGTGTTTCCATTTTCATAAGTGATTTTATGTTTATGATTTAGACCAATCAACTGCCTTTTAAGTGAAGCCATCAGGAGCAGAATTATGCCTAGGAGACTCTCCCTCTCCCTCTCAAACAATTTAGAGGTCTTTAAAGTGAGAACTGGCTTCCACATTTGATGTCTGGCTACTCCTACCCAGGAGAGAATCTCGCCTCCCCAGATCCATATTATGGAAACTAAGGACTCAAGAGTTAAAGGATGTTAACAACCTTCTTATCTAGAGTTGAACTCTCCCATTTTGGGCTGATAGAGATTGGTGGCATTTCCTTTGCCAACACTAAATATGTGTGACTTAATGGAGCACTTCATTGTTAAAGTTTATCAACATGTCACCTCGAGCAAGCAATGTACTAAAAATAAAGACGATTTCAGTAACGTAGCATTCCCTTCCAATCCTTCCTCTCCCTCTTCCCTGTCAATTACCATTGGCGGGGTCTCCATCCTCCCTGTTCCCCAAGCCCGCAGCTTGGGCTTCATCTTTGACTCACACCTCACCTTCAAACCCTTCATTGACTCCGTTGCCAAACCCTACCGCTTCTCCTTCCACAACATTGCTAGGATCCGCCCTTTTCTGTCTGCCTCCTCTGCCAAAACTCTCATCCACACCCTAGTCATCTCACACCTCGACTATTGTAACCTCCTCCTCGCTGACCTTCCCTGCTCTCACCTTTCTTCCCTTATCTCTGTTCAAAACTCATCCACCTAGCCCGTCGCTTTGACCATGTGCAGCCTATCCTCTCCTCTCTCCACTGGCTCCCCCTTTCCTGAGCGTATTCTGCACAAGCTTCTTGTCTTCACCTGCAAAGCCCTTCACTACCTTGCTCCCCCCTACCTCTCTGCTCTGATCTCCTTCCGGACCCCTGCTCAAGCACTCCGCTCCTCTTCCATCCCTTCCCTCACCCTCCCACGTCTCCCCTGCTCCCCCAACCGCCTTCGTCCCTTCTCCCTTGCTGCCCCGCATGCCTGGAACTCCCTCCCTGCCCTCATCCGCCTTGCCCCCACCCTCCACACCTTCAAGTCCTTCCTCAAAAGCCACCTCTTCTGCTCCGCCTTTCCTAACTCCTGCTATCCATCCCCACCCAGGATTATCCCCCACCTGTTATCTGCAAACTCCCAATTTACTGTAACCAAGTCAAGAACGTGTACCTGAATTCCTGCATCCTCATGAATGGTGCATCCTTTGTCTCTCCCTCTAGTCCCCCTTCCCTGTCTCCCCTCCCCCTGTCTTTAGATTGTAAACTCTTGGGCAGGGAACGTGACTATCTTATTCTTTGTAAAGTGCCAGGTACATCGGCTGCACTATATAAATGCTTATAATAATAATAATAATAATAATAATAATAATAATAATTAATAATGTAATTGGCCCTTGCAAAGCCCAAGCTGAATGGTAAAATGAATTTAGGAGGTGTGTTTCTTGTAAGTACAGTTGGCATTGATTCATGGAACTATGTGGAAAAATAGCTGAAAGACCTAAAAAAAAACTTGAAGTCCTGATTCTGTCTTCTTCATACTGGAGTTGAAACATACACAGTTTAAACCTCTGTAATTCAAATCCTTTTCAACTGCAGAACATAGAGGCTTAAAACCACCATTGTCCTTATTGTCTGTTCATACAGTCAGCACCAGATTGAAGCGACTCTGACCCGGATCTAATGAGAACTATTTCAGGAGCGGGTGTTTTTAGACAAGCGCCTCCCCACCTATTACCTGCCCCCCCCCAATCACACCCCTCCCCATCATGCAACATGCATGATGGGTGGGTGATTGGGGGGTAGTAAGAGGGAAGGCGCTTGTCTAAGAACACCCGAAAATCATCTGTCAGAATCATCAATGACAGGGAACGGCTCACTCCTTAGGTGGCTTGTTTTTGTACACTTCCTTTGAAGCACCCTAGCCTGTCACTGTTGGAGACAGGATACTGGGTGGACTGCTGGTAGAACTACCACCTCTCAGGGTTTGACCCTGAGTCTCAGGGTTTTCAAGCATCATCTCTGGGTTCAGGGGTAAGCCAATTATTTTCAGGGTCAGCTGATAATTCTCAGGGCCAGTCAACCATCACCTTATTTTTCACCTGCCTTTGCATGCATTGTAGGGGGGCAAGGAAACAGTGCAGTGTTATTCAGGCCTAGCAGCCCAGAGGAAGTTCCTGCCTTGGTTGCAATGAGAGACAGGACCCTTGTTCTGGGAGCCACTCTGTGCATGGGCTATGATGGTGCCCTTCTATCTCTGTACCCCTATGTCTCTAAACCCTGTCCCTATGACATCTATCTTACACATACATCCTCATCTTGCCCCTATCTTTTTGTGCCTGTACATTTGCATAAATGTAAATGAATGGTAAATGCAAATGTATGCAAAATTGCATTATCAGGGTTTCTTCCTTGAGAGTGGCGGCAATCCAACTATTGGTGTGTCCAAGTAATGCAGTTCTACTGGTTTTATGTAGTTCTCATGAGGGTGGAAGAACTGGCCCTTTGAAGAAGAAAATGTAGTCCTCCTGGGATGTTTTTCCAGCAGAGCTGCTAGATTGTATGTCTCAGTGTAAAAACCCCTGCTCTGAGAATGGAGCTCGAAGGCTGGTGTGGAGGTGAGTTGAGAAGGAAAGATAGATTCTCCCAGAATCAAAATGTCAACTTTTATGACAAGGGAACAGAGCAGATGTTGTCTAGAAGAGTGGCTGTCAAAACAGTATTTGACAGCTATTTTTTTTAAAAATATAAACCGTGCTGTTACTGACAAAACGAGAAACAGAACATTAGCATAGTTCCTTGAAAAGTTCAGAGAACCATTGATGCTAAAGGGCGTGACAAAGCATAAGTGACAATTAGGCCTTGCTTCAAAAGTGCTCGCTGTTTGGTAGGTCAAATGACTGCCACGCTTCCTAATGCCATGTAAGAGATAACAGTGGTGTATCTGTAGTGCAGAGACCTTTGGCCAATTCAGCATTGACGCCTGAATCGTTTCCCCCCCTCTGTTGCTCAGACTGTATTTGGGATGAGGAACTGAAGATATACAAACCTCTTTATTTTACAGATAATTGCCCCTTGACGCTCATCAAAGGTTTTAGTGTCTGATGTTGAATGCAGCGAAAGAAACAGGGCAGTTCTTTTTTGTGGGTATAAGAAATCCTTGTGTTTGCATGCTTCGCCTGGCCCTGTTGTCATCCTAGTGCAGTTCTTATGACATGGCCCAAACCAGATCATGCATCAAGTTGTGTTGGAGGGAAACTTGCAACATAGTCAGTTTCAGGATCTAATTTAAGAACAGCATCTGGAGCTACACTCCTCCAAGTGCCTCATGCCAACTTTGGCGTTTTTGCAAACATATTTTCCTAATTTTAAAAAATGTTTTCCCTTGCCTCTTGCTGTGTGAAAGACATGCACAAACAAATGGGAAACAGATAAAGACCTATTGTGAAATAAATTTAAAAACAAAATAGCTCCAGCATTGACTTTGGCCACTTCTGACCTGTACTTGTGACAGATTTTATTATATGCTTTTTTTTCTTTTTCTGTTGGTAAACTCATCTGATGGGGCAGGTTAGGTCTGATTAATCTTGCCTCAATGCAAAGAGTTTGACTAGATGACCTTTGAGGTTCCTTCTAGCTCTAGGATTCTATGAAATCCCATTCTTCCATAATCTAGCTAGGCCATGAAAGACTTTTTGTGCACCTACAATGGTAAATTTAGGATTCATAAATCACCCCCAACTATGGAGGGGGGGATCCAATGGTTGAATTGTTTCTTTTCTTCTTTCTCTGTAGAGGGCTAAATGACATTTGCTGTGCCTTCATTAGGGGCCCATTCTCTCCGTTGCTAACACTAGTGAAAGGGGGAATCGGTGCTCCTGCAAGTGATGGTGCTTAGATCGGAGTTAGCTGCTATGGCGGTTAAAAGATAAAAGCGCATCTTCTACCACCACTGTCAGTAGAGCTGCAAAAACAAGGCATCAGCATAAACAAAGGGCTGCACAGAATATAAAGCATTTTTCAGTTACATAGCACTTTCCATCTAAACCTCTCAAGACATTTCACAAGCATTTATTAAGTCTCAACACCACTGCAGGCCAGCTCATTTCCACCAGCACCATTGTACAGATTACAGAGTGGTTAAGTTCCAAATATTCCAAAATAGTTGTTGATTTTTGGCTGCCTCCATTTTTTTTAGACACCAAGGAGCCTAATTCTAGCATTCTGTCCTGAACCTTAGGGGAAGGGTGGGATATAAGATTAAATAAATAAATAAATAATTTCCTCAGACAGGTGTCACAGCGGAGTGACTCCCCTGCAGTTAATACAGTGACGCTGTTGTGTGTGAACACAATCAAAGCACTGGAAACCCAAAACACACAACGTTAGAAGAACCCCTCCTTTGAGATTCTGGCTGTGAGGTATGTTCTCAAAGGGTGTTTACAAATGTGACAGTGGAGCACCGCCGGTACAACCAGGCCTTGGGGTGGGGAACTGCTGCCGACATGGTACAGACAAGTCGGGCTGCAGAACAAACGTTCATGCAGCCGGGGCCCGGGAGGTGGGTGGCGAGGAGATGCTTGAATGTGTAGAGTTGCAACCCCGCCCCTGTGCTCTGCCCAGCACCATGCCGATGCCATATGGGAACAGGCATGTTAACGTGCTCTGGCCCACTCCCCCAATCAGGTAGACTTTATCCCAGCCTGTGACTCAAGCTAGCCACTGACATGACCCAGGGCAATCCCAGGGCAACATCTGGTGGTGCACACACATGCAGGCCAGGTCCAGACCTAAGTGTGGCAGATTGGGCCAAAGCCAGGGCTTAATTTGTGCCAGGGCACAGCCCCAGGAATTGTTTTCAAGCCGGGGCCCAGCCCCGGCAATTATTTCCCTCCTTGAGTTGCAGAGATAATCTGCAGTTATTAACTTAATTGTTAGGGATGGGCGAACGCGGTTCGGATGTTCAGAATTCGACCCGAACTTGGTCTGTTCGGACATCTGAACCGAACGTCTGAACCGAACGTTAGAACTTCCAAACAGTTCGGAAAAGTTCGGAAACGTTCGGTTGAGTTTGGGTGCGGGAAAAACGTGACTTCGGGCGGGAAAAATGTGACTGGAAGGGGGAGGCAGCTGAGGAGCAGACTTCCTGGCACCTGCTCTGGGTTGATTTCGGGGTCAAATGATACCAATACTGAAAAAAATCTTCGAATTCGGTATTGGTATCAATAGTGTTATTTTCGAGTGTTCGGCCAAGTTCAGCCAAACTGAACTCGGCTGAACCGAACAACCGAAACTGAACTCGGGTTTCGAACCAAACGACCGAACGTCTGAACCGCGTTCTGTTTGCTCATTCCTATTAATTGTCCGGCCACTCCTGCTGCTGCTGTCAGGCTGGGTTCAGATCCACCTCCTGCGCAGTTCCCCAATCATACAGTTTCAAATGGTTAATTCATTTGTCCAGGCTCCACCGCCAGGGCCAATTCAGCTGCTACACAGCGTAGCCACGGGACGGGTTGTGCATGGTGCATGTGTGACAGTGGCTGCATTTTCCTGCGGCTGCTGAGCCCGCCCAATGACCCAGAGGCCAGGAATGCGGCAAGAGACAGAAAGTCCGTCCAGCAAGGCAACCCAAACCTTCACCTTGTGTGCATGTGCACCGTGGCGGTGGCTGCATTTTCCCACTGCTGCTGAGCCCACCCAACACCAAGGGATGCAATGAGAGGCAAAAGCTCAGCCACTCTGTATGTCCGTGACATCTGGCAACAGCTGCTCTGTGTGTGTGAGGTAGGGGTTCTAATCTAGACTGGGCTGCGGGCAGCTGACAGGGACATGAATGATGGATCTGGGGGGCAGGATTGGAGAAAGGGGCTGGCTGGGGGGTTGGAGAAAGCCGAGCTGACTGGGGGACATCCATGATGGGGACTGGGCTGTGGGGGATTGGAGAAAGAGTTTGGCAGTTGGGGGGATTGGAGAAAGGGACTGGCCAGGGGGCATGGATTATGCAGCCAGGGAGCGTGGCTTCTGGGGCCAGGCTTGAGCCCTGGCATTATAATTTTTACAAATTAAGCACTGGCCAAAGCAGCCCACCATCAACACAAAAGGGGGATTTGGCAGTGGCAGAAGCAGCAACGCGGAGCTACAACGCGGCTGGAAGCAGCTCCAGCGGCCCCTCAGCCAGTTTCTTCCCAGCATCAGCATGAGCAGCAACAGCTTCCCCGCTCCTGGGCTGGGAGAGGAGCTGGATCACTGTGGGCTCTGAGGGAGGGAGACAGGTGGGGCCAAGACTTTGGAGCACAGCCACCACTACCACTGGGAGGGAGGGAAGTGCCTGGGTTCTTTTTCCAGGAGTGTGGGAGAAGTTGGTGTCAACAAGCAGACAGAGCATCCCACCTTGTTCTGTCCATGTGGGGGAGGGAACCCTTCTCTCCCCCCCCCAACACTGTTCAGATAAAACTGACTGTTTAGGCATGGGGGGAGGCATAGCTCAAGTGGTAAGAGTGCGTATTTTGCATGTATAAGGTCCCAGATTCAATCCCCAGCATCTCCACTTCAGAATCCCTGGTAACACACCTGGGGGAGGCCTCCGCTGGGGGCTTGGAGTGGTCTCAGGTAGCACGCCAGGAAGGCCTCTGCCAAAGACCCCAGAAATGCCGGATTTGGACCCAAATTCGAAACCCCTGTTGCCGTGTCAGGTTATGACAATACTGGGCTAAGATGGACCACTGGTCTGACTCAGTTAGGCAGTTTAGTTAGTTAATATTGCCCCGAGCTGCTTAGCCAGCCAAGAACCCTAAATGATTAGTCATATGGTAAACATTATAATTAAAGTTAACAAAAGCACCTAAGTGACTTAGGAGCCTGCATCGCCCCATGGGACTCTTCACACTCCCAACGAACCAAGAGACCTCTAGCTTCCTCCTCAGAAAAGGAGTTGGATTCTGCTCCATTGAAGAGTTTGTAGGCCTCTGGCTTTGTTTGGGAGCGCTCACCTACAACCAGGTAGGGCTTTGCTTTCACAAGGAAGCTTTGACACAGGCCCACCCTTTCCCTTCCATTGACGCTGAAATATTTTCTACCTAAAGAGCTGCTTTGGAGAGGAGTGTTTTTAAAAAAAATTAATGAGTTAATTAATCACTCATCACTGAGATTGGCTGGGTCTTCTAATTATGCCGCATTGCATTTGCAACACCCTGTCTGCTGGGGCAAGTCGGGTGGGTACTGTGACCACCAGTGCCAATGAACAGAAATAGCTGTGCTTCTCACCCATGGCGTGTCTGTTAATGGACTGTCCTGTGAACTGAAACATGAGGGATTTCATACAAACCTGCCACTTCCTCCCCAGCAGCAGCAGCCAAGCCTTGCTGCACTGGAGAAGAAAAGCCTTTTTTTCTTTTTTTCTTTTAAATACGCTTGGGCTCTACTGGAGCTAGAGTCATATTTTCCACTAACCACAGAGCTGTGAGTGATGGCATATGTGTTTTAAATAAAACTGGGAGGAGAGCTGATGTAATCCTCTCTGGGCTGCTCGCTCTTTCTTTCTTTCTTTCTTTCTTTCTTTCTTCTTCTGCTTCCTCCCCCCCCAATTGGTTTCTGCAGTCACTTCTTTTTTGGTTGAAATTCCGTTCTTATCCAAGATCTCTGTGAGGAAGCTCTTTTGTCTTTAAAAACACCTGGCTGAAAATTATGGATTCAGTGGATGGACAGTGGATTCCTTTTTATTATTATTATTATTATTATTATTATTATTATTTTAAAAAGAACAGAGTGTTGCAGCCTGGTGCTCATGTGGACATTTAATGGATTTCTCTCTTAGGCCTTTTTTGCATGGACACCCGTCCCCTCCCCCCTTACACTCAGGGCCATCACCCACGCACGGAGCAATGGGCTCCAATGGCAGATGCTCTGTGTGTGGAGATGGGTGGAGGTGGGTGGGCGTCCATGGGATGGGCCGCCCACCTGTTGCCACCTCCACCCATCCCCCACTGACCGTAGCATCTCTGTGGTCTATTTTAAAACAGCCTTAGACTGCTTATTTCTTGCTCTGGGGGTGGGGTTCAGTTTAATGGCATGCTGGCACAGACCACGTTGAGCGAATGCAGTTGATTTGTGCCTCGAATTGGTCGTGAGCTTGACTGGAACATCTGTTATTTCGTCAGCAAAATCATAGGTTTTTGCAAAAAATATGTTCAAGTTGTACTGGAGTAAACCACAAAGAGTCTGCTTCTGGAATCATGTCAAGTCAAACCTGCTATCCTTCCACTTCTTTTTTGACTGCTGCCTTCAGTGATTAAAATGCAGTCACACTTCATTATAACAACCCCTGCTTATAATGAGCTTATAAAAAAATCCTAGCTTCAAGAACTATTTCTGTCTTTTGCATGTTGCAAAATCCTGTTAGAGAGAATACTCTGATAGAATTAATTTTGTTTTGTTTTGTTTTTTTGAACCAAGGGTGTTCTTACCCTGAAGTAATATGTGGTTTGTTCTTCGCCTGTGATGGCTTGCTTGGGAATGGGAAGACTAAGGGTGCAATCCTATGAGAGTCAAGGAGTCAATGGTCAGGGAAGCTTTTGCATACGTGCAAACAGTGAGGGAGCTCTGTGCACATGCATGAAGGCTTCCCTGCTTCAGTCAGCAGCAGTGTGCACGTGCAAGGCTGCCAGGGGAGCTGAGGGGCGGTTTCAGACAAGACACTCTCCACCCCCCCCCCCCCCCACTATACATATTGCAGGGCTGCAGTATTGCCTGATGGGTGCCCTGTAACATGGATAGTGGGTAGTGGGTGGAGAGTGTCTTTTCTGAAAATGCCCTATAATGGAGGCATGGAGCTGGGTGTTTTGGAGGCCTGGGGTGGGGAGGAAGGCTGCGATGGGTGGGAAGGGAGACTGGGAGTGAGGGCGCATGTGTGAGAAGGTGATGGTAATTTTGCCCATGTGTTATCCCTCTCGCACATACGTTCCTTTGTCTACAGGCGGGGATGGGGGAGGTATTGGAGAAGTGGTCCATGGGTTCCTATGGAATTTATGGGCAAATCGGAGCATTTGGGGGAATTTTGTGGGCGATAGGGCTATCACCCTGGCCAATCAGGGAAGAAAGGGGGGCACAGAGAGGGCACTGGGGTGGGGTGACTAGATCTCAGTGGAACACCTTCCCTCCATTTTTGGATCCACCTGCTGCTCTTCAGGTCAGGTAAGTGGAAGAGAGCTAATCTTTATTACTATTTTGGTGGGGTCTGGGGTGTGTGTGGTGTTTTCATGCTCCTTTTAGAATTAGTAAAATGCTTTTCTGGGGAGGGGGGCAGGGCTGGTTTGGGTTTCAGTCCCCAGCCTGGGGGCCCCAAGTCTACTGCTGGTGGATTTTTCTTGGTTTTGTTTGTCCCTTTAGAGTTGGTAAAATGCTTTTTTGCAGGGCAAGAGCATGGGGTGGAGTGGGGGCTGATTCTGCTGGATTTTTCTTAGCTTACTGTGTTTAACTGGCAAAAATGGTTTGGGGGTAGCAATGTAGGGTTTGGTTTCTGTTCCGGAGTGACATGGAAAGGGGGTCGTTGTGGGAGACAGACAGGTGGGCTGGATGGACCATTGGACTGACCCAGCAGAAAACGTATGTTTGTTTTGTTTTGTTTCCTTAATGCTTCAGGTCTAGAGCTTTGCATCTTCATTTGGGCGTTATTTTACTGTGTTTTAATGTTTTTGTGAAGTGTTCTGAGTGTCATTGGAATGGAAGAGGGGGACTATATAAAATTATTAGTTATTGTAGTCTTTTAATCATTTTATAATGTTGAGTATGGGTGGCCCCGCCCATTGCCAGTGGCCCCGCCCATTGCTCCACCATCCCAAAAGTTCAGCACTAGGGCTGTAGCGGAATATCGCAGCGGTAGCTATTTCCGGCGGAAACAGTGTTTCCGCAATTAGTGGAACGGCATGGCAGAGGCTTTCATTCCGCTAGTTTCATTCCGCGGTTCCGCTTATTTAATTCCGCTACTTAGTGGAATCGTGGAAACATGACATTTTCGCTACTTCCGCAATTC
>QEPC01008404.1:930666-954888 GCA_003113815.1 Sphenodon punctatus | reverse complement strand
AAAAAAAAAAAAATCCAGGCTGGGCAGCGTGGGTGGGGGGGTGCCCCCCCTTCCACCCGCACAGCCTGGGAGGGGGAGGGGGGAGTTGTTGTTTTTTCCCTATTGATTTCAATGGGGACAGTTCCCCATTGAAATCAATGGAAAAAATCTGGCACCGGTAATCCGATTTTAATCCGGTAATCCGTTTTTTTGTAAACCAGTAACTGGTAAAACCAGTAGCAGCCTGATGTCCCACCCCTAGATATACCTCTGAGTTTTCTTTTTCCCTTCCCCTATATATATTAGGATTATAGGATAGAAACATTTTGTATTATACATAGGTTAGGTTTAGCTTAGATTCTGTATACATTATATAAATAAAACATCATATTGTGTACAGTATATATTATTGTGTGCAGTTCTTTCTGTATCACAATGAGAAGGGGAAGGAGTTCAACTTCTGACAATAATTCTTCATTGGCACATGAAATTGATACTGATACCAACAATAAAATCTTCGTTTGAAATCTGTACCGATACCGAGAACAATAACAAAAAACAACATTTTGTCATTAACAAAAACAACACATTTTAATAATGAAAACGATAATGAAAAATGAAAAACGACATGGGGCCCTGGTGCACACCCCTAGTCTCCTCTAAAAGCCGCCCATGGTTATTTGAAAAGTCACATGATGGCACGTGCTGCTCATCCAACAGTGGTCTGAGATGGGATTTGAACCCTAGTGTCCTAGGTGCAACTTCAGAACCTTAGACACTAAGCTGAACTAGTTCTCAGCGGTGCCCGAGCATGTTCCTAGTACTTAATTTGTAAAAAAAAATGTTCGAGCCCTGCCACAGAAGCCACGCCCCCTGGCTGCATAAGCCACACCCCATTCCCCAACCCCCCAGCCCAGCCCCTTTCTCCAATCCCCCCCAGCCCAGCCCCCATCATGGATGTCCCCCAGTCTTCCTGGCTTTCCCCAACCCCTCAGCCAGCCCCTTTCTCCAAGCCTCCCGCGAGGCCCCATCCCCATCATTCATGTCCCCTGTCAGCTGCCCGCAGCCCAGTCTAGAACCCCTACCTCACACACAGACAGCAGCTGTTACCAGACACCACGGACACACAGAGTGGAGCCTGGGCTGATCTCTGCCTCTCGCCAAGTCCCTCAGGGTTGGGGAGGCTCAGCAGCGGTGGGAGAATGTGGCCACCTCTGTGGCGCACATGCACACAAGGTGAAGATTTGGGTTGCCTTGCCGGACAGACCCTCTCTCTCTTGCCACATCCCTGGCCTTAGTGTCATTGGGAGGACTCAGTGGTGGTGGGAATATACGGCACCGCCATGCATGCGCCATGTACAACTCATCACATGGCTGTGCTGCGCAGCAGCTGAATTGTCCCTGGTGGCGGCGCCTGGACAAATTAATTAATCATTTGAATCTGCATGACTGGGAAATTGCACAGGAGGCAGAGCTGAACCCAGCCCGACAGCAGCAGCAGTGGTGGCAGGACAATTAAGTTAATAACTGCAGATTATGTCTACAACTCAAGGAGGGAAATAATTGCCGGCTGGGCCCCGGCAGGCCCCTACACAAATTAAGCCCTGGGTATTCCTATGCAGACATTTTGCTCACCAGTCATTTATTTATTTATCAGGATGTTCCATCCCAATGGCTGAGGGCAGGTTACAATACAAAAAAACCCCAAACCTTCCCAAGATCTCTCCCTGCTTGCCAAATGTTTGGGCAAGTAAAAAAAGTCTTACATAGGGTGAAAACAGACATAACGCTAACTCCATTTTAACACCACTTTAACATTTGCAGATGGGAGGTAGGTAGGAAGAAGAGACTGACACAGGTTCTTGGGGGTTAAACATGGGCCACAGATTTATTAATTATTCAGACATGCTTCAGTCATCACAGATCAATGGGCATCCCCTCCCACTTGGCCCCACCAGCCAAACCCGTTCTTAGTGCCCATCTTTGGGCCGTGTGCTACTGCTTTCTCAGCTGACCTCAGGTGAACAGAACCCACCTCAGGTGAGCCTGCCCAAGACAGCCAGCCCTCAGCACCACATATGGCCTTCTGAATGGCAGGGCTGCCATTCGGCCCTTTCCAGCAATTAGCCCTCAACCATCCATTGGGGCCAAGAAGGGGGAAGCATGAAGAGAGAGGTCCAACCGACCAGCCGGGAGGCCCAGTGTGTTGTGTCTCCTCATCCCAGACACCGAACCATAGCGCCCTCAGCCGGACAAGCCTGAGTTAAGCACAGTTCGATGCTCTGCCCCCCCCCCAGGGCGCCTTCCTTCCCCTACTGCCCCCCATAGCAGACTACGTAGGGTTGCTGGTCGGGACCCTGCCACAAGAGGGGCACTGGCTACCTAGCTCAGTTGCCTCCACCCAATGCCAGAGGGGATGCTCAGCATGTCACAAATCACAATCCGTACGTCTGCTAAGAACAAATCGACCCCAACATCTGATAGATGCACCCCATCCAATCTGTAGAGCTCCAGGGCTATGCTCACTATCCTGCTGTGCCTGATCTCCACTCCACCCCACCCCGCCCCTCTCAGTAACCCATTTGGCCATATCTTGGCTTAACTTCTTCCACTTCCTCTCTATTGTCTCAGGGCAGAGTGCCGCCTTACCCCAGTCTCTGCGCTCCAACATAAATGACCATGCTATGACCACCCCCGGGCACCTAGCCATTACTTTCTCTAAGTCCTTCATTTCTAATACCAGTCCTACCCGCTTCTACTGCACTAGGTCATTCTCACCCAGGTGTACAATCAGAATATTGATTGCCTGGCCATCACTGATGGTCCTGAGAAACCATGGCATAAACTGGGCCCACCGCATGCTGGACCTCCCATGCCATTCGATCTGTACTGAGTGGCTCAGTCCAAGCTGAGACTCCAGGTACGTATTAGCGGCCCTCTTCTGAGCCCAACACATGATGCTGTGGCTGCATACTACAATTCTTGGCATCGCCCAGCCAGGTCTTAAACCTATAAATGGAGAGAAGAAGATAAACAAGGGATACCAGCCCTACCATCATTCATCTAATATAGCTTTGATAGGCACCCGATCACCATCGCCCAATTGCTTGTATCTCCTCAGCCTCTAATCCCACCTCTGCTGCTGTGGTGGCTGCCCCGATCCTAAATGAATGTGAACTAAACTCATTGCTATCTAAACCCATCACTGAGAAGCACCTACAAAAAACTGCCACAAATTGGAATTGAGTAAGCCAACTCCCAAAAACATGAATGAAGAGCGACCCCAACACAGCTGGTGGTAATGCTAAGTAACTCCTCAGCACTCCCACCGGACAGAGCTTGGCATCCCCAGTTGCATACTTGCTCAACTTTACCCATCTGGTCTGTTTTGGACATCCTGATCTTCATGGTCATCTGGTCACCCTCCATACCAGATCCCCAAACTCAATCGCCGTTCTAGATCTATCGGTTCTGGATCCAGGCACTAGCTCACTGATTCTAAAGGCACCAAAGAATGCTACCACAAAATCCACAAGGAATAGCATCACCTCCGGACCCCCATGGCCTATGTGGTGCAAATGTAAGGTTAGCCCCCTCAGTATAGCTAGCGTGACTGGGTGCCTGTTGTCCCCTACATGCTGTGATGCCTGAGCCCATTCCTCCAAAGCCTGTCTGTGCAGGAATCCTGCACAAGGATTAGGAAAACCCGCCACCTTGGTGCAGAAGGAAATGCCCAACAGCTTTCCTGTGATCGTGGATGGGGCCAAGTCATGGCCCTGAAGAGCCACCATAAATCTCAACACCATATTCTCCTCAGTGGACCCCTGGAACTGTCCAAGCATTCCCTGCACAAACTCATAAAACTCCCTGAATGCCCACATATATACCTGAAAGGTCTGTGGGGCCACTGAATACCACACACCCTCCAGTATGTTCATGAGCCAAGGCTCCAAAGCCGCTCAGGCTCCTTGCTGACTCCAGGGGCCAATGCACAAAAACGCTCAACTTGAAAATGAGAGAGCATCTGCAATACTATTGTCCATTCCGGGCACATGCTGGGCCCTAAAGCAGATGTTAAATCACAAGCAATGCAACACCAGCTCTCTCACAAGGGCCATCACTTTACCTGACTTTGCAGACTGGGAATTAATTATATGCACTACCGCCATATTGTCACACCAGAAGTGCACCTTTTTATTCTGAATCTCTGAAACCGAGATGAACACAGCTACCACAACAGGGAAGAGCTCAAGGAACATAATATCCTTCACAATGCCCTTGTCGTGCCACTCTGTGGGCCACCTCTCCACACACCACAAGCCCCTGAAATAAATCCCAAAGTCGATACCTCCAACTGCATCTGAGTTCACCTGGAAATCCGCCTCCAAAAATATCCTAGACCTCCATAGTGAAACTCCATTGTACTCCTTCAGGAACTTTTCCCAGTCCTGGAGGTCATCCTTCATGCCAGCAGTCACTTGGGGATGATGGTGTGCCTTGGTCAACCCAACTGTAGCCGCCGTAAGCCTGGTGCAAAAGACTCTGCCCGGTGCCACCACCCAAAAAGCAAAGTTCAGGTGCCCAATAACTAACTGCAACTCCTTCAGCGTGGCCTGCTTCCTTACTATCAAAGACTCCACCAGGCACCTCAAGACCTCCAGCTTATTGGCTGGCAGTCCGCAGACCCCAACCCTAGTGTCCAAATAGGACAAGCACTCTGTTGGGCCCTCCTCCTTTTCAGCTGCCAATGGCACTCCCAGCCAGGCCGCCAGACTTTGGAAACTGGCCAGTAGATCCCGGCACTCAGTTATGCCTGTCCTGCCTCAGAACAGATAATCATCCAAATAATGAGAGACTCCACCCACTCCTGCCCACCACCAGACTGCCCACTCCAAAAAGGAACTGAAGCACTCAAACACTGAGCAGGAAATTGAGCAGCCCATAGGCATTGCCTTATTGAAATAGTACGCTCCATCAAATTGAAAGCCCAACAGGTCAAAATCTGATGGGTGAACTGGTAGCAATCTGAAGGAGGACTTAATATTGCTCTTGGCCATAAGTGCTCCCCTGCCTAAACCCCTCACTAACTCAACTGCTGTGTCAAATGTTGCATAGTGTACAGAACAGAGCTCTGGTGGTATGGCATTATTAATGGAATGACCCAGGGATATGACAAATGATGGATTAAACGTTACTCCCTGGAGGCCTTCTTGGGGACGATACCCAGAGGGGAAATCTGTAGGGTGGGGAAAGGCAGACTACTAAAGGGGCCAGCCACTCGACCTGCCTGAACTTCTTTAGCACTCTTCTGGCAGACTATGGCTTTGAGATCCTGTACTGACTTCAAATTTGTGGCGGTCACATGCATCCTATCACCCATATAAGAAATCCAAAAACCATCACCAAAACCCCCTAGAAGATAAGTCGGGTCAGACACCATGGGGTAATCATCCAACAAAGCCCACGTGTTTCCCAGCTGTATTGGTATGGGTGCACTAGCCCACTGAGCCTGTGGATGCTTTCCTATGGCTGGAGTGGGCTTTGCCATGGTGTACTCTTACAGGAGGCCCTGCTGTGCTGTCCGCTGCAGTACTTGCACTTGTGACAAAATCAACAGTTGGTTGTTGTGCACTTGCCAGCATTGAAGTCCCTGCGACCCCCACCCCCCTGCTTCTTCGCAGCTGCAAAGGAGAGGATCTTCCCGCTCTCTGTTCTCAAACTGGACACTGAATGCGATGGACACATAAAGTCCTGCCACAGCTCCTTATCAGGGACCTCCCAACTCAGGAAAGGGTCCTCAGCTGCCGTAGCCCTAAATTCCTGATCATACAGGAACCAGGCCGATTCCCCACTCTTGGCCCTGCAGGAGAGGATTTGGCGAGGTGCAATAAATGATTGGCTTTGCCTCTTTTTCAGAGTGTCTTCCCCGTTGTCCCAGCTGGTTTTGGTGGATAAGACTCCAAATTTGTGGGCTGCCGTGGGGGTGCACAAAATAAACCGCTTGGGGTTTAACCCTGAGGCCTTTGTTTCCTTAGGATTTAAAGGTGCCAAAAAGTTGCTGGCTGATAGGTTGTCAGATAATACTTGGCAAGATTTAAGAGCATCAATTGGGGAGAGCAGAGCTCTGGGATCTTACTTATTGACTGCCAACTGATCCTGCTTGCCTATGCCTTGTCTGGATGGTGGTATATCACAAAGGAATAGAAGGCTATTTTTTTTGGCCAGAGTTAACTCCTTCCCCTCCACATTGACCGAAGGGAGATACAGAGGTATTCCCCTGGCTGAATGGATATGGCAATATGATTTAAAACATATTGATTCCTTGTCACATATTTTACTGGAATGTCCCCTGTTTTCAGGGGTATGTGTAAAATATATTTTCCCGCTGATTGTTCATTTCCCGGGAAGATCTTCTGAATTCTATGTGAGCCTCCTCTTGGGTGATCATTCTCCTGAAATTATGGGGAATGTAACTCATTATTTGGGCATAGTTAATAATATGAAGTTGCAAGGAAAGAGTCATTATATTATGTATTTATCCATTTTGGGTGGATTTGACTCCCCATGCAGGGACATGGGAAAGTTTTTATTTTATTTGTCGGGGTAGCAATTTAGTTGCCTTATTAATGTATTTGTAATTCATCATTATATTATATTATTTGATTACTATTTTGTATGTTATGATGTATGTACTCTTTGCAATGGCCAAATAGGTTATGCAATAAAGTTTAAAGTTTCATGATTAAAAAAACAGGAAAACAACATTCTTGGCTTTGTGTATAATATGCTGGTATTTCACCATCAAAACCAACCTCAAGGCGTGAGCTGAAACTACCAGGCCCATATAAACAGTGTAGGCCAACAGCCAGTTGTCCCACGACCTCTCAACCTTGGACTTCTTCCTAGCTAACTTATCCTTCTCCTCCTGCTCATCCTTCTCCCTAGCATCCCTTATGGTCTCCCTGTTCAGCAAGGAAAACAGATCCACAAATTCATCTTTTAGAATTTTCTCCCTGGTAGCAGGTAAGAGATGCGCGCCCAGTCTGGCTCGATCTGTCCATCTCCAATCCCAGCTGAGCTACTGCTTACCCTTGGCTTGCCCTGCTCCCATAACCAATCTATTAGCACCTCTGCCCCATGCCCGTAGAAGGTCTGTTGCTGCCCCCACCACCTGCTTATCCAAAAAGGCACAGTCCCTTGCACTCCTTGCTGCATGCCCGCTGCTATGCTGCCAGCCGCTGGGGTCACCGAGGTCTGCTCTGCTGCGCCTGCCATGCCACTCACCTGAACTACACTCTACAAATGGTAGAAGAGGGTACTGGGCCACTGTTCCAACCCCCTGCACCGCCTGCGGGGCGGGCACAGGGGCAGGAACTGCCTGCGGAGCGGGCACAGGGGCAGGAACCATGGGTAAGGGAGGCTGTGTCCCAGAACCCCACCCCCAAAAAATTGGACTGGGCAACTGGGTTCCCCAGGAGGGCAGGCAGGGCCCCAGGAGGGGCTGCTGGGGCAGCTGGATCAGGCTGACCCCCCTGCAGGGCAGGCAGGGAGGCAAGCTGCCCAGCCACAGGGCGCATGAGGGGCTAGCAGCTCCTCCCCCAGCCCCGAGACACCCATCCCACTCTTCACAGGGGGCTTGGATTTGTGCCCAGACCCGCCGGAGTTGCAAGGCCTGATCTCCCTGACAGGGGAGAAGGGGGGAGGGGGGGGGGCTCCTTGGGTGCTTGCTGCGCTCTTGAGCCCCTGGGTCAGTTGGGCTTGCCCCTGCTGGGAATTCCCCTTCCCCCTCCCTGTGCCTGGATCCCTCCCACTCTCCGCTAGCCTGCATTGCTCCCGGGACCGCCTCGCTGCTGCTGCTCCCATTGCTTCTCTCCCCTGGTGGACGCTCCATTGCAGGAGGAGGAGGTGGCTTCTGCTGTCTCCACGTTCTGGGCACGAGGTAATGGCTGACTGGACCTGGCAGGGTTTTTTTTCTAAATACCCCCTCCCCTGCCCAGTCACGTGGGTCCCAGGTCGCAAAGCAGGTTGGACACCCCCCCATCCCAGGTGACCAGGTGTGCTCACCTGGCATGCCCCCCACCTTCACCTGACTCCTGACTGAGGCTGCCCGGCTGGCGTATACCCCATGCCATGCTGCCTCCACTTCTCCTTCCCCTGCTGCAAACCCCTTCCCCACCTTGAGTGTCGGGAAGGTCCTTCTTATGCATGTTGCAGGGCTGTATTGGTGCCCTATGCAGCCCTGCAACATGCATAAGAAATGTTAAAGCGGTGTTGAAGTGGAGTTAGCGTTATGTCTGTTTTCACCCATAGTCTCCAGAAGATGAGCAGGCTCAGACAAACCTCCAGGGGGAGGGAGTTCCATAATTGTGGGACAGTCACAGAGAATGTCTCTATGTGTGCTCTTGTGAAATGTTGATGGGCTACGCTCTGCAAATGGTAGAGAGGATACTAGGCCACTGCTCCAACCCCCTGCACTGCCTGCAGGGCAGGCACAGGGTCAGGAACTGGGCAGGCACAGGGGCAGGATGGTATGCACAAGAGGGCATTCCTGGGAGACCTCAGAGCTGCAGTGTGACATGAGGGGAAAGGCAGGCTTTCAGATATATGAGGCTCAGGCTCTTCAGGGATTTGTAGGCCAAAACAATCACCTTGAACTGAGCCTGGAGAGCTATTGGGAGCCAGTGCAGACTCTGGCGCAGTGGTGTAATATGCTCCTGGCAACTCACACCTGGCAGAAAACAGGCCTTGTGTTCTGTACCAGCTGCAGCTTCTGAACTGCCCTCAAGGGCAGCCCCACATTGAAGTAGTCTAGTCTCAAGGTTACGAATGCATGGATGATGGTGTCTAAGTCTGAATCTGATAGAAAGGGCTAAAGCCTTCTTACCAGACGGAGTTGGTGAAAAGCACTTCTGGCCACCACTGCAACCTGATGTTCCAGGTGCATCAATGAGTTCAGGAGTGCTCCTAAACTGTGACCCTGAATGACCCCATCAGTGATCGATGTAACTCTGCCAACCAGGTCACAGGATTGGCCCACCATTTGGAGTGGAACATGGAAGTTCTTTAAAAGCACATAACAGTGGTACCTGGGTAGTGTGCAAATAGAGTGTCTGTGTGAAAAGGGTAGTGGTACCTGCGTAGTGTGTAAATAATAGGCCTCAGATCGAAATGGAAACCATGGTCTATGGTCCTTTTCACACAGACACTCTAACACTAATAAAATGGTTGTTACATCTTATTATATATGTTGCAGGGCTGCAGGTGTGCTCTATGGGTGCCCTGCAACATATATAATCAAATGTATCACCAATTTTATCCATGTTTATTTATTTATTTATTTATTTATTTATTTTCATAGATTTTTACCCCGCCCCTCCTGCCATGCAGCTCGGGGCGGCTTCCAGAACAGAGTGTCTGTGTGAAAAGGGCCTATATGTTCCCACACTCCTGATGGCAACACTCCAGCCAATAGCAACTCCTGCAAACTCTTGCTCTTCACTGGATTAACTATCTCAGCGGATTTAAATTGGAACATCTTGGGGTGTAAGGGAGAATAATCATGTACAGATGTGAATAAATGGAACTATTTTGTTCCTACCAAATTAATGTAGACACAGTTGTTTCTTAAACAGAAACCCCAATGATTATTTAATAATGGCCAATAGCAAAGCAGGACAGAGGAGAGAGGTTTCTGAATCACACTATAAGGTGAGCTCAGGATGCAGGATTGGGGTCTGGATCTAAGTAGGTTACAGGGTAGTTTGGATCAGTTTGGATCTGGCAGGCTGTCTCCAATTTAATGACAGCTCCCGACTGCCCGCTAGCAGCACAATAGCTAAGGGTCTGTCAGCATTCTTCACTTCTCTATCAAAGTTCACTCTGGACTGTAACTTGGCAAACAATCTTGGCACAAAGCACATATTTATGTAATCATTTAAAATGAAATTCCATTTGGCTGTTTGATACAGTACAAAGAAGAAGAAGAAAATATTGAATAATATAGCTTTCCTAGCTTCCGAAGCCTTACTGGGCTCCTGCAACATAAAGGGAAATAGAAAAACCATAGTTTTGAGGGGTTTGTATGTTCATTTTAACCCCCCTGGAAAGTATGAACCTGCTACCTGTTACTTGGTTTGTTTATTGATTTTTGCCGGCTATTATGAGCACGAGACACTTTTTAAAAAAGGAAACTGACCTCAGCACTGCTTGTGCACTGACTGTATGGTAGCAGTCTGATTCCCCACTGTTCTGCATCTTGTGTTGGTGCAAAGAGGGTTCAATGCCACCTTTCCAGTCTGATACCGTTTTACACTTACTGGCCGTTTTACCCAGCGCTGCTGGGTGGCGGGTGCACAGGCACACCAGTGCATGTGCGGTGGGTGGGCGGGGAGTGTACATGGCCGCACATGCATCCCCACTCACCCCCACTCATTCCCATGCATGGAGCAACCTCCGTTTCCCCCGGTTGCTTTGTGTGTGGGGATGAATGGGGGATGTGTGTTAGGTGGGAACGCGCATGCACCCCCACCCCACGTCCTTCACACGGATCGTGTCCACTCATGAACACACAGATTTCTGCGTGTTCATGAGTGGGTGCGTCTCGTGTAAAGAAGGCCACTGTGTACTAGTGGAAATGGCTAAGCAGTATAAAATGCAGGGCAACGCAGAATCCAACTCCAGGAATTCTATAACCCGCTGAGAGTTTTTTCATTCTTGATACACTTAGGCCCTTTTCAAATGGACCATGGTGGGTGGGGGGATGGGTGTGTGCCCGTAGTGGGTGTGTGGCTGCTCCCACAGGCGCACATCCATGTCCACGCAGGGAGCAATCGGCATTGGAGCCCATTGCTCCATGCGCGGGTGATGGGTGGAGATGGATGGAGATGGGTGTAGTGCGCCCCTGCCCATCTGCCGCGGCATTCCCACGGGTGCCTCCACCCATCTCCATGCAGAGAAACTGTGTGGAGATGGGTGGGGGCGTCTCGTGTGAAAACGGCCTTAGTTATTCCCACCTCAAAGCATTCACGCAGCACAAATTTGTTCCTCAAATCACAACTCTGGATTAAAAAGTAATGCGTTTTAAAAACATTTTTTATTTTTGGTCTCTTAAATTTGTTTTCAGGTTTCTGAGCTGTTAAATTACACTCGAGCGACGTTTTCAGTCTTTTCTCTGTAGTCATGAGAGCTACAAACATACCCTTTAAAAACGGAGATTCCCACCTAAACACAAGATTCTAGGGCCTTCTAAAAAAAAGAGTAACTATCACCTTAAGACTGTAGTCCTCAGGCTTCTTACCCCAGAGTAGTCCCATTTTTAAAATGTTGTGAGCCATACCGAGATGTCTGAGGCAGGAGGGGGTGGCATATAAATTTTGATATAAATAAATAAATAAATAAATAAATAAATAAATTGGCCCTTTTGCACAGGCGGCACTCACGCATAAGCACCCAGATTTAACATCCAGAAATCTGGGTGTTCATGTATGGGTGCCGCCCGTGTAAATCCCGTGGGGGTGGGTGTCCGTGCTCCCCCACACACGCATGCACACCCATCCCCCACGCACGGAGGCACTGATGAAAATGGAAGTGCCTCCATGCGTGGGGATGGGTGTAGATAGGTGTGCGCCCATCTACACCCTCCCCACACCTAGCAGACACAGACTGCGGTGCACATGGACCCGCCCACACCATGGCCTGTGTAAAAAGGGCCTTTGAAGTCAATGGATCAGCTGCCATTCTCTTTAATGGATGACGAGCACACCGATAATTGGTAATATTATGCACTGCTGCTAATGCACTTTGTCTGGGCACCAAACCTAACCTCGTTGTGCAGACACACATCCTCATGATCCTGAAAAATCTATGGGCCTTCCAGACTGGGAGCTGCAAATCAGCATGAGGCTTTGGGCAATGCACCAATAGCACCATCCCTTGGCTCTGCCCAGACAGCTGGCAGGACATTGAGGAGAACAGAACTCATTCCAGTTTCAATAATCTGATCACTCCCAAAGAGGAGGGAGAGTACAACCCACATGTCTGCCAACCAAAACAAAGCAAGTAGGTCTAATTTTACAGCTGCCAACCTTGACAGTGTTCCTGACCCATTGTACTTGGGTGCTGCAAGGATTTTCATGTCTGGCTCTGCAATACCATGCACTGGGAGCTTGCTGCAACACGGGAGAGCAGGGCTTTGACTGACTTTCAGCCTTTGCTCTCAATGTGCTTTTCTTGCCAGTCTTTCTGCACTGTACATAGTGTGTCTGGGTTTTTTGTTAGGTGTGGCTTCCATCATAAGAAACCTGGAGGAGTTAATTAGTCTGCACTGCAGTATCTTGTTAATGCATTTTGAGCTGCTAGCTTAGTGCTTTGCGCCATCCTCCACTCCCCTATTGCTGTGTAAAATCGCTTCTTCCCCACAGTTAAAAATGGATTTGGACTGATTAACAAGAGCCTTTGCTTGCAGCTGCCAGCATCATGGTAGAAGCACCTCCCTGCCATTGCTGTAGGCCCTGGTTTGAACTTTTACAGCAGCTTTGATGACAATATTCTCTGAGAGCAAATGACTCAGTCTCTGGCAACTTCCTGCATGCTCAGTGGGAAGTCCCAGTGGGAATTCCATATTGAACTGGGGCCTACATACCTTGCCCCATTAGTTGGAAGAGGCTTCTGGGAATAAATGCAGTTGGTGGCTGCAAGCTTTGAGGCTGTATGTGGTGTATTCAACTCAGCTTAGGGGAAGAAGTAATGGTTATACCGTGCAAAGATTTGCCCCAGCAGGGATACCATCCCAGCAGCATAGATGTTGTCTGAGAAAGTTGAGGAAGATATGTCCCCCCTCCTTGGATTTCCGACTTGCCTGATGAAGGATCCTGTGAGGTCCGAAAGCTTCCAAACCTCCACCAACCTAAGTTGGTCCAATAAAAGCTATCTCTACACTACTTTGTCTCTACGAAGTTCAAAGAGACAGATGTTTAAGATCTGGGTGAGTGATTTAGACACACACAAAGTTCAGGATGTAACAGCAAACATGCAGGAGAAATGTGTGTGTGTAAAAACACCCAGTGTTGGTGTAAAACCAAATGCACAAATATAAGTTACCTGCTACCTGACTTGGCAGCAGCACATATGAAAAGTTCTAGGGATTGTAGGTAATCACAAACGGAATATGAGTCAGCAATGTGATGTGGCTGCAAAAATGTCTAATGCAGTTTTAGGCTGCATTGCTTCAAGTCAGCAGAAGTAATAATTCCACTCTGTTCAGCACTGGTCAGACCTCACCTGGAGTCCTACCAGAAGAGGACAACAAAGATGATGTGGTGGAGGAGCACATGGCCATTCGCCATTCCAGACTCCTGCCGCTCTGCCACCCAGCAATTTGGCGCTGGAACATTCATGGTGGCGCCACACTAGTGGAAGTTTGCACAGCGATTGTGAAAGTGGTTTCCCCCTCACCCTAGTGGGAAACTAGCTGGGTCTGAGGCAACTAGGGAACTTAAAGTGACCTAGCTGGGTGTGAGATAGCTGGGAAGCCAAAGGCATAGAGGGGTATGAAGAAGTTGTAAGCTGGCAACCCACTCGGTCAACTAGAGGGCACTACGGAGATGGCAGGACTGGGTAGGGAGGGACCCCAACAAGGGAGATGCCAGTGGCCTGGATGAAAACCTAGAAACACAGGAACCCTGGTGTAGCTGGCCTGAGCCAGGGACCTCATGGAGAGAGATGCCATGAGAGTCAGCTGCCTAACCTGAGACCATCATGTTCAGAAGCGTGTGTGGAGGGAGAGGGAGTGGGGAGCTACATGAACTGAACACTTTGGGCAGAGGCCCAAATGAGGCACCATGAGCAGAGGCCTATGGAAACTGCTACACAGGCTGAAAATGCCTCCCCAAGGACAGAGACAGCCAGAGCTGGGGAAGCCAGGAGTTGGGATGATGCAAAAAGTGAGTTTGGGCCCAGGGCCGGTTCTACCATTAGGCTGGTCAGACGGCTGCCTAGAGTGCCAACGTGAAGGGGGCTCCCGTGCGGCTCTTTTGCTCTTGATCAAGCTGTCCCACTGTCACCACCAGTGATAAGCTCTACGTTTGATGGCACAGGAGAGGCGCCCCCTTCAACTTGCTGCCCTAGGTGGCCTTGGCAATAAGTTCTGCACTGGATTGGGAGTGGGAGTGGTGCCCCCTAGGTGGCTCCACCTTTGATCTAGCTTCTGCTGCCATCTCTCCCGCTCCTGATCCAGCTGTTGCTGCTACTTCTCCTGCAAGTCGAAGGGGTGACTCTCCCGTCCCCGATCCAGGGAGAGGCTGCAGCCACTGGTAAACTCAGGTCTCGGAGGCAGACGGAAGCAGGGCTACCAACCCCTCAGTGCCCGAGAAACAGGATGTGCATGTGTGTGCTGTGTGCACTAGCTGTGTGCATATGGAGGTTGTGCATAACATGCACGTAGGTTGCATGTGAGGTACACAATATGTGCACAGCTTACACAAGGGGCGCGTGCACAGGGGTTTGCCTAGGGCAACAAAAGTCTTTGCAACGGTCCTGTTTGGGCCCTGATCCTGAAGTGACTTTGGGCTAGGGCCAGACACTCTTGCCACAGATGATAAAGGGCCTGGAAAACAAGGTTTACGAGGAAAGGTATGTATACCTAGTAAAGAGAAGATTAAGGGGAGTCCTGATAGCAATCTTATCTATCTATCTAAAGGGCTGTCACCAAGAACATGGCGAGGAACCACAGAGGGCAGGGTTAGAAATAATGGGCTCAAGTTACAGGAAGGGTAGATTTTGATTAAATATCAGGGGAAACTTCCTTCCTAACAGCAAGAGCTGCACGGCAATGGAACAAGTTGCCTAAGGAGGCTGTAGGCTCTTCTCTGTTGGAGATTTTCAAAGAGAGTCTGGACAGCCATCTGTTGGGGAGGTTGTAGCTGTATCAGAGCAAGGGGTTGGACTAGATGGCAGTTGAAGTACCTTCCAATTCTATGATGCTAACCCTCCCTGAAGTGCATAATTGCGTGCGTTTAGTTTGTGCTCTGACTTCCATTTCCCTTGCAATGCATCCTGGTGGGATGTGTGTGAAACAAAAAGAGAACTGGATTTAGGAAAAATGAGGCAGGGAGGGAATCCTTTACTGTGTTTCTCAGACAACTCAGTGTTAAAGAGACTCTGGCAACGAGTTTGGCCAGGCCTGGCTTCTAATGAACAATTTCCTCTTTTAGACTCGATGAAATATTTATGAAAACAAAGCCAGTGTTTATCTTATTTTGTGCTTATGGGCTCTGATCTTGATCAGTCTCTTTGCACTCCTTTGGCATAAAGAAAGGAGGGGCAGCCAGTTATACTGATGTACCCTCTGCTGGCTCACAATTGAAAAGCATTGCTAGAGCCGACTGGGTCTGGAACAAACAAGAAGGAAAAAGGAACTGACATATTCATTTAAAGTGTCTGTAGAAAGTAAAAAATGGAAGGCGGGGGGAAACTTATCTGTTTTCTAAACGCAAAGGGCTCTAATGCAGAAGGAAAGATGTTTTGTTATCTGCCTTCAAAGAAAATTCAGATTACAACAAATAGTAAATAAAAAAGTAAAACCAAATGTTAAACAAGCACAGTAGGTCTTTGCACCCAAACTAACAAAACATGATTTCCTAAGATGGGAGGTAATGCCCAGCGTTAGACTGTTTTTGCATGGACTGGTGGGAGGATGGGTGTGCACTGGCGGTGGGTGGGTGGCCTTTTCCACGGGCGCACACCCACCTCCATCCATCACCGGCCACAGAGCCTCCTCTGCTTTGCCAGATGGCTCCATGGGTGTGTGATGGGGGGAGGTGGGTGTTGTGCGGGAGTGCACATGCCCCCCCACCCACCGCCCGTGCTGTTTGCACGGACGCACACCCATCCCCCCACCCACCGCCGCGGCATTTTCATGGACCCTCCCTCCCACTGCACACCTGCCCGCACATCCAGTGGGGTGGGGGTGGGGACGGCATCCGTGCAAAAACGCTCTTAGTCAGTGGGATTTTCTGGCCACAAAAAAAGGATGTATCCTCCCTCCATTCTATTAGATCTTTCTTACCAGGGTTATCACTGCCTTCTGAGCTTTCACCCAGAGGGGGCAGAAGCCACACTGGTGGAGGCAGGGCTAATTGCACCCCTTTCTGACATAACCTCACGCCTTATGGAATGTTTTGACGTCGCATCGCCCTGCAGAGGGTGGGGCTATGTTGTAAAAGGGTTGGACACTGGGTGGTTTTAAACGGATGGCACCTCACCCTGGATGGCCTGTCTGTGTAAAGATGAGCAGGTGGGGCAGGCCAGTCCCACTAGCGGTGCTCTGGAACATCCCAGAGTACTACTAGCAGAGCAGGCCACCCAAAGCTGGGGCACCGGTTGGAGGCAGAGCTACAGTCTGTCTGCTAGAGCCAGTGTGGCATAGTGGATAAGGTGTTGGACTTAGGAGACTCGGTTTGCATCTCATTCTAGCCAATTAACTCACTGGGTGGCCTTGGGCATGTCACAACCTCTCAGCCTCAGTTCCCCATCTGTAAAATTGGAATATGCGTGCGTCTGTCTTTCCCTGTCTGTACTGTTCCCAACATCTTAGATGGTAAGAGACCTGTCCGAAAATCTGTGACTGTAAAGCACTGTATACACCTAGTAGTGCTATAGAAAGGATAAATAGTAGCAGCTCTGCTCCTGGCTGCTGAAGGTTGCCCCAGGCAACACTAGAGCTGTGGGTAGAAGCCTAGAGCATCAGGTGATCTGCCCACAGCTCTATGGCTTGGGCTTGGGCCCCACATACCTGTGGGACCGCCTCACTCTCCGGGACCGCCTCACTCTCCGGGTCCTGGATTGGCCCCTGCGGTCAGCCGGGGGCACCCTCCTCAGGGTCGCCCAGATTTCCCGGGTGTCCACCATGAGGAGGGCATTCTCTGTAGCTGCACTGCGGCTGTGGAACTGCCTCCCATTGGAGGTCCACTTAATTACTGACCTCCCCTCTTTCCACAGACGCTGTAAGACCTGGCTGTTCCGCCAAGCCTTTCCCGAGGGAGGTGGGATGAGTGGGTTGGGTTAGTGGGAAGGGATGGGTTTTAATTTATTGTTTTAATTGATTATTGTGTATTTGAATATGTTTTTAAATGTTGTGAGCCGCCCCGAGATGTCTGAGGCAGGAGGCGGCGGCATATAAGTTTTAGAAATAAATAAATAAAATAAATATGGTGTGGAGGAGAAGGGCACTGTGTGGGCACTGTGTGCGACAGCTTCCAGGTCTGTATAAATTGGGGGACCTTGGGCTGGCCACCCCCCAGAACAGGCCTGGGGGTGACCAATCCCCCCAGGTCTGTCGAAAAGACACCCGTTGTGATGCTCTGTGAGTGGCAGGGTTGTTATGACACTCCTTAGGGGTGGGACATATCAGAAAGGAAGTGGGAAAGTCCCTAGGGCACACCCCTGAAGTAGCCACAATTTCTCCAAGTTTATTGGACTTGGAGAAATTGGGGCTTCCCATGTGGTCTGGAGACTATGGGTCAAAACTCAGTCTCTGGAGGAATCCCAGAGAGGTAGTAACCCTACCTTCTACTTCTCTACCAAATTAGGCTGAAACTGACCTGTAGGATCAAAAGCTATTAAGGGTGCATACACAGTGACATAGCAAGGCTGCAGTGGGGCTGGGCTCATGTCCCAAACTCCCAACCTCTGGGCAATGGGGCAGGCTCTTCCTAAATGGCGGCCTTTCCAAGGGGCTCCTGGCCAACCTTGACCTCCCTCCCCCTGCAAAGGCGGTGGCAGTGACCTGGCTCCTAGAGGGCCCTCACAGACCAGGAGCAACTATGCCAGGAAAGAAATTTAAAGAGATGGGGAGGCTGGCACTCTACTGTGTCCACTCAGGAAACTTTCTTCATGGCGGGGCTCTTTCAAGTGACCTGAATGCAGCTAGAAACTTTTCAGAGTAGGTGGGGGGCAGAATGTTGGCCATGCCCTCCCCCACCCACTCTGAAAATTTCCCAGCATGCACATGTCATCTTTCCATAGGGAGCCAGGCCAAAAATGGTATTTCACCATCTTTAATATTTTTGAGCTTTCAATTTTTTGCTGAACACTGAATTTATTTATTTATTTAATTTATATATTTATTAAAAGATGTAATATTCCACCCCTCCTGCCATGGGCAGCTTACAACAACAAAGATCAATAAATATAAAACCAGAAAATTATAAAATTATAAAAACATATCACTCCCCGTCCCAATCCCTCTCCTCCCCCACTCTCTACCCATGTCCCCCGACAAATGCCTGACAGAACAGCCACGTCTTACAGCTTTTTCGAAAGAAGGGGAGGCTTGGGCTGATTTTTGAGGAAGTTTTCAAACCCCTGTCATTTTGTTTACAAAATGGACTTCTGGGCACAACAAAACCTTGTTATTTTCCATTTTGATTCACTCTTATTTTCATGGTTCTCAGGCTGGAATGTTCTGAGACGCACTAGGCTGCCAAAGACAAAGAACGACATGAGAAAAGACAAAACTCCATAGAAAAACGTGCAGACAAAGGATGCCAAATTTAGGGGAGAGAAGAACCTATGAGACTTCCCAACCGAGGGGTCAGGACCCAGAGTAGGGTCACTGCATTGCTAAATGTGGTCCCAATGAGACTGTATCTGCACAATTAGATATGCAAATTTCCAAAGCTCAGGGTCACAGGATGCCTTTTGCCTCTCGGTGGGTTCACAACCTTAAAAGGTTTGGGAACCACTGCTCTATGGGATTCTTAATTGCTCAATGAAGTATGACATTCAGATAGCGTCCTATGGAATTACTTTTACCATCACATGGGGAAAAGATGAAAACACTGAATGGAGACAGGAGCTCACCCAGCTACTGCAGAACCAGTGCTTAATTTGTAAAAATAAATAAAAATAAAAATGAATTGCCAAGGCCCTAGCCTGCCTCAGAATTCACCCCCCCTCACGCCTGAGCTTGTCAGAGCAGGAGCATATACCTTATTCTTTGGCTAGGAACCCAACCACTGGAACACCCTGACTCTTTACAGCTGAATATAAAACAGGGATTAATAATAATAATTTTATTTTTATAAAAACCCCTGCTATATCACATTTGGAACATTTGCACAAAATACAATAAAACACTAAAAATCCACTTTAAAACAATTTAAAAGGAGAGAACAAAAACATTAAGAGGAACCAGCACTGGATCCTAAAATCACCCGGAGAATAAATAAGTCTTCGGGTGCTTTTTAAAGGCAAGGAGGGAAGAACTGAGATGAACATCTGGAGGGAGTAAGTTCCACACTGAGGAGCCCGCCACAGCAAAGGCCCAGTCGCCCTCCGACTTAAGGCGCAATGGTGGGATTCCCAAACTTTTTCTCTCCCTGATCCAGAATCCTTGCCCTCTGGCCCGGAAGTCCCTGAGTGGCAAGTGTAATTTGTTCCACTTAAATTTAGCCAAGTCAAATCAAATGCCATCACATTTTCCCCAAGTGTCCAAGACAAATGCTCCCAAATGTTGTTAAATCAAGTCCAATTAAATACCCTCGCATGCCTGCATTAAATTAGATGGACCTATACCCAAGTTATCTCACCCAAAGCCCCCACACCCTCTCTCACATCCACCCCCAACCAATTCTGGTGGGGCCAATCCCATGGCCTGTAGATCCCGTATGTACCCCAGCCTGTGCATACAAGTGCGCGGTTTCCGTGTGGCACAGTGTGCCTGCAATGGAGGCGTGTGCGCGGGATCCACAGGCCATGGACTCAGTTCCATTCTCTTTCACACCCACCCACTTCGGGTGATTTCAGACGTTACGATATCACAGTGAACCATGCTCAATTCCTCATGGTGGCTGTGATCGCGTAACGTCTGTTGGGGGAAACGGATGTTTCCCCCCAGATGTTACCACGGCTTGGGATTGCATTCAACACGTGAGCAGCCGAAGCGGCGGGACCGGAGGCCGCCGCGTGTCGAATGCAATCCCATGCCGGGGTGAACCCCGGCGTCTCGTCTGGTCGGGCGCCACGGCCCGGGATCACCGGCGGGACCCCGGGCCGTGGCGAATCCGGCCCGATGCGGCGGCCGCATTGGCCCCGCCGCCCGCCCGTCTCCCCAGAGGGCGGGCAGCGGGGAGCGTGGAGGGGGCGGGGCCGTGCGGCCTCACGTTGCTCCGCTCGGCCCTGCCCCCTCCCCAATTCCCCGCCGGGATCCCCCCGGCACGTCTGTTGCGGCGTGACGGGGTGATCCCGGCGGGGAAGGAATTCGGTGATTTCGGTACGGGGCCAATGGGCCCCATAACGTCTGAAATCACCCTATCTCTCTGTATTGATAGCCAGTGTAGCCTAGTGGCTAAGGTGCTAACTTGGATCTGGGAACCAGGATTCAAATTCTCGCTTAGCCATGAACTCTGTGGGAGGCTTTAAGCAAAAACAGACATGCATGTAACTCCACTTTAACATTTCTTATGCATGTTGCAGGGCTGTATTGGTGCCCTATGCAGCCCTGCAACATGCATAAGAAATGTTAAAATGGTGTTAAAGCGGTGTTAAGGTGCATGTCTGTTTTCACCCCAAGTCACTATCTCTCAGCCTCAGTTCCCCATCTGTAAAACGGAAATGTATCCCTGTCTCTATGTTCCCCTCCCATGTCCATTCTTGATTGTAAGCTTCCTGGGGCAAGGAGCTGTCTCTAATCATGATTGTTCAGCAGCAGGCACACATTATTATCATTATTAATGATAATCTCTCTCCTCCCCCATTTGTTTTCATAAATAAGCATATGAAAATGGATGAATAAGAAAATGATTATCTTTTGCTTTCATTTGTTTTTGTTAATAAAATAAAAAAAAATTAATATAAAATAAACCTGTGCATGCTCAAAATGGCTGTCGGAGCCAGTCTGTGGCCGTTTTGGAAAGGGTCATTTTGTGAATGCAGTGATTTTTTAATTTAAAATAATTTTTTAAAAATAAAAAATAAAAATAAAAATGAAAATGGTAGGGTTGTTTACAGCCCCCCCCCCAAAAAAAAATCAAAGGTTTTTGTAAACAGAAATGAAAACGAACATGGTGCACATCCGTAGAGAACAAGGGTCCAGTCCTCAAAATCTTGTGCTGCTTTAAGCCCCATTGAAATGAGTGGGGTTTAAGAGAGGAGGGAGTTCTTTGAGCCAAAGTCTGCAGCAGCCTTTGCAGCACATGGTGCTGTGTACAGAGGGTGTTTTTAAATGAGACAGCCCCCCACAAAAACTGCCTGTCCCTGTGTGGGGCCTGTCTCACCTGAATATCATGTGGGGACATCTTTGCCTCCCCCCGGTCCCCTGATGCAGGGGGCTTTCTGCAAAATGTCAGAGTTCCCCATGAGTGGACAGGGGGGGCAGTGCGTGGGCAGGGTGGTGGCGCATGGGGCCCCTCATGTGAAGCACTCCCCCATGCACGGCGCCCACTCTCGCTCCCCCTGCACCAATCATGGATCCCCCTGCCCACCCATCTTGTCTAAAAACACCCAGAGTACCATTGTGTGGCTTTTATGGTTGTAATCTCTGTCTATTTTTACCGTAACTTCTTGTGCATGTGGGGGCAGAACTGGGGCAGCCCATACATCTGAAAAAACCCAGTGGGTGCTTTTAGATGGACAGCACCCATGGTTCTGCTCCGCCTCACACCCAGGTGGCCTGTCCATCTAAAGGCAGGCCGCTAGATGTGCAGGCATTGCCTGCTCCACTCCAGACCTGCTTGCAGTGCTCCAGAACAAACCTGAGCCGGGGACACCAGCTGGAGTTAGAGCTGCAGTCTGTCTACTCAGCAGTCGGCCATGGCAGCTTCACTCATGGCTGCGGGTTGCCCTGGGCATCACCATCAAGCTGAAGGCAGCAGCCTAGAGTGTCAGGAAATCTGTCCACAGCTCTATGGTGTGGGGAAGGGGAGTGTCGCAGGGTGAAGTGTGGGGTTGCATGTGGGGGACGTGGGGCTAGCATGAATAAGGGTGAAAACAGACATGAAGGTCTGGGGGTGGCCAGCCCAGGGTCTGTCTAAATAATAATAATAATAATAATTATTATTATTATTATTATTATTAGCATTTGTATAGCACCAGCTGTGTACCTGGAGCTTTACAGAACAATAAGATAGATGCGGTCTCTGCCTACGGCTTACAATCTAATACAATCTAAGACACCCAGTGTTACTCAATTACTTTTTGCAGAGGGCCAGATCTTAAAAAGGACATTATCTTGTGGGCCAAATGATGGATTTGCATAAAATTAAATATGCTAATTTGTGGATGTTGAGAAGGAGTTGGCGGGGGCAGGACTGGACATGAAAGGCTTTCATTTATTTATTTATTTATTTATTTATTTATCTATCAAATTTGTACCCCGTCCCTCCTAAAACAGCTCGGGGCAGCTAGGGAAAAGAGCAGGAGAAAAGGGACTGGAGTGATAGGGAGTGGAATTGATCAAGAATGGCACTTTGTGGAGCAAACCAGGAAAGCTGGGTGTTTTGGACACATCAATACAAATGCTACAATGCCCCTGCACCTCCAGCAGCACCCACCTAACATGCAGAAAATGCAATACCTCATATTCACTGGCGAGGAAGGCAGGACTTTGTTCTCTTTCTTCTTTTAAAAGAGAGAAAGCTCTTCTGGTTCCAAAGTCCTTGCTTACCACCTGGCAATCAGAGATGTGTTTAGTGCAGCATATTTTCTCCTCTTTCCATCCAGCTTCTAGCCTGGAAGGCAGAGGGAGTGACTAGTGAAAGTGGGTGGGGCATATCTTAAATTTCAACTCCAGTAGGTCAGGCCGAGCTGTATATGTGCTTCAAGAGGTCACGGCTGAGACCACAGGAACAGGCTCTGTGGATTGGATTTGGCCTGGGCTGGCTATTGAGGAACACTGCCACAGAAATGACCTAGTCTCAGTAATACTACCCAGTGATCCTTAAAGCTGTGTGTCGTGGCAATAAATGCAAGAGTCATCATTTAAATTCTAAGAGAAAAGTACTCATGACCTGAATAACCAACCTAACTGTTATTCATCATGGGACATCCTGAGAAAAGATATAGCCACTTTATTTTATAACACACATTGTTTATAGATGTTTATAAAAAGACCCATCCCAACAGACAGTGACCCACATTCACTATGTTTTCTCTATTTGGCAGCAATGGGGAAAACGCAGTGAACACATGTCCCTACTGGTAGGTGTCAATGTGAACTGATTGGCTGACAAAGACTGTTGACTGGATTCTCAGCTGGTGTAAAACTGTCAGCGGTGAGGTGCTGAGCTCTGGTCTAGCTCAAGGGGACTCAGGAGGGCTGAAGTCATAGAAATAAATTAACTGTGCTCCGTTCCTGAACTGTGAGGGTGACAGTCCAGTTCCATCTCTCTTCCAGTGGGTAAAAACAGATGTGACTTTGGACCGCTTTGGCCCAAGACCTGCCAGCACATGCTGTCAGATGTTGATTGTCCTGGGGAATGTTGGTGGTTAGCCTGGGCTGTGACCTTGGCAAATCTCCAAGGTTGTAGCCTGGGCTAAGGGCCGCCCATGTGAGCCAAAGCAGGCCACAGTGGGCTATGACACATCCTTTTGGGTCCCACCGGTACCAAAGAAGCATTCCTTCCCAAGATGTTGGAAGTGAATCATGGACACATTGTGACAGTTGCAAGTTCCCTGGGACCGTCCCGGAGTAGAGAACTACTATGCCATTCAATTTGGAGCTGTCGGTTTTCATGAATCTCTGAGCCATGAATTAAAGGCTCCTGAACCGATGGTATTAAAACAACTCTGGTCTGCCCCTTATCTAGTAGACACAAAAATGTTCAGAGGATGCAGAATAAGAAAAGAAACCGAGCCTTTCCTCTTGTCTCTGAAACCAGATTACTGCGTAAAGCAATCGGTGAGAGCTATACTAACAGATGAGCCTGCCTGCTGCGGGGATTCTTCTTTCCAACCCTCCCCCACCTGGACTCACCTGCTTGCGGGTGGTGCCGGGGTGTGTGTGACTCCTCGCCGCCGCGGCTGGCATTACCACCGCCACCGCCTCCATTATCGCCGCCGCTCGCCGCTGGGGCCGCCGCCGCCGCTGCTTCGTCCCCGCGGGGTTACCTGCGGGGACAAGAAGGAAAGAACTCGTGAGTTGGGGGCAGGGGGGGGAACGCAGAGGGCAGCCACGTGGGCTGTCCTGTCCCCTCCCCCCCCACCCGGAAGTAGCGGGGGCTAAAAGCCCACAGGCAGCGGCTGGAGCCT
>QEPC01008404.1:910163-926470 GCA_003113815.1 Sphenodon punctatus | reverse complement strand
TTATTGATATGTTTTATGGTTGTATTTTAAATGTTTTTAAATGTTTTTTATTGTTGTAAACCGCCCCGAGCTGCTGTGCAGGATGGGGCGGTATAGAAATCTAATAAATGAATGAATGAATGAATGAATGAAATGAATGAAAATGAATGATTTGCACACCCCGCCTGATGTACATGCTAACTAACCTTCATGAAAAGCATTTTGTCTTTTGAAGCAGTTGTGTGTCTGTACTGGTTCTCAGAAGCAGACAAGTGCTTGTACCCTTTCATTGCTCAAAGGAAAACAGGCTACAAACATTATGAAGCAAAAAATTGAATTAGATACTTTTGTATGGACTGGCATTTGTAACTGAATGATGAAATGTTACATTTTTGTTTTTTTATTTACAAAACATTTCTATCCCACACCCTCCTGCAGCTCAGCAGCTCGGGGCTGAATCATGAAGTGCACTTGCATCTGTCTGATGCAAATGTCATCAGGATTTTACTGTGGCATTCTTTTGGATCTGAAACCTGTGTATTGAACTGAAAAATCAATGTGTTTTATAAATGTAAATAAACTGACTAGAATACTTGGAAAAAGTGATAGGTAGGCAACGTGAATTTTGAAATGTAGCTGTCACCATTGTAAGTAAGTAAGTAAGTAAGTAAGTAAGTAAGTAAGTGCTTTATTAGGCAGGCCCAAAAGGTCATAGCCAAGACAATTAGCAGGAAACATAAATACAAACATACATATATAGTCAGTAGGAGAAAACTAACAAAATGGGAGTTTAAATTCTAAAAACATTTTACGTCGCATGAAGGCTTGAATCAAAAAAACGACAACCAGCGACGTTAACCCCGGGTCTGAATCCGCCAGGGCAAACTTCAATAGGGTTGAGTCCGTTCTACCGGAAGTTTAGAAATAAACTTGGATAGGAAAACAGATCTCAGATGATCATATAGATGACATCTAAAGAATAAATGTTCTGCGGATTCGACCTCAAGGTGATCAAAAGGACACAGGTGAGAAACAAGCAGCGTTCCAAGAAAACACCCCTTCAAAACAGCCGTAGGAAGGGCATTCAATCTGGCACCAAAAAACAAATGTTTGGCGCACTGTGAATGCTCAGAACGAAGATAGGAAGCCATCACATCGGGAGGGGGAGCCAGGAACAGGTACTTGGAGATGTAAGATGTCGTCCTGATCCTAGCTACCTCCTCCTGCCTATCCAGGTCCTGCCACCTCAGCTTGATTTCCCCCCATGTCTGCTCCAGGGGTCTCGATAAAAGGTGCTCCCGGGAAAAACCCAGTGAAGCCAACTTAGCATCTAGTCCCCTAGACCAGCTACTTTGGAAGGTATCTTCATGGAGAAAAGACAACAACTCTGGGGCCCCTGGAAAAGCCAGCCTAATCCATAATTTGAATGCTGCAACCCAGACCTTAAAATACCAACTGCGCTGACCCAATTCTTAAAACTGAGTTTAGAATGCCCCCAGGGGCTCCAACCATAGCCCAAAGAAACTTCGATTGAATGCGATCCAGATTGTGAGATACAAGAGGTACCCAAACAGCAGCCACATAAAGAAACTGGGCCCCTACTTTCGCATTGAATACATTCCCCACCATCTTTAAATCAGGCTCACCTGAACACCTATGGAACTTCCTAATAGCCAGTACAGTTTTATTAGCCAGCATTTCAGCACCAACCAAATGACTCTTCCAGGAGCCGGTACAATGGAAGAGCAAACCCAAATATTTAAAGGTTTTTACCTCCTCTAGGGTTTGCTCGTCCAGTTCCCAGGCGTGGGTGTTGTGCAACTGGGACTTAGTAAAGACCATAATCTTGGACTTTGCGTAATTGATTTTTAAATAGTTGGCCCTACAATACTGAGCAAAAGCTCTTAGCTGTCTCTTTAAACCCACCTGCGTCTGTGACAAGATTACCAAGTCATCCACAAAAAGTAAACCCCCCCCCCCCCACATATCTAGAGGCCAGCTTTGGGGGGGAAAAGTGGAGTTGGGCCAGTAAGTGTATAACGTCGTTAAAAATAAATTAAATAAAGTCGGCGCCACCCCCCCCCCCCGGTGAACACCTCTGGCAACCATTACCTCCTCGGTGAGAAGCCCATCTGGCCCAGTCTTAACCACCAGCCGAGAGTCCATATATAACTGTTGGATCAAAAAAAGAAGGCGGCTGTCAATGGAAGTTGCGCCCAATTTATGCCACAACAAAGACCTATTGACAAGGTCAAATGTGGCCCTTAGATCCAAGAAGGCCACATATAATCGGCGGTTAGACTTATTTATTTATTTATTTATTTATTTTATACATTTCCCCCCGCTCCTCCTGCGAACAGCTCGGGGCGGCTTCCAACAATAAAAATACAATATAAAAAACAATTAAAAACCATCAATAATAATAACAATAATAAAATTATTAAAACAGGGCCCAGGTTCCATTAAGCAATAAATAAAGTAGGGGAGCTAAAAAACCTTACCCCACCCTCCTACCCTCCCCAAAGGCCTGGGCGAACAGCCAGGTTTTACAACTTCGCCGGAATGTCAGCAGGCTCGGGGCCAGGCGGGCTTCCTCTGGAAAGGAGTTCCAAAGGCGTGGCCTGGACACCAAGAATGCCCTCTCCATTGTGGCCCCCTGCTTAACACGGGGGACCTCCAGGAAGGCACGCCTGGCAGACCGAAGGAGCCGCTCTGGGGCGCGGAGGGCGAGGCGGTCCCTGAGGTATGAGGGGTCCAGACTGTGAAGGGCTTTATAAGTCAACACCAAAACCTTGAGGTATTTCTCCACGAGGTGCGTCAAAATTAAACATTGGTCTAGAGTAGAACGATTCCTCTGAAAACCCGCTTGCTCGGGATAAATGATCTTGGTTTCCTTAATCCAATAAGTTAACCGAGTTGCGAGAAACTTAGCATAAATCTTGCTGATTACGCTCAGCAAACTAATAGGTCTAAAATTCTCTGGATCAGAGGGGCTACCCTTCTTATGAATGGGCACCACGACAGCACAGCTCCACAGGCTAGGCATAAGACCTGAATTATTAATTGCTGTAAAAACAGCTGCAAGAACAGGGATCCACCAACTACTACACTGCTTAATCAAGTTGGTGGGAATCAAGTTCCTACCTGGGGCTTTATCACCTCTACACAAACAAAGAAGATCCTGTATCTCGTCCTCGGTCACAGGCAGCCAAACGGGGTGCACCCTAGCTACACTATCCTCATCCTCCGCATGCAGCCCTGGGTAGGCATAGAGTTCCCCAAAATGGTTAACCCAATCCTGAGGAGCCACCGATGATGACCCAATATTAGAGGCTGGGGCCTGAGTGCTAACCCTAATCAGCCTCCAAAACTGCCTTGTGTCTCCATTATGTGCTGCCTCGAGAACTGCCTTCCATTGTCCTTTAGATCATTACTGTATGTACAGCAAAATTAGTCAAGTCAAGTCAAGTTTATTATGGGTACTGGCTCTCGCCATGACCCAGCACCTAACAAACAACAAACAACATAAAATTCAACATTTAAATACAAAATAGAATACCAATTGGTATTAGGCATCAATCATCAATCATCTCTTCAATACTCTTAAGTTCTTACCATGACACATGCCCTCCAGGTTGATAACATATTTATATAGTTGTCGATACTAACTCTCTCAACTGTCCAGGCGAGCTACTAGGTTAAATTGGATTAGATTTATTCCAACAAATGGCTTCTGCCATAGCCATTTCAAGAACAGCAATAGCAATACAAATCAATAATCATAACTAAAATAGATAATACAATTTAACAATGACGACATATGTAAATATAAATACTAAGAACACAGGGATCTCTTACAACATCCTTACGGAGGGAAAAGGGTGGCCAAAATAGGGACCAGGATAAGTTAAATTAATTCTCATGGAGAAGCCCCTGGCCTTATGATAAGCAAAATTAGTCAACTACTTATTTGCAGACATGCACTGTGCAAGATCTTTTCCTCAGACTGACATTGTTTAAAGCTGACTGCAACTAGAAAATGCAGTGTTCTAGAAACTGGGTTTTTTCCTGATGTGGTATAAAAAGAAATTCCTACAGTTAAACCTCTCCTACAGATGATCATTTTGGTATACTCAAAGATCAGCCTTTCATTGGAAGAACTGTGGTGAATTCTCTTATGTAGTGACTGCATGCATTCCATGTTCAAAAAGAATTTTGTAAATCTCCACCAATTCAAAGGCAAATTGATGTTTTGGGAATATGTTCAGAGCAAAGATGTACTGTGTCTTGCTTCTCAATGAGAAATGCAACCAGATGTCTAAACCCTCTTAATTTTTTCCAGTAATTTAAACAAAAATTGTTCTGTTAAATATGATCTGGCCTTCACTTTCAATGGCAAAGGCCTGTCTACCCTAAAATATTGTATCCTTTCATCCTCCAACCAGAAGAGTCCTCTCTTTCCTTCACCTCTCCTTCCCGTCCTCATCCCTTTTGAGGAAGTTGCTCTATGAAAATTCTGTAGCTGAACTCTTGTCTAAAATACAAAACAAGTTGCTTGAGACACACTGGGTATTTTCAGACTTTACGAGATCACGCTCAACCACAGTGGGTATTTTCAGATGTTACGAGATCACAGTGAACCACGGTGAATACCCACCTGTGGTCACTGTGCCTCGAACGTCTGTTTGGTGGCCACCAGATGTTTGCCATGGTCAATACCCACACGGGGTCATTTTCAACCATGCTTCCCGGGCTAGCCGTGGGAATTTCCCGGGAAGCATGGTGAAAGTGATCCCCTGTGGGGACAAAAAAAAAATCACGTCTGGTTGGGTGCCATGGCCCAGGATCACCGGCGGGATCCCGGGCCGTGGCAATTTCGACCAGACGCTGTGGCCGCATTGGCCCCACCGCCCGCCCATCTCCCCAGAGGGCGGGCAGCAGGGAGCGTGGAGGGGGCGGGGCCGTGCGGCCGCACATTGCACCACATGGCCCCGCCCCCTCCCAGATTCCCCACCGGGATCCCCCGGCATGTCTGATACGGCATGATGGGGTCATCCCGGCGGGGGATGATTTGGTTGTTTTCGGTATGGGGCCAAGCGGCCCCATAACATCTGAAAACACCCAGTGAACCACGGTCAATCCCGTGGCGGGGCCAAAGTGCCCTGAACGTCTGTTCAGCAGCTGCCAGATGTTCACCACAGTCAATACCCACATGTGGTCAAAATCAACCATGCTTCCGGAGCTCCCCGCCGGACCATCTCCGAAAGCGTGGTCAAAGAGATTCCTGACGGAAACCAACAAAAAGTAACGTCTGGCCGGCAACCACCGGCCGGAATCAAAGGAAATGATTCCCAGACAGAGACAAAGTATGCAGCATTGCTGCCAGACAACGAGCAACAACACAGGCAGTGGAGGGAGATTTAAAGGACACACAGCAGCAGGGGGACGGGGTGGGATGGAGTGAGGTGGAAGAGAGAGGCGGGCAGAGGGTGAGAGAGCAAGGGAGGAGGAGGAGGTGGAGGAGGTGGCAGTAGAGGGGCGGGCGGGGGAGGAGGCGGTCGTGCTGCACCTGGAGGCGGTGGAGGGACAGCAGCAGCAGCAGCAGCAGCAGCAGCCGGGACGGCCTGGCCCGGCGCCTTCTGGGTGTTTTGACCACGGCCAGGAATTGGCATCATGTCTGTTGCGCTGCCCCGGCCCGTGATCTGCCGGCCCGATTCCCTGCCGTGGTCCCACTCCCGTCACGTTTGTTCGGGGCTTTTTTTGACCACGGGGGTGATTGTTCGGTTCACCCCCACTGGGGATCCGCTGTGGTGAATTGGGACCGCGTAACGTCTGAAATCACCCACTGTAGTGTTTATGCACGTCTTGGTTTTGTTCCAACTATTGGCAAATGAAAAATTAATGCTTGATGCCACTTTCCATGTGGAATATGGAACAATTTGGAAGACTATGGAAGATATGGAAGTTTGTAAAGATTTTTTTACAAACTGTTTGTGCTGTATTCACATTGTAGAACAGTAAATGATATTTTAACAGTATTTTCTGTAAAGCAAAGAGTTTTGTGCCTTGCATTTGGTAACCTGTGTATTAGTGAAACATTGTAAAAGTTCACTTTTACCTCTGTAGCTAAATGTATACCAACCACTTGTAAATTACTATAAAACAAACTGTGATTACATTTTTTAAAGAATGTCTTGTTAAATAGTGATGTCTGTGGTTACTAAAGCGAGCCATATTTTACTTTTACTTTTTACAGCTGGTGGAAAATGGTGTGATCCCCTTGACTTCAAAGGGGCTGTGTTTGTTGAGACAGCTGGCAATTTGCCCTAAGTAACTGGGTGAATGTGTGTCACAGAATTCATAGTATTAGTAGTACTTTAAAACCGATTTAAAAATGTCCTAATTTCTCCTCTGATATAAGAAATTTAGTTTGTGTAATGTATTGAAGACTGTAGTTGCTTGCTGCCCTGGTGGTGCAGTGAGTGTGGCTCAATATTGCACATTGCTATAACAACAAGACTAACCAGCTCCAAAAAGGAATGAGTACTAAATTTGTCTCTCTTCCTCGTTTTTGAAACTTTTTTATTAAGACACATAACAGAAATATGTCAACTGGAATAGGTGTTACATACTTAGGATACATAGTGTAATATTTCTTGTGCTAACCAGTGTATACATTACCTAGATTATAACAAATACTTCCTTATTTTCATTATTCAAAAAACCTGGACCATAGATTCTGGTTTATTAGCTGGGGAAGCCCCTTTTCTCTGAATAATATGATAGAAAAGGGACTCAAATTTGCAACCATGTGTTTTTTCCTTTGGCACTTTTCTTGGTGGGGCAATTTCCCCATAACCAGAACATTTCCTATTTTGTTATACCACAACTCCAGCGGAGGAGGAGTCATCCTTTTCCAGAAGCTTGTCTGGGTGCTAATAATAAAAATGAGCTTACATTTCAGGCCCTTTGATGGGGCATTAAGTAAACATGTCAGGGGATCTTTAGGGATTTCACAAGTGAATTTCTTTGGCAATTTTCTCCCAAGACTGACAGTGTGCAAGCTGCTAACAATAGCATCTAGCATTAGTGATAAGAAAAATAATGTCAGTTTCTCTACCCATGTGAATCATTGCACTTCACAGAGTTTTTACGTTCTGATATCTGTTTCACACCTTGCTCCTGTCATAAAGAACAGAGGGGACAGCAATTCACAAAGCCTGCCTGCCCATGTTCTAGCCAAACCCTTCATGAGCAGACAAACTTCCTCCCCAAATGTTTGATCTTCTAGGCAGTGTTGCTGATGTTACAAAGAAAGGCCTGCAAAAAACTTCTCACTGCTGGCAGAAAGTGCCAACATTTGGAGGTTTAACCTTGAGATCACTTTTTCTTCTGAGGAAACTCAAGGCAGGTTTCTATATGTAGAAATTACAGGTCCTTTGTCTTAGGGAATGGATGTCCTGTCCTGCACGAGACTGAAGTAAAAAAATAAATTTTAAAAAATGGGAAAGAAACATGACTCAGTACATTTCTTCAGACTGACACAACTTTTCTGCACTTCAGTAGTTCAGTGAGGCAGAGAGGGATTGAGAGAAATGCAGAGAGAGGAATGTGATGGGACAGGAGAAAAAGTTCTAATTAAGAATGTTTCAAATCACTGTGTATTGTTACAAAATGTTAAATTAAGCATAAAAGAAATGGCCAAATATCTACTAGTACAGATATCTGATACAGTAGAAGCCTCTTTATCGGAAGGTCTCAGGCGATGTAAAAATATCCCGATTAAGTGACTGCCCCAATTAAAGGAGAGATGACCTTTGCCACAATTATACTATGCTCATAATCTACTATAGGGATGAGAAACCTTTTCCTTTGGGACCACTTTGAAAATGAGTACAAGCTCCAAGGACAACATAGAAGTTGGGGCAGAGGTGCTTAATGGGTTTACTCAGGAAGAGGAGGGTCCATGTGCTGTAGCTCTGTCTCCTATCCTTGTGTGCACGCCCTCATCTCTGCTCCCTGAGCTCAGACTTTCAGTGCTACTGCTGCTTACTGCTTTAGGAGTAAGAACTGGAACCAGGGGCCAGATCAAGGAGCTGGAAATGGGCCAAATAAAAACTAGCTTCAGTGCATTTGGCCCCCCGGCCTGCGGTTCCCCCATCCCTGATCTACAATATACACGAGATTTTCTGGTTTTTTTTAAATTTGTTTTTAAAATTCAGTACATCTCTCTGCTTGTAAGATGATCCGCCTTGCTCACTGCTTTGGTCATGTTCAACCCCATCTCTGCTTCCTCCACAGGCTCCTTCGCCCCCTTCACATTCTGCACAAACTCCTTGTCCTTGCTTACAATGCTCTTCATGGCCTTGCTCCTCCTCTTATCTCTGTGCCCTCAGTCATTTCCTGTAACATTCCTACCTGGAACTTTGCTCTTTGTCTGCCACCACCCTCACCCACCCCAGAGTCTCCTGCCCCCGAAATCATCTCTGTCCCTTCTCCCATACTGTCCCTTATGCCTGGACCTTCTCCCTCTCTGAACACGTACACTCCCGGCCTTCAAATCCCTCCTTAGGACCAACCTTTTCTGCTAGGTTTGTCTGCCAAATGCTGGGTGCTTTATGCCCAACATCTCTCCTGCAGTGCCTTTTCCTGGCCACTTGAATTTGCTAAAACCCAATTTTCCCTTGAAGCAGCAAGGGCAGCTCTGTCCCAGGAGGATTTATTTATTTATTTATTTATTTAATTTTGATGCCGCCCTTCTCACAAGGCTCAGGGTGGCTCACAGTCCACAAAAACCAGTTACAACCATTACAATTCAAACAGTAAAAACACCCTCCCTTCAAACCCCCATTCTTCCCCACAACCCCACCCAAAATCCCAAACAAACCCCACCTATCCCTGCCTGCCAAATGCTTTCCCAAATAAAAAAAACATTTTACACCACCATCTGGAAGATTATCAGTCTCAGGCTCAAGCGAACCTCCTAGGGAAGGGAGTTCCTCAACATGGGGGCAGCAACCGAGAACATCATCCCACACACCCCTGCCCCACAAACAAGGGTAATGGATGGAACATGCAGGAGCGCACCCCCGGACAACGGTAGAGGCCGCAAAGGGACATGGTAGCATAGGCGCTCTTTCAGGTATATGGGACCCAGATCGTTTAGGACTTTAAAGGTCAAAACCCACAGGTTGAATTGTACCTGGAATGCTATAAGCAGCTAGTGCAGACTTTGGAGCACAGCTTGTCCCCAAAAGGAGCCGAGCTGCCATATTCTGCACCGGCTGCAGTTTCTGAACAGTCATCGAGGCCAGCCCCACATAGAGCGCATTGCAGTAATCTAGCCTCGAGGTGATGAAAGCATGGATGACAGTGGCCAGATCTGAATCAGAAATAAAAGACTGTAGCTTTCTCATCAGATGGAGTTATTGAAAAGCGCTCCCGGCCGCTGCTGTCACCTGACAATCCAAGCACAGCAAGGGATCCAAAAGCACTCCAAGGCTGCAGACCTGAGTGACCAGAGGGGCCAGACCCCATCAATGACAGGTGTCCAATATCCTCTCCAGGTCACAAGGCCAGCCAGCCATCATCACTTCAGTCTTGTCAGGATTCAGCGTCAGTCGGCTCACCATCCAGTCCTCCACAGCAGCCAGGTATCAGGCAAGCATGGAGAGTGCAGGGCCTGGGTCAGAGGAAAAAGAGAGGTAGAGCGGAGTATCATCAGCATGTTGATGACACCTCACCCCAAACCTCCGAATGACCTCTCTCAGTGGCCTCAGATACACATTGAACAAGAGGGGGGACAGAATAGATCCCTGCAGGACACCACAGGGATTCAGCTGGAGATGCTAGTGTAACCCCCAAGAGACATGTCATTAAGTGTCCCCCTCAGCCCCCGTGCTTGTTCCATAGACTATCTGTGGATTTGATACAGCTCAAATAATGAGCCTGACTCTTTAGCCCACACTATAAAGAGCCTTGCATTTGAGGAAGGGGGGTGGGGGGAGAAGGTGGAGGCTGTCAGACCAGCACTTACAAAGGGCACTTATAAAGAGAACTCTAAGGGGTGTGGAATCTGCAGCCTGGGGGCCAAATCTGGTCCGTGACTGTTTTTTATTTGGCTCCATTTCCAGTTCCTGGATATATACCTCATGGATCCATTTCCTACCCTGAAGCACTGAAAGAGCAAGCAGGGGAAAGGAGGGGAGGGGAGTCATGCACTCAAGAATATACAGGGATGGACACATGGCACAGCTCCGTGATCTGGACCCTCCCTTCTCTTCCCTCATCCTGAGTACCCCCCTCAAGCAATCTTGCCCCCAGCTCCAGCTCCTACCCAGTCCACATGGCTAGGATGGGCCACCTGTGGTGTTTTTTGTACTGGTCAGTGGTCACTCCCTAGGGCCAAAATGGAAGTGTCAGGTAAAAAACGACCGAAGGTGGCGACTCTACACAAAGCTTGTACTAGTTTTGCAAGGTTCCCTGCCCCTTTTCTAGAGTGTGGCTGGGCAGTCTCACTGACAGAGGCTTTCAGGGCTGAGTCCCTAGTCAGCAGACCCAGTTATTTGTGAGTGTCACTCAACAAAGCAGAGTCTCTCAGTCCTATTGAGCCCCTAGACCTCCTGCCTTGTCTCCAGTTGCTGAATTTTGTTCCTGGGTCTGCTGAAACATCCCTCAGAATTGAATCTGACCCTTTATATTTCAGACTCTGTTTTCTGCCTATGTCTCCAATTCTGGGGTTTAGGATTGTGATAGGCGCACTTGGTGGATGCTCCCGTGTAGACAGGACACAGATGTCACTGACCGAAAACACCCAAGGCCTAGCTACACAACAGCTCCCACTGCCAATAATTCTAGCAGAACTACCACTGGTGGTAAATTATGGCTGCCAAGGCTTGCTGGGGAAGATAAGGCCATTACGTCATGCCTTGTAGTTACTGTCCTAGTCTTATTTCACTCAAGAGCTGCAGGCTAATGTTTGCTGGCAACAAGAGCACTCTCGTGTCCTAGACCCTGAGGGAAATCTTTTCCCCCTTCCCTCTTCCTGTTGCCTTGCAGCACTGATGGTGAAAAAGCCTTGCTGCACTTGGATACATTCCTCTTCTGATGATAAGATTGGAAAGCAGATTCAGAAACCCGATTTTTTCTTTTACCATGTCAATTTAGCCTCCAGATAGGGTGTGGGGCTGACTGGATTCATAGAGAAAAAAGACTGCACAGGCCTATTCCTTAGGCAGAAAGGAGCTTATCTTTAGTCTTCCATGAAAGGGCTTTGATGCTGAAACCGTCAGTGCTCATCACAATAATGTGCTGTGCATTTGTTTTTCTCAGTTACAAGCCATTTGGAAGGCAGTGAGTTGAGGTTTTGGTGGGGGGAGGGGGAGATGTCAACCCCACCCCCCACTTATCATTTTCTCTCACTTGTCATTTTCATCTGACCATCAATATGGCCTATTGTTCATACACAGAAGGAAAAAAGACGGTAAAGTGGTAAACAATGCTGTGGGTAAGGCTTAACATGGCAGATACCAGAAGCTGAGGTAATTCAGCATTAAAGCAGGAAATCTTGATTGGAAGAAGCAGATAACAGCTGTGAAGTACTGAAGAAATCATGGGCATGTTTTTTTTTTTTTTAATAAGTAAAGCTAAGTCATTCAAGGAAGTTTTTATTACTTTTTCTGAATGTAATATATTAGAATTAGTACCACCCTGTTTTCAATCAGTCTTCGCTGTAGGCCCTGGAGGAGTGCTGTATTAAAGTGCTAGGTCATGTCTGTATAGCAACCTGGCTCTTAGTCTGTACACCAGGAATGCAACTTGGGGACATCAGGATCTTAATCTATGAGGCTCTAGCACTGTATGGTTTAAAAGATCTGTCTCTCTTAGCTAAGTTAAGGTTAAGTAAGCTAAACACAGGCTAATAAATCTGCTGACACCACCACACCACTAGAGGGAGACAACTAAGGGCACACAACACACTCCAGACTTTATTTGAATTACTTTAGTTCAAATGAATTAATCTTGACTAGCTGCCAAGATTGGCATTCTCACTACTCAGTGATAATACTGCCAGTGGCGGTGTGGGGAAGCAGCCGCACTCCCAATAGCTCTGCCACTGTGCTGGGTGACTGATAGTGTTGTGGCGACAGAGAAGTAGGAGAGAGAGGTGAGTTGCAGGGTTGTGGGGGTGGCGGTGATGTGTGGGGGCTGCGTCTGGCACGGTGTATTCTTGGGGCGCACAGGCATATGAGGCAGAGGTGTTGGGGAAAGTCACCTCAATTCCCTCCCTCCCCCCCCGTTGCTCAGATTGTAAGCCCTAGGGCAGGGACCGCGTCTATTCCATTACTTTGTAAAGCACCAGGTACATTGTTGCGCTATATAAATGCTTGCTAATAATAAAAAATAATACATTTTGGGATCAAAGTTACCCCACACTTCCTTGTTACCATAGTATTTGAGCAATTCACTATCTTTAATGCATTGTAAATCCACTGGAGAAAAGAGTTATGCAGTGAAGCATTAACCTTCACCGCACATCTGTGAAGTGGGAAAGTGCCATTCTGCCAATTTTACATAGAGTTGGACGGGACTATGAAGGTCATCCAGACCACCGCTGCTCTGATGCAGGATGACTACAGTTACGGCATCCCTGACTGTTCAGGCTCTTTCTGAAAACCTCCAGCACTAGAGAGCCTACGATCTCTCTGGGCAACTTGTTCCATTGCCGCACAGTTCTTAATGTGAGGAAGTTTTACCTGATACTTAACCAAAATCCACCTTTCTGTAATTTGAGGCTATTATTTCTAGTCCTGCTTCTGTAGCAATGAAGAACAGTTCCTTACTATCTTCTTTGTAGCAGCCCTTTAGATATTTGACTGCTATCATGTCTCTCCTTAATCTTCTCTTTGCTCGTCTAAACATACCCAGTTCTTTCAACCATTCCTCATAAGACTTGCTTTCTAGACACTTTATCATCATTGTTACCCTCCTTTGAGCCCACTTCAGTTTGCTAATGTTCTTAGAAGAACACAGAGAGGCTAAGCAATATGGCCAAGCCCCAAAAGGATGTCTGTGGCAGCACTCTAACCTCCTGTTTTCCCAATGGATTTGTTTGTTATACAACAGTTTTGCAGAGTGCACAAAAACAAACAAAACCAAATTTTATTGATTTATTTATTTATTTAAAATGTATATCCCGCCCCTCCTGCCCTCAGGGCAGCCCGGGGCGGCGAACAACATTCAATAAAAATATAAATTTTTAAAAACAATTTAAAATTACATGTGGGGAAAAAACCCACCTCTCCACCCCACCCCTACCCCTCGCCAAAAGCCTGACGGAACAGCCAGGTCTTACATACACGCCGAAACAGCAGGAGAGTGGGAGCCAACCGAGTCTCCTCCGGGATCGAATTCCACAGCACGGGCGGCCACCGAAAAAGATCTAACATCGGTGGCCACCCGCCTCGCCCGGGGAACCTCCAAAGAGGCTCCCACGGACGATCTCAAGGGTTGCACCGGCACATGGGGAGTGAGGTGGTCCCACAGATAAAGTGTTCAGTCCAGTATATAAGAATTGGGGAGTATCTTTTCATAACTGCTCATATATTACACATATATTTCACACAAAAAGCTCATTTAGTATTGGTGGGAGTTTCATTCAATTGGAGCTGTCCTTAGGAATTGTGGGGCCCTGTGCAAAGACCCTACCTAGTGAGGTCCCTCCTAGTGCAGGGACATTGTGTGTCAATGCATTTAGCTCCCCTGTCAGGGCCCTTTATGGGTCAGTGTGTCCAGAGGTCATGGGTGGGCTTTTGTGAGTGGAGGCCCGCTGTGGTGCATTCAGACACTCTGCTTGGGCCTCTCCTAGCATAGGGTCCATTATGGGTTGGTATATGTAGAGACCCTGGTGAGGCCCTTCCTAGGTCTGTGTGGCTGGTCACCTATAGCTAGAGATGGCCTTGCTTGCTACCAGGATCCAACAGGCTTCGTTTGAAAGTAGAGATTTCCATTGGCAAATGTGTTTGTTCTTAAATTCAGCCGGGTGCAGTCATTACATAAATCCGACCTGGCAGATCCCTGGGAAATATTAAGAGTGAAATACACTGACTTGGAGGGAACTGACAGATCAGCAACGGCACACAAAGGTGCTAAAGAAGGCTACAAGTTGTTACTGAGGCCTTATTCACTCCTGAAACCATTGGCCTGTCTCATGCATTTAAAGCTTCCGGTTTTCAGTTTAAACCAATATAAAACTAAAATATCCACACTGTAAAAGTTTAATACATAAAACAAACTCACCTTCCAAGCATTCAGGCAGCTGTTTCGACACAGACCTTGACAAAGGCAATAGGTAGAAACAGTGGCCTGAGTGTTTTGAGCATGAGGGTTGTTTTTATCTATAGAAATTTATATTTAACAGGCAGGTGGTTGAAATTAAAGGGAAGCCTTTTAAATAAGGAGTATGGGTTTGCTTTTTAAAAAAATAAAAATAAAAAAAAATACCAAAACTTATAATTTCTGGTTTCCCTGGCTCCTAATTTCTGCTGCTTGGGCCACTGGCTTCTGAGTCCCATGCTGTTCAGTTTGATAAGGGAGAATCAGCAGCACTAGACTGAGGTAGGGTTGCCGCTGCTGCAGGTTTTGTAGAGTTCCCAGGGAAGACAGTTTCTCCAGGTTATCCAACAGTGTGGCTAACCTGGACAACTGGGGCTTTTGGGGATGTTGCAGGTGGCCATGTCAGAAAGAGGGAAGGCCATAGGCTCCCCCTCCCCCTTTATGATGTGCCCCCCCCCCCAACTGAGCTAGGGTTACCATACCTCCCCTTTAATAGAGCATGCTTATGAAAAACAGATGGTGCAGGGCTGCGTTGGTTCTGGTGCAACCCTGCAACATGTATTTTTCATACGCATCCTCTTTTAAAAGGGAGGTACGTATGGTAACCCTACATTGAGTGGCATGATGTCATGATGCTCCGTGTGACAGCCCCGCCAGCTATGGGTTTCCTCCCAGAGGAAGATGAAAACTCCAGACTAATGGTGTCCAGTCTTAGGGCTTTACAGTAGGGTAGCTTGGGTACATTCCATTTTACTTGTCTAAACAGACTTTCACTGCAAACAAGGAAGTTTTATTGTGGGGGAAGTTTTATTGTATGCCGCCCCGGGATGCCTTGGCATGAGGGGGCGGCTAATAAATATTTAAAATAAATTAATAATAATAATAATAATAATAATAATAATAATAAATAATTCATTAATAACAATCTCCAAGTTCTTTCCTAAGAGATTAAGAAAGGAGGACACGTATGGCTAAAATGGAGCCACCCATAGGAAGGAAGCTGTCATTTTACACTTCAGGAGAGATGGTGGAGGCTAGTGTGCCACGCTGAGTCATAGAGCCGGCAGAGACTTCAAGGATTGACAAGCCCAGCTCCCTAGATCTACCCAACCCATCCCAACAAATAGTTATCCATTTGCTTCTTTTGAAAAAACAAAACAAAAACAAACCCCACCTTCATTGAAGGAGATTCTACACCCTCCCCTGGAAACTTGTTCCACTGTCTAACTGTTGCTACAGCTAGGAAGATTTACCCTATATTTAACATAGCTTTGATTTTCTGCAGTTTAAGCCCATTTCTTTTAGTCCTTCCATTTACGGCAATGGAGAGTTTTCTCCATCTACGTTATGTCAGTCTTTTAAATATTTGAAAATTCCTATCAGGCACCCCCTTACTTTTCCTCCTCAAACTCAAGTTTCCTCAAATTCATGGAGGGAGGATGTAGACTGGAATTTAGGGATGTTGAATAGCATAATATAAATAGTCTCACACGCTTGTTTGTTTGCATTTACTTGGACCTGAAGCTTCCCGAGGCCTTCCAACAAATAGACATCAAGTATGCAAATGAGCTGAGAGAGGGAGGAATGGAATTGGTCCAGCTATGGTTGGTGTCACAATCAACACAATTCACAGTAGCCTGACAGAGATTGTCTGGAAACAGCACAAGTGAGGCAGAGCAGCTCCTGAAGAAGGCTTCCCCCTTCCAGTCAATAGAGGTCAACCATGCAAATGGCAGAGACAGGAAAAAGAATGATTGGCTCATCTGCAGCTTGTGTCAAAATCAATGTAGTTCACTGTGAGATGACATGGATGTCTAGGGCCACTATATTATTATTATTATTATTAATAACAAACATTTATATAGCACCAGCAGTGTACCTGGCACTTTACAAAGTAATAAAATAGACAGGGTCCCTGCCCCTAGGGCTTACAATCTGAGAGACAGGAGCTGGGGGAGAGACTTAGGAAGGGGAACAGAGGGAGAGACAAGGGG
>QEPC01008404.1:865340-909113 GCA_003113815.1 Sphenodon punctatus | reverse complement strand
CATCTTGGAAGTCTTCTTTCTAAGTATTGTCCAGTCTGGAAAATAAATGCAGACACTCTGGGACCTTTGACCTGAGTTTCAGAAGTCACAAGCGCACACATAGGAAAGAAGCCTGTGGGTGAGTGTAAACTGTATGCCTTGTAAAAGGTTTCCCAGCCCCCAATGAAATTTCACTGGAAAGCTTTTTCTCACCACTCTTAGGTCATGAATTATTTGGATACTTGGCTTTTTTCAAACATCCTCATGTTATTTCTCCCTGAAGCTATAGAAAAAAATGCAATTCTCCTCTGATATAAAGGGTGTGTGGAAGACTTAAGAAAGGACACCCAGGAGAGTCCCCTTCTAGTACATGTAGCGTATTTTTAAACATGACGCTACCGTGGGTGGCCATGCTTACCCCGGTATGGCCACCCATTGTGGTGTCATGTCTGCTCTCACTCACCAGATGTTTGCTGCGGGCAGGAGCAGAGTACTCCCTGGACCATGGCAGACTAACTCCGGGATGTGCGCTGGGCTCCCTGGCAGTGCACATCCCAGAGTTAGCCCTGCCATGGTCTGTGGAAAGCAACCCCGGACCATGGTAGAGTGGGCCATCATGTCTAATGGCCAGCTCTACCTAACTCCTGCTGGTGGCCAGAGCTTTTCCAGGCAGGTGTGGGAGGCCACCTCACCCGCCCACCAGGGAGGGGACCATGCTGTGCTGAGCAGCATGAGGGGTGGGGCCCTGTGGACCACATCCGCACATCCCCCTGCCCTCTCCCCGCCCCCTCCCCAGACCTGGCCACTGGCACGGTTGTTTGGCAATGGGGATAGATCCTGCCCATGGTGAGGGCTCTCACCCCGAGCAGGATCAAAGTGTGGCGGTGCTCAGCACCATCACATGTAAAAATACCCATCATTTGGAAAATACATGAAGGGTACGATCCTGAGCCTACTGAAGCCAATGGAAGTTAACAAAACTTCAATAGAGTCAAGATTGTATGCTGTCAGGACAATCCACCTCCATTAAAGTCAATGGGAGTTTTGCCATTGACTTCAATTGGTTGAATACAGGAGTGTGCAGAAGGCACCCCCCTACCAGTTTAGTTTTAGTTTTTGTTTACAAAAATCCCTTTATTTTCAGGTTTGTTTGTTTTTTGTAAATGGCCCTTTAGTTTTTGTCCCCCCCCTCCCTTTTTTTTTTTAAAGATTAAAAATGATTTTTTTAAAAAATCACTGTACATTCGCAAATACGGCCACTGGGCCGTTCTTCACCTGTGCGTCCTTTTCCAAAATGGCATCAGCAGTGTCAGCACCATTTTGGAAAAGGGTCCACATGTGTAGAACAGCCCCAGTGCCCACTTTACACATGTGCAGTAAAAAATGTTTTCATTTTAAAAAAAAATGAAAATGGATGAAAGCAAATGACAGTCATTTGTTTATTCATTCATTTTTGTAACATTAGTTACGAGCATGAATGGAGCTTGGTTCTTCTTCATAACTAATAGAAAACATTATGGATGCACACCCCCTAGTGAGGATTCAGCCCTGAATATTACTGATTGCTGTAGTTTATTTAAAGCAAATTTTTTTATCCCATAGGTCCAAGCTACACACAGTAGGATCCAGTAAAATGCAGATCGGACCATCAAATATTTTGGACCAGTAGATGGAAATCAGCCTCTGTTGACTGGCTGTGTAGCTATGCTGATCTGGCCCTTTGCACTGAAAGTTAAATGTTGAGCACACCATTCCTTAAGATGCCAGTGCAATACCTGCTTTTAATGGCCAGTTCCTTGAGTTTCTTGTAAACCATTCAAGCACATTCACTCCTTGTTCACATGGAGCTGCTTTCATGCTCCACTCCCATTTGGCTTTGCCCTCTGTGTACTGTAACATCACTCTGTGGGGATCCTTATTTTATTTAGCATAAGCTGGTGTTTTCAGATGTAATTATATCTACTCAGCTTCCTAATGAGGATCATAATAAGGTCAAAAGAGAGCTGAACACATGCATATCTTTAAATGGAAAACTATATTTACATGGTTGTGGTTGTGGTCAGGGAGCAACCTGTGTTGCACTCTTGGGGCATACATTAACAGAGCCGTCTTCACTTTTGATGAGTCTACTGGTCTATTGCATGTTAATCTCACAAAAAGTCTTTGATCAGATCAGTGGATGCACTAATGAGAGTGGAGTTGAAATCAATTTGGAGCTTTGTATTTGTCAATGGAATTCAGGTATTTATTTACTAAAATGAAGACCCAAATTTGAATCTGTTGCTCCTGAAAAATTAACTGATTTTCTTACTTTGACAGTTTATTTCTTTGTTATTTTTACTTTGGTTTTCAACACTTTAGTACAGTGTATGACATAACTAAGCAATCAATGACTTGCAGATTTTAAGAAGAACCCCTGGGCAGCAGATTAAGTAAATGAACAAATGAAAAATTAACAAATGAAAAACAAACCTACAAAGTTAGAAAAACATATATTTCAGATTTAGATAATAGATTCAATTTGAATCCGACCATTCAAATACGTCAGTGTTCGCAAATTCAAAATTTGCTTCAAGTATTCCCTTCAGCTCTGAACAAGAGGAGTCTCTTTCAGACAGTGAGAGCAGTAAAGCTCTTATAGCTAACAGGCATATGAAAAGACAAAACAGGTGCAGGTCTCTTCTACTTGGCTGGGAGTTTGTCAGAGTTCATCAAACAAACTGGCTATAGTATGGTTATTATTTGGCTGAGAGAGCTTAAAGAACAAAGCACACACACAAAAACCCTACCACTAAGACTGATGTGGGAAACAGTTTTGAAGCAATCTTTTTTCCAGGCCTGTTCCAAACTTCTGTTCCTCGGGGACTTCTATAGGGGTGCTGTGGTTTTAGAACTTCTGTCTTTTGGATGAGGGACTAAGGCTGTTTTTAAATGGGCACGGCCAGGGAGCGGGTCCGTGTGTGTTCGGTGGAGCGCACACACACTTCCAGTGGGTGAGGGGATAAGGGGCTTCAGATGGGCCAGGAAGGGTGAGTGCTGGGTGTGTGCCCTTGCCCACGCAACGCCTGCTCATGTCCCCACACGGAGCATCCTGGGTTTTCCCCCCATGCACTGTGCGTGGGCATGAGTGGGAGGTGCATGGGTCATGGGAGCGCGCGCCTACCCACACCATCTTCAGATGGGCACTTGGGTGGGTCATGGGTGGGCATGTCCCGTGTAAAAATGCCCGGCCTACGTAACTAAGGCCGTTTTTAGATTATCGCGACCACTCTCATGCTTGTTTTGAAAAAATGCCGGGAGTCTGGATCAGACGATACACTCCCGGCAATCACATGCCTGGAAGGGGGACGTGTATGCTTTTCTGGCCATGATTTGACTGGGTCAAAACAACCGCGATCGTGGCCGCAATAGTCTAAAATGGCCTAAGAGATAGTGGTGTAGGAAAGCTGTGGCAGGCCTGGGTTCAGTCATGTCCCACTGATGGGTCTCTGGAAGAGTCAGAGGGCAGGGTCTTCCTAAGAAGCAGCTATTCCAAGGCTCCCCGTCAACCTTGGTCTCCCTCTACAAAGCTTGTGGTGCCTCCTTGGCCACCAGTGAGGCCCTCCTGGAGTGTCAGCAACCTCACCAGGAAGTAAGTAAGTTTTAAGAGTCAGCAGGGACAGCACTCTTCTCCTGCCCACTCTAAAAACTTCCTTCTTGGTGGAGCCCTTTTCAAGCGGCCTGAGCACGGCTAGAATATTTTCAGAGTGGGCTGAGGCAAGAGATTTGTCCCTGCTCCCTCCCCTAGCCACTCTGAAAACTTCCTAGTGATGCTCAGGCCACTTGCAAATGGACTCCCCTAGAGTCCAGGATCTGGGCTCCACTGAGTCCCCTCTCTCCATTGTAGGTACACCCCAGCTAAGACATCATCTAAAGATGGGCCAACTGATGGTGAGAGTGATCTGCACAGAGTCCTTCTTCAGGCAGGTATGAGAAAATCACAGCTGAACCCCACCAAAATAGAAAAAGGCTGTGTTTGATTAGCATATGAAAGTTACACTTTTGTGTGAGGCCTATAACTAAACACTGTGACAACCTGTGGTCATCAGAGAGGTCATGATGACTGTCACGGAGGAACATAGGGCCACACACGTGTGATACTGGCCTACATGTAGGCTACAAGCCTAATAAATATGTAAAGCAAAACATGCAACATGTATGTAATGTTACAATTAAGAACTGTCAAACTCAAATCAAGACTGTGACACGTGACCAAACTCCAGGATGTAGGGACAGTTAAAAGACTGTATATTGGCAACCCTTGCCAGACAGAACCCTATGGAGATGCAAATAGATCTTCATGTTTACCTGGGTTGGCTACGTGAGGAAAGACACAGGCTCATGAGTGGGAAACCCGAGACAAAGAAACCATGAAAGGTACTTAAGCAAGGGCCATTAAGCCAGCTTTGCTATCGCTTGCCCAGAGCCATCTTGAGCACTCTCATCTGCATCCTGCATCTTGCTAGCAAGCTAGGCTGGAAGACATGGACTGAGAGGCATGACTTTGCTTTCTAAGGCTGAAGACCCAGTCGCTTACATCAAGGACTGAGAAGAGCTTATAGATCTTTGTAGGGTAAGATGCTTATTTAGGAACTCAACCAGTATAGGTTAGGAATGCGTTATATTTATCTTTGATTTCTAGTAACCACTCTGTATCAACAATCTTGCTTATGTAATCAATAAACTAACTTTTTATCTTTATGAAGAAGTGTCTGTGTCTAACATTGGAACACAAGTGAGCAGCAAGGGCTCTCAAGCTCTTGCGAACCCAGAGATTAAAGAGTCTGTAAAAGGGAAGGATCGGGCCCTTGAGTGACAAAGGGGTTGTCCCTGCTGCAGGCTTGAATCAGCCAGAGAGAGAAAACTGGTTTAAGTGGGCTGTACGCGAGGGAAACTGAGTTACTCAAACCCGGTAAAGTGGGGGTGCGACCTCCAACCTGTGACAGTTGACAGCTTTTGTAGCTTTAGGAAGTGGTAGGCTTTGTATATTGACAAGTTTCCAAGCTGGAGCTTTAATTTATGTGTCATTCTAATGCCTATGCAGAGGAGCTTTGGAGGGATTTCTGTCTCTCTTTGTGCCTCTGTTTCCCCACTCACTACCCCTTTATCTGTCTTCATGGATTGTAAGCTCTTTGGGGCATAGCGCACAGTAGCGCCCTGATCTCAGTTGAGGCCTCAATAAAAATAGGTTAAAAATGTATTAGTAGGATAAAAGCAGGTACATAAACCAGCAACAAAGTATCTGTCATTAGAAAAAAATTGTTCCTGTTAGTCAGGTTGTTAGATAATTGCCCATCTAATTTTTTTTTTTTTTCCATTTTCCTCTGAAACCTTTGGTACTGGTCTCAGTCAGTGACAGGAGGATACCGAAGAGCTAAATAGACTACTGGTTTGGCCGTATATATAGTCCTAGGAGAGTCATGCTGTCTGTGTAACTGAGGTCAGAGCTGAGCCACATACCTACCTTGCTCTTAGCTGTCAATGTTTGTCTCTCTGCTTGGGAGGAAATGATCTTTAACTGAAACTGGTCAATGGAAGAAAGAAAGAAAGAAAGAAAGAAAGAAAGAGGAAGCAATTGAGGAGAATATAGAATGTAATATTTTTCAAATAAACACAGTGCAGGAAAAGCAAGAAAGGGAAACCAAATTTAAGTCAGAAGTAAAGAAGCTGGAGAGTAGGAGACAGGAGTTTGGAACAAAAATAATCCAAGTAAAGGGGATGTCTACAACATAACTGTAAGTACAGAAATATCAAACATATGACTAAAGCCTTTTTCAAACGGACCGTGGAGGTGCCACGGTCCGTGGGGGATGGGTGGAGGTGGTGGCACGTGGGTCGCCCGTCACATGGACGCCTACCCACCTCCATGGTGCATCTACCATTGGCACCTGTCGCTCCATACGTGGGTGATGTGTGGAGGTGGGTGGAGCGTGGGAGCATGCCCATTCCCCCATGCACCCACGATAGCGATCGCACGCATGCTGTCACACTGCCCGCCCACCCGTACATGTGAGCAGAGGAGGGTGTCCGTGCAAAAAGGGCCTAACTAAGAGTCAGACTCCTCTTGGAATCAGGACTGAGTGGTGAAAGGATCAGGATCAGGCAGAAGTTCCAGCAGGATCAGGACTGGGCAAGCGTCAGAATCGAGGAACAATTCAGAACGTGGTCAGAGTCAAGCAGAGGGTCAAGCCAGAGGAATCAGTTCAAGGCAGGCAACAGGTCAGGTTGGGCAAGCAGGAGGCCTAAGTGTTGCTCTGCCTGCCTTCTGCTTCCCGTCATGTGCCTTTTATATTGATAGGCACAACCAGAGGCCAATCAGAGCTTGGCAGGTGAGGAATTCCATCAGCTAGCTGGACACTGGGGTGTAAAGCCAGCAGGAGTGGATCAAAGGCCCAAGTCTTTTTGGTGGTGCTGCCGAGCCAGTCACCACACCTATGGTGCCAAAGGTGCTGTTTCAAGCCCAGGTCCTGCCAGAGAGAGTGAGCTAGTACGATTTCCAAGGGATCCAATACGGGTTGTATGCAACTAGAGAATCAAGAATGATCATAGAGTTCAAATATGTCTGGCAATTACAGAGCTGCAGCAGGGTACTTCACTGGCTACAAAAATGGGAGAAAGCACAGGATGGATATGAAAAGCAGAGTCCAAATTACAGTGAAAGAAAAGAGTGAAGCAAAAGCACGTTTGTTGCGTGCGTGCTCCCACGCAACACCCATCTCCACCCACCACCCACCCACGGAGCAACCACCACCACCCACCTACAGAGCAACCCATTGGAGTCCGTTGCTCCATGGGTGGGTGGCGGGTGGAGATGGGTGTTGCACGGGAGCACGCACGCACCTACACCCACCGCCCGCAGTGTTCACACAGATGCCTCCACCCAGCGAAACTGGGTGGAGGCATCGTGTGTGAAAAGGACCCATGTTGCAGGGCTGCAGTGTTGCCCTGTGGGTGCCCTGTAACATGTATAATAAAATGTAACACCCATTTTATCAGTATTAGAGTGCCTGTGTGAACAGGGCCTATGAACTGCCAGGGTTGGGCAGGGATAGCAGGCACTGTACTGCCTCCCAGAGTCATAATAGCCCAGAAGAAGGAAACATCTGGGGGGGCTCCTTTTCCCCATGGTTTGCTGCAGCTGTGAGTCATGACAGGGGATGGAATATTGAAAAGGGGGGTGGGAGGGTTGATGGGTGAAGGAGGGTGAGGAAAAACGCCTGCCTGTACATTAGGCTTGTCACACTAAACCTGTGAGTGAGGGTTGCCCGAATGCACATGAAATACATGTAGGGGGCTGCCTGTTTATTAGGCGCTACACTGGTCTGAGGTTGGTTCACTGGCATAACCCACCCCCCACAGCACAAGTGTCTTCCTATCCAGAGGTCCCCATCCGTTGATCCGAATTTACTGGGCCAGGGGGCAGACCTTTTGGAGTGCAAGAGGCAGTGCCTGTCCCAATGCAGAAATGTGTGCTTACAGCAGGGAACTGTGTTCACTGAGTTTTCCCTATTGGTGGCAATGGGGAAAATGCAGTGAGGTAGTGGGTCCCTTTGTTTTATCCCTGATTCTCTTCCAACACAGTCAAAATACTGGCTAATCCTGCAATTTTATTTATTTATTTATTTATTTATAATTATATTTGTATGCCGCCGCCTCCTGCTACAAGCATCATGAGGCGGCTAACAACATTTTAAAAACATATAATAAAATCAATTAAAATTGACATTTTTAACCCCACATTAAAGTAGCCCAACACTAAAACAATAAAACCCCACCCTAGTCCAACCCACCCATCCCATCTCCCTCGACCAAGAACAGCCAGGTCTTACACTGTCTTCTACGGAAAGAGGGGAGGCCAACGGCCAGGCAGATCTTCAATGGGAGGGAGTTCCATACTGCGGTGCGGCCACCGAAAATGCCCTCCTAATGGTTGACACCCGGGAAACCCAGGGGACCTCAAGGAGGGTGCCCCCAGCTGACCGCAGAGGACAATCCAAGATCTGAAGGGTGAGGCGGTCCTGCAGGTAAGTTAATGTAGATGGGACCTCACCATGTTGACTACATTACATCCTTGTACAGAAAAGAACTATAGCACCCCAATAATCTAGAGGGATTACCATGTGGGATGTGGGGGAGCTCTTGAGGACAGCAGAGGAACATGTAAATTAAGGGCAAAAGGCAGCATACAAAGTTCTGTCCAGGAGATGAAGCAATGTTGGTTAACTGTTCCGCTCAGTGGTACTCCTTTCTGAGTCCTGTTTCACAAGCACACATCTTTAATGATTAGACAGATGGGCTTGTTTTTTTAATCAGGCTGCGCTTTCAAGCCTCTAGAAGTGACTCATCCTCTGGGTTGAAGATGACTGCGCAGTGCATGGGAATCCCTGGCAATGCTGCAATCATGCGTGGATGGGAAATGGCAAATACACCCAGCTGCAAGACATGTGAAACTGACACAGCAGACTCATTTGTAATTTGTGTACAGAACACGATGTGCAGCTCGGTAAACTCCGTGCTCCAGAATGGTTTGGATTCACATACCATATGCTTTGACTTGTATGGCCATGCCTCCCTTTTGGCCCGTGCTCAGGACAGAGGTTGCTGCTTATATTTGTCTAATTTGGCCATTTCTTAAGTTCATGTAAACATTTTTGCGACAGGTTAAAGCCAAATACAGTAAAAACATCAGGAGAAAAACAACAGGAGGAGGAAAAAATATGATTAACTGTTGGCAGTGCTGCTTCCCATGGTCTATGGGAGATGGCAGCAAACAATATATGGCTTTTTGACAGGAGGTTGGGAGAGTTTAAGTCGCTAACTCTCACAACACAGCAGTTTTGGGGAAAGAAGTATCTATAGAAATCTGGACTTTCTTGCCTGCTTAAATATTAGTGATTTTTTTTTGTTTACAATGAGAGACAAAGAATATTTAAACTTGGCTGATGCCCCCAAAAGGGGTCTGTTCCTGTTCCATCGCCCTGTTCCACTAGGGTGAAGCACAATCCCTGAGGGCATTCAGGTAGGACCTTTACTCCACTCTGTTGCAAGCAAAAATCTATCATGGTGCTTTTCACTAATACAATCTTGGCACATTCGCCATCTTTCCCCTTGCAATAACATCTGTAATGTGTCCTCCGGTGGAACTGTTCTGGGTGGTGAATGGCCTGGTAAATCCAGACTCTCTTTCTGCAGAGTCAGAATCATGTAAGAACTGCAAACCAGGAAATAGGTTGCTTAGGGTGGTTGTGGGATTTCCTCCTTAGATGTTTTCAAAATCCATCTGGACAAGCATCTGTCTGTGATACTGTATATTCAAGGATGCCGTCTTGGATCAGGGGACTGGACTCGATAATCCTTGGAGTCCCATCCAGCCCTATCATTTTATGACTCTATGTATCATCTGTTGTTATGTGTTTGCCATGTATTTTTGAAGACAAAATTGCTTGTAACCAGAATGATCTGGAGAGACTACTATTTTGTTTAGACTTCTGGCTTTTGGAGGCTTGTTCTTGTCCTGTTTATTTGGATCAGTTTCAGACGGTGTCACACACCAGTGAGACCTCGACCTGTCTTGACTAGTGAAAGCCTGGAAAAACTGAGAACACTGGTGACTGGAGTTGTCAGCAGCACCTCCCATCAGGAGGTAGGTCTCCAGATGCTCTTAGATCTGCTGTTCAACCCCTGAAGAAGAATTCTCCTGCCAGTTATCAACCTGTCTCTAGCGTCTCCTTTTGGGGAAAAATTATTGAACAGGGTCACTTTGCAGCTTCAGGCATACCTTGGATGCTATTGAATTCTTAGACCCATGTCAGTCCAACAATCATCCTGGATATAGTCCTGAGACTGCTTTTGTGACCTTAGTTGACAATCTGCATCTGAAGATTGACAGAGGAAATCGTACTCTGAACTTCGTAGATCTTTTGATGGTTTTTGGCCATGAGGTGCAGTTGACATGGCTGCATGACCTGGCGGGTATTCATGGGGTCACTCTTGATTGGTTTTGTTCATTCCTGTTGGGTGGTCCCAGTGGGTGGTGATGGGCAGTTGCATCTCCACTGTGAGGTCTTGCAGTGTTCTATCTTGTCTCCCTTCTTGTTCAATGTGTAGTTGGGGTCCCTGAACGAGTCCCTGAACGAGACTGTGTGTCGATTTTGAGTGAGGTGCAAGCAGTATGTTGATGACACCCAATTCTATCTCTTTTTTTATTTGAACTGATTCGTGCAGCCATAGTGCTTACACAGTGACTATTTGGGGACTAGATGTGGATGAGTCAACTGAAGCTGAATCCAGACAAGACTGAAGTGATGATGATGGGCCAGCCTTATGACATAGGGGGTTAGGGCTCAACTGAGTAAATGGTGGAATGTGTCACTATTATTGATTAGTTGCACCAGGCCCCCATGTCATTTTTATTTTCTGTTTTTGTTTTCATTATTCAAAAATGTCATTTTCATTATTAACGACAGTCATTTTAGTTTTTGTTATCGTTATCATTTTAAAATTTTGGGTATTGTTTTTGATATAGCTTTTGTTATTGGTATTGGTCAGTATCATTTTCATTATTGGTAATTATTGGTATTTATATTTTCATTATTGGTATTTATATTTGTTATCGCTATTGTTATCATATCGTTATCGATATCATTATCAATATTGTTATTGAAATTGGTACCATTTCAAACAAAGATTTTATTTTTGGTATCAGCATCGTTATTGATTCCTGTGCACAACTAATATTTATCTAAATCTAAGGGAGACAGGGGAAGGGAAAAGGAAAGCTATCTATTATCTAATCAATTATCTATATAACTATTCTATACATAATCTATATGTCTATAAAATAATATATATATAATATAATATATATATAATCTATACTACCTATCTATATATAATGTACAGGGGGGAGAAGGGCAGGGAAAGGGAGAAGGTAAAATGTAGGGTATGAGGAAGGAAAGGTATTGGTGGCAATACCTAATAAAAATAAATAAATAAATAAATAATGAGGGCTAGGGAGGATTTTTTTATGTGCAAGCACCACAGTTCTGTAAATGCAACCTGACAAGCAGAGCTCTCACAGATCAGAGAGAAAAAACCCGGCTCTCTCATTATAAAGGGTTGCAGTGCCCTCCCCTAGAGCCCCCCTGATTGGTTGTGGGAGGCAGTAGGCATTGAGCAATCATTGAGTACCATGAGACTGATGGGGTCTGCTTGCACTGCTCATTGGCCAGTGATACATCCATCAGATACTGCTGAGCTGCTCGCCCCTCCCAACACAGGCACAGTTCAAGAGTTCAACCCTGTTAAGTCTCAGAGATGTTTCCTCCCCCTCCACACTTTCTCTCCAAAACCCAACTGCCACAGCACTAATAATAATGACAATAACGACATTGTCATTTTTGTTTCTTGTTATCATTTTTGTTATTGTTTTTATCGTTTTTGGTATTGTTTTTGGTATTGTTTTTGGTATCAATATCGTTATCGGTATTCTCAGTTGTTTTTTTTTGTATTCTCGGTTGTCGTTTTTGTTATCGTCGTTATTCTCGGTTGTCATTTTCATTATTGCAATAACAAAAACAAAAATGTCAATTTTTGCTATCGTTATTGTAAGAACGAAAACAACACACACACATCTATTATTGATGGAGCCTGGACTCCTTTGGTCACTTAGGCTCACAGTGTTGAAGTGTTCCTGGATCCATTGCTGTGCCTGGAACGTTAGGTTATGGCAATGGCTAGGAATATTTTCCACCAGCTCCACCTGCTGAGAAGACTGTGATCCTTTCTTTTGGAGTCAGAATTGGCCTCCATCATCCATGATTTAGGAATTTTGAGGCTTGAGTACTGAAATATGCTTGACATGGGCTACCCTTGATGATTGTTCAGAGACTACAACTGATGTAGAACACATTGGCCTACCCTTATGAAAGGGTGGATCACTGAAGCACATTACACCAATGCTTCAGAGTCTTCACTGCATTGCAATAGCCTTCTGGAAACAGTTTAAGCCTTAAACGTTATGGTGCTGCTATAGAAAGTCCTAAATGGCCTAAGCCCCGCATACCTGATACTACCTTTTTCCTTATCTGCCATCATGATCCTTAAGGTCAGCTGAGAATGGCCTCTTACTGGTTTGTATGGCAAAGACACATAGAAAGGCATTTTTGGTGGCTGCTCCACAGCTTTGAAACTCCCTTCTCCTGGAAGTTTGTCAAAGCCCAAGCCTGGGCATTTTCCTGAAGCAATGTAAAATGTTTCTATACGGTCAGGCATTTAGCGGGTGTGGACAAGTTTGTGGGAAATAAGTTTTATGGAGCTATTTTTTTATATTGTACATTTACTGGGTTTTTAAAACCTGTTTTATAAGTTTGTACTCACCGTAAGCCTTTGGGATAGGGTAGAATATACATCTAAATAAATAAATAAATAAATAAATAAATGCCACTAGAGCAGTGGTTCTGCCACAGGAAATGGGGAGGAAAGATTGGCCTTTACAGTATCCCAGGAACCCTTAAGGAGATTCTTGTTGCATCATGATATTGAGTTGGTACTGAACATGAAGGGGTTATTCTTGTTCTTGATTCAGTCTGTCAAAAAGGGCAATGTAGAATGGGATCTGAGCTGTGTGATGTGAAATGGGAAGCCATTACCCTGTCTGCTCTTGGTTCTTCAGTTTCCAATGGCATTTTGCAAAAGGCAAATCAACACACACGCACACACACACACACACACACACACACACACACACACACACACACGGCATTTTGCACAAGGTAAAACAACACACACACACACACACATTTTGTAAGTCCCATCAATAGCACTTATGGAACCATTCTGCACCTACACTGAATGTACCCAGTCCCAGGCCATACAGGTTGGTAGACTCACTTCCCCACTTCATATGATATTCAGTCAGATGTTCGGGATGTTCCAGAGCACTGCAAGCGGGACTGGCTTCCACACTTGGTGGGGTGCTTTTAAATGGACTGGCAAGCCGGGGGTGAAGTGTTCTGGCTTGGGCAGCGGCCAGCACCAGGACCGCTGTCTATCTATCTTGCAGTGGTTCTGTTCTCTCATGGCTGATAGATTTCAGCGGGTAGTCCTGGGGAAATGTACTTCTTCCCCTAGGGGTCTCTTGTGTGGGGTTCTGCAGGGTTCCATTCTGTCCCCCCTCTTGTTCAATCTGTATATGCAGCTGCTGGGGGAGATTATGCATTGATGGGGGGTACATTGTCATCAATATGCTGATAATACTCAGTTATACCTCTCCTTTTCATCTGACCCAGGCCTGGCAGTCTCGGTGCTTTCCTGGTGTTGGCATCTCACATTTGGAGCCTGGGGGTGCTCCTGGATCCACAGCTGCACATGGAAGTGTTGGCTGTGGCCAAGGGCGCTTTTCGCCAGTTACATCTGGAGAGACAGCTCTGTCTGTATGTCTCAGATTCCGATCTCGCCACTGTCATCCATGCATTTGTCACCTTGAGAGTGGATTACTGTAATGCCCTCTATATGTTCAACATTTCTGATCCTGCTAGATCTCTCGGCCGCTTTTGAAACCGTGGACCATGGGCTGCAGTTGAGACGGCTGCGAGACCTGGGGGCCTGGACGGGACTGTCCTTGGGTGGTTCTGCTCATTCCTCTCAGGGAGAAGCCAGCGGGTGGTGCTGGGGGCTGAAACATCAAGCCCCCGGGCCTTATCCTGCAGCGTTCTACAAGGTTCGATCCTGTCTCCACTATTGTTTAATGTATATATGCAGCCCCTGGGGGAGATCGTGAGAGGGTTCGGGGTGCGATGTCACCAATATGCTGATGATACTCAGCTGTACCTCTTGTTTTCAACTGACCCAGGTCCTGCCGTCTCATTGCTTTCCCAATGTTTGGAGGCCGTAGCGGATTGGATGAGGCAGAGCAGACTGAAACTGAATCCCAATAAGACGGAAGTGATGGTGTTGGGGAGGGCGGGGAGGTTCTGACCCCCCTTGTGGGTGGGTGTCCATCCGTCCTATTGCCCAGCAGGTTCGGAGTCTGGGGGTGGTGTTGGACTTGGGTCTCCATCTGGATCGGCAGGTGGAGGCGGTCACTAAGACTGCCTTCTGCCAGCTGTATCTGGTGCAGAGGTTGTATCCTTACATTTCCAGGCCTGACCTGGCCACCCTTATCCATGCCTTCCATCCATCACCTCGAGGCTGGGCTACTGCAACGTGCTCTACGTGGGGCTTCCCTTGTTTCTGGTTTGGAGGCTGCAGCTGGTGCAGAATGCGGTGGCCCGTCTCCTTATGGGGACTGGGCGATGGGAGCACATAACACCAGTGCTCCGTGATCTGCACTGGCTGCCTATAGCGTACCAAGTCAGATTCAAGATGTTGGTATTGATCTATAAAGCCCTGCATGGTCTGGGCCCCTCATACATCGGGGACCGCCTCACCCTCCGTGCCTCAGAGCGATCCCTTCAGTCCATTGGGGGCGCCTTCTTGGAGGTCCCCCGGGTGAGATGGGGGGCCACAATGGAGAGAGCATTCTCGGTGGCCAGACTGCGACTCTGGAACTCCCTCCCAGATGAAGCCCGCCTGGGCCCAGGTCTGCTGGCATTCCGGCGAGCTTGCAAGACCTGGCTGTTCGCCCAGGCCTTTGGAGGGGGTCGGGGAGGGTTGGGTAGTTGGGTATATTGGGGATGTTGGGGGAGGGGGTTGGATGGGACTGTTTTTAAATTTCTTGTTGATGATTTTAAAAATATTGTTTATTGTTATTGTAGTGTTGTACACTGCCCCAAGATGCCGTAGGCATGAGGGGGCGGCTAAAAATGCTTTAAAATAAATAAATAAATAAATAAAATATATGGGGCTGCCCATGATGACGGTTTGGAGACTGCAGCTGGGGCAGAATGTGACAGCCCATCTGTTTATGGGGATGGGTTGCCAGGAGCATATTATACCAGTGCTCCAGGCTTGGCACTGGTTTCCTATAGTCTTTCGGGTCCAATTCAAGGTGCTGCTTTTGACCTATATGGTCTGGGTACTAGCTATCTGAGGGATCAGCTCACTTCTCAGGCTCTGGGGTGGTTTCTGCGGTTGTCGGGGGGCACTCTCCCGGAAGTTCCATGATATAGATGAGTGGGGACCGACAGGCAGGCATTCTCGGCGGCTGCACCGGTGCTGTGGAACTCCCTCCTGGTGAGTGTACATCTCAGCCTGAATGTCCTTGTTTTCTGGCATCAATGTAAGACATTGCTCTTCCGCCAGGCCTTTGGTGAAGGGGATGGGATGTGGGGAAGTTTAGGGGGTGGGTGGGTTTTCTTATATATTTTTCTGGCACACTTTGACCGTTTTATTGTATGGATTTTTACTATTTGGCTGTTTCAAGATGTTTTATTGCTGTTTTATTGTATTTGCTGATTGTACATTGTCCGAGCTGTCCGCGACAGGATGGGGTGGGATATAAATACATTAAATAAATAAATAAATAATAATAAAAGCACCCTTTGTCTCTTGTCTTTCTCCTACTTGGGACTAATTTGGCAACCATACTAAATTTCAGTGGTAGCAGCTCATATTTAAATTTTGCGTTTTCCAGGTGTTGCAGCATTTTTCTGCTTTGGCAATCAAGCTTTCTGTACCATGTTCACTCCTTTTCAATAGCAACCTTTTTGGAAGGTTATCATCATTATAAAGCTGATCTTCTAAATTCCAGAAGAAAAGACATAGTGGCCCTCTATAGAAGCAATCAAACAAGTCACTGTAGGTTGTAGAATGATAAGTTGGAAGGGACTTCAAGAGTTATTTAGCCTTTCTGTAACACTCTCTGCTCTTCTGTTTAGGGAAATTCTTGTATTTCTTTTTCTTCTCTCTTTTAGGTCAATCATCTTAAGTTTCTCATGTTTTTTTCTTTACAAGATACGATTTAACATCTAAGCACACTTCACTAAAGGTGTATCTTTGTTTAGCATCACTCTATGGAACCACAGACACATACATGTTGTATATTGATTCTCAAGCAATGGAAAATTAGGTAGAAGGCATTTCTGTTTGTTCCTGCTCACATTCACTTTAAAAATGGGGTTGGTAATGGGGTGTGGACTTGAAGAGCTTTTTGTTGGCCTAGCTGAGAAACAAAATTGTTCCAGACAGGGCTATGTGCTCAGGGAACGTGCTCAGTAAGCCACCAGAGTTGGTTGGTAGCAACCTTGGCCTCAATTCTACAACTAGAGCTGAAACTAATAGAGTTAATTCTGTAACTGTAGGTAATAACTGAAATTTGAGATAGCTAATTGGTTAGCTGGTCATCAACTGCATACCGCAGCAATTAACCAACTAACCAAAATATGAATTAATACCACTTTGCCGTAATTGGATAACTGTTTTATTGCATAACTGATTTAACATTTTTCTGCAATATGTCATTTCTGGTTTACTTCCAGACCAATAGTACAGCTCCATCCAAAAGATTTGGACCTGGCATTCTTGAAACCAGAATCGAAGAGGGGTGTGTGTGTGTGTGTGTGTGTGTGTGTGCGTGTGTGTGCTGCATGTATGTAAACAGGAAAGGAATTATGGGCAAATCGAATTAGCCAGTAGTGTTGAAACAGATGGAAAAACAGCAATGTGGTAACATAGTAAACAGTGCAAATCAGTAAATCACTTAATCGGTTAACTGTTCAAATAATAAATGGATACCGCTCAGTAACTGATCACTAGAGTGGATCAGTTACTGTAAATCTATGGTTTCAGCTTTATCTACAAGTTCTAATGCCGGTGAATAAGTTCTGTGCTTAATCCTACTGAATTAAATGGACAATCTGAGTATGGATTCTGAAATGAGTAAATGAGTTCAGGATCATGGCCTGCTCATTGGTTTCCTGTTGTCCTACAAAAAGGGAAGTCCCACACATTATTTATTTTGGCAGAAAAATGTGCTATTTGATAATTAGGCTGATAATAAATGTGACAAGGGCCCGCCATGACCTGCCTGGGCTAGGGAGTCCCCATCACATTTATTAACAGGCTGCCAGTTGTGGGCCTACTGCTGTCCCAGCCTGGGTAGGTGGCTAGCCTGGATGTGGTCCACCAGATGATTCTGGGCCCACAGCCTGGGTCAAGGACTGTCCAGGCAGACCAACACGAGCCATAGCAAGTTCACGCATCCGTTAGCAGCCCCACCCCCCACCAGGGATTGGGGGCCACCATAATGAGAAGCCATGGCTGCCTGTGATTGGCTGCCATGGCTGCCCATCATGGCAGGGGGAAGGGGACCGGAGACATGCAAGGGTAGGGCTGCCTGGCTGCCCGTCTCTTCTGTTTCCCTGCTGGGGGCGGGGGGCAGGCAAGGGCTCACATGACCAGTTGACCCGGTCTGGTGCTCATGTGCTATGTGGGCTGACCTGACCTCACCAGGGCTACCCCCCTCCCAGAGTGTGTAGCCAACATGCTGGCTGCATGTTTATTTTCACCCTATGTGCTAGCTTCTCCTCTGGACTCATAATCAGCAGGTTGTCCAGGCTGAAGGGACCTTCAGAGTTTGCCATTTTCCTGAGGTGATTCTGGCAGTCTCTTTTACCCTGATTTCCTTATCACTGAGGAGATACCTTTTCAGGGACCCCAGTAGTTGCATTACAAAGGGCAGGTGCTAAGCTGAAGTTGTAAAATGGCATGGGGGTGGAAGTGAGACATGCACACTCATCACAGCTACCTTCGAGGAGGCACAGACCAAACAGCTTTCTCACATTGACTCTCTCTGAGGTCTTGAAGTTACTCATCCTGTCTGCCTCAGTCTTTCTGTTTAAAATGGGGATGATGATAATTTCTTGCATATCTCACAGAGGCATGTAGGGAATGATTAACTAGTTACTATCAGTAAGGTGCTTTGAAAAGCACAAGCACTATAGAAATAATCAGTGATCACTATAAGGTAGGAAGACCTTATATAAGGGATATAAATAGCTTTTAATGAGGTGTCCTTAGGAATCGTGGGGCTTTATGCAACAACTCTGAATCCCAGTGTGGGCCCATTGTCGAGGGATATCCTGGTGGGTCCACTGCTAGTACAGAGTACTGCAGGTCAGTCGACCCTGAGACCCTGGTGGGCCCAGTTCTACTGCGGAGCACTGCAGCGCGATGCACACTCAGAAACACTTGTAGAACTAATTTCAGTGTAGGGTTCTGCACAGCCGCACTTGTTATAAATGCCAAATGCATGTTCTGCATTTTTGAGGCCAAATATTCAAGAATAGTCTTCTGAGCTTTCATTACCATATGCAACCACATAGTTATAGCAGAGCCACCAGGTGAAAAAGAAGCCCATGTTCTATGACAACAAAAAGAGAATCTTGTAAAAGAGTACCCTGTATGCATGCTACAGGCTAAGTTAATAAAACCCTCCTCAGACAGCTGCAAAGGTTCTCAGGTGCTGGAGCTAGAACAGGAAGGAAAAGATCTGTAGTAAACCTATTGCCATAATAAGTCTATGTTTTCCCTTCCAGGCAAGCCTGAGGGGTAGGGGGTTCAGACCTTGTTTTTCTGGAGTTTAGTCACCTTTGCACTTTATCTTACCTGCAGATCTTGGGTTGGGAATCAAATTGCAATCTTTCTCAACTGGTTAAGCCACTGTGATCCACCTTGTATTGTTATAAAGATAATTCTTCACAATTAAAATCAATGAGATTTTGCTGTTGACTTCAATGGGGGGAGATTTATGTCAGGGGGAAGTATCTGCCTTCAGGAAACTGAGGGGAGACAGAGCCAGCTATCCTTGAAATCAACAAGGAGGGATGGAATGGGAGAATGCTCTGTTTCATGAGCTCTGGAAACCAAGCTTGATTTCCTACTTTCGCGGCAGTATTTTTAGCCTGTCTGATGTGCTGCAGACTGTGAGACCATTACAACAAACACGCATTCCACCGGGTTAATATTTAATTCCTTCTTAAACATTAACTTTGGCCAGAGCCAGTTCTAGTCTTGAAGAGGGGGACTGCTGTACTAATAGCGCTAATCATTTCCTTTGCAAAGCATGCAAACAATGTAGAGTACTGTACACCACTGAAAAGTAAGCCCTGTTTTAACAACACAGAATACAGTTTCGCAACACACACAAATCCACCCACCAAATATATTTTTTATTCTGTTCCCACTTAATTATACAAATATTCATGCCCTTCTTGCAATCAGGGGGACAGTTCACAGGTACCCAGCTCCTGTCTGAAGGTAACTGTGCTACAGGAAATGGGTGGGTTCATTGCAAGACGAGTATATTTTTTGTATAACAGAGCAGCTTGTTTGATAAAGATGAATTTTAGCAAATGTGGCTGTACTGAAGAACAGCATCCTGTCTCCTTGCGAGCCCAACACGTGGCGTGAACTCTAGTGACAGTCAGATCGAGACAGATATAAGTTTCACCGCAAAATGAGAAATGCAGCATTTTTTCCAAAGTGAAATCTTGACAGAAGATGGCTGCTTTAAAACAAAGCTTCACTACAAGCTTTTTCCAACCACAAGCATTGTGAAAGGAATCTCATTTATAGATTGCAGGCAGCACTCGAGTTAACTAGACAGTCTGACTGAAGACATTTTCTGTAGCTCTACCATGCTAAAGAAAAAGCTTACTAAAGCCAGCATTTCCCTCAAAGTTTAACCCAGGAGAGTAGCTATCATATGTGCAGGTGGGGCAGGTGCAGCAAGGTCCACAAACTGTACATCATGTGCATGTATGCTGGGTACCCCCCGCCAACTTGTACAGCAGGAAGAGAGGGGGCATTTCATCTTCTGAACCAGGGCCCATACCAGTCTAGCTACAGCCATAGTTTAGCTACCCTGGGTTGGTGTTTACCACATGACAGAATAATGCTCTTTGTTTGACGGTCACCAGTACTTGCAAAAAAACTAAAACCCAGCATCGAAAAAGTAGCTGAGTCATTTTTAATCAATTCATACCCAAGGACGTATGATCACCGTGGCGTGTTTTCCCCATTGGCAGCCATGGGGAAACCGACCTCAGTAAAATCTTGTCCCTGCATAAAGCAGAATACTATAATTGGAGATGCAGTTTTCTCTGTTCTCATTCCAGTGTGGAAGAGACTTTGTTTTGGTAGTGTACACTACAGTAAGTAGGGTTTGCTGTGTTGGTCCAAATATAGGCCATATATACATCCACTTGTCTCCTCATATTTAGACAATGGGCTTTTTAATGCTAGGACAATATATTATATACAGTTCCAATTGCAACGGACTGCTGGCATCCTGAGGCACACTAACCACTATATTAGACTGTTTAACAGAATGTAAGAAAATGTAAGGTTTCTGTCCTACAGAGGTTACACTTAACTCAGGAAATTGTGTTAAATGAAACTACAAGAGATGGAGACACAATGGTTCAGAGGATATCTTTTATTGGCCCAACTATTGCTGGTGAGTGCATGCACATTTTTAACCCAGAGTGAGAATGCTAGTTAGGTAAACATGAAAGCTTGCATACTCTCACCACCGGAAGTTGGTCCAATTAAAGTTATCATCTGAACTACTTTTTGGGTGCAGCCACATGATGCACTTACCATGCCTTGGACAGCCTTACTCCTGTTTGGGAAGTCTTACCATGTGATTGAGTGCATCGTGTGCCTAGTGGTCAACAGATATTCCCCCTGCCCTGTGGTGGGCAGCTGGCTGCTCCATGCTGCATCGTCAGAAAAAGGCTGAGGAAGCACCCTGCCACACAGCAAGGTTTGCTGCGGGGCTTTGAGCAGCAGCCATTAGGGTCAGTCGTGTGTGGTCACATCATGGCCGGGGGTGGAATAGTAGTTGGGCCATGGCAGCAAAGCAGGGCAAAAACAGGGCCAGGCCGGCTAGACACCCACGCATGTGCAGCCTTTGGGTGTAGCCAGACAACCTATGGTGGCCTGATCCCCATGCAGGCTTGTGACGGCTAATTGCCACCATCACACTGCAGGTCCAGCATGGGGAGCCGGGCAGATGGTCATGGGGAAGCCAGACCGGAGGCGCTGCCATGGTCAGGACAGGACATAGTGCTGGCCACACAAGTGGGTGCCTGGCCCTGCCCTGCCTCCTTTCCCCAGCCAGACCGAGATCTTCCCCCCAGCCATGATGTGGCGGTGTGCAACGGGCAACAGCATCCACTGCTCAGGCTCAAGCCCCTGCAGTGGTGCTCCCTGTGTGGTGGAGAGCCTATGCACAAGAATTTCCTTACCTTGGGCAGCCTTACCTCAGCTGGGTAAGGCTGCTTCGCAATGTGTCCTCAGAATTTATCCAAGGATGCATCAAGTAGCAGCCAGATCCTACCCCCAGCCTGGGGTGTGGGAAACATCTGGCGGGCGTGGGCCACATGATGCATTGCATTGCATGGCCTGGCTGTCCAAAGTGGGGTAAGGTTACTCAAGGCATTCCCACTCTGTTTCATGTGACTTCACCCTTTGCCTCCACTACATTTGAGCTCAACACTCTTTCTCTATTAAAATACAGCAGAGACAAAAGAAAGTGCAGATGCTGATGATATGATTGATGGAGGAAGACTTAAGAACATAAGAACATAAGAAGTGCCATACTGGATCAGACCAATGGTCCGTCAAGCCCAGCATCCTGTCTCTGACAGCGGTCAATCCTGGTTGCTTGAAGTACCCAACAGGTCACTATGGGGCAATCCATTCCCTGCTGTTCACTCCCAGCTCCCGACAGTAAGAGAATACATTCCACAAATCTACCTGACTAATAGCTGCTAATGGACCGATCCTCCAGAAACCCATCCAACCTTTTCTTAAACCCAGTTATACTGCTGGCCTTGACTGCATCCTCTGGCAACAAATGCCACAATTTAATTGTGTGTTGAGTGTAAAAATACTTTATTTGTTTTAAATCTGCTGCGTATTAGTTTCATGGAGTGTCCCCTAGTCCTAGTGCTATTTGAGAGGGTAAATAACCATTCCCTACTAACATGTTCCATATCACTCATGAGTTTATGAACTTCTATCATATCCCCTCTTGAACTTGTGGATTTGTATTTAGTATTTAGTCCAATTTGTATTTGTATTTAGTATGTATTTTGTATTTATTTGTATTTAGTATGCAATACAAATTTTGTATTTGTATTTAGTATTTGTATTTAGTCCAATTTTTTTTTACTCCATTTTTGTTATTTCTTTGTAAAGTGGTTTAAAATTGTTTCATTGTATATGTCTCCTCTGTTATTGTTGTGTTATTTCAATATTGGCTATGGCGGAAGCTAATGCCTGAATAAATTTGACTTGACTTGACTTGACTCCAAGGTCCTTTTCCTGAGTGTTAACTCCCAATTTAGAACCCAGCATTGTGTACACAAAGTTTGGATTGTTTTCCCCTATGTGCATCACTTTACAGTTGTCCACATTAAATTTCATCTGCCATTTAGATGCCCAGTTACCCAGTCTCGCAAGACCCCCCTGCAAGTCTTCACAGTCTGCTTGTGTTTTAACTACCTTGAATAACTTGGTATCGTCTGCAAATTTGATCACCTCACTCTTTGCTCCCCTTTCCAGATCATTAATGAATACATTAAACAACACTGGTCCTAGTACAGATCCCTGGGGCATTCACTATTTACTTCTCTCCATTGTGGAAACTGACCATTTAGTCCTGCTCTTTGTTTCCTATCCTTTAACCAGCTCCAGTCCTCAATAGGACACTGCCTCCTAGCTCACCACTTTTTAATTTCCTCAAGAACCTCTCATGAGGAACCTTATCAAACACTTCTGAAAATCCAGATACACTATATCGACCAGCTCCCCTCTATTCACATGCTTATTTACACCCTCAAAAAATAAATGTTTTAAAAGTGGTATTAGAAGGTGTGGGGGGGCTGGTGTATGGGGAGTCATTCTAGGCATTAGAGGAAATGCAAAAAAGAAAACACAGAGAAAAGTAGAGGAAAAAGGGATTGGTAACAAGATGAGGTTTGAGAAGAGTATGGTGTTAAAACTGGAGAAAATGGTGGTGGAGATATAAGCGGGAACAAAAGTGTTCAGGGCCTCAAAGGTGAGAGGGAGCACTTTGAACATACTGAGATGAAAGACAGTGAAAGAAACCAAGAAGAAGGGCACCACTGAGTGATTTCGGACGAGACGGGGCGGCATTCGCCAATTGATTCCCCACCGGATCACTCAGGCACATCCGGCTGATCCCGGAGGGGAATTGGGGAGGGGGTGGGGCCGCGCGGCACAACGTGCGGCTGCACTGCCCGGCCCCCCCATGCTCCCCCGCCACCCGCCCTCTGGGGAGATGGGCGGGTGCCACGGCCAATGTGACTGCAGCGCCCGCCCGATTTGACCACGGTCCGGAATCCTGCCGGGGATTCCGGGCCATGGTTGCCGGCCAGATGTTACTTTTTGTTGGTTCTCACTGGGAATCTCCTCACGCTTTCGGAGATGGTCTGGTGGGGAGCTCCGGAAGCATGGTTGAAATTGACCCCATGTGGGAATTGACCGTGGTGAACATCTGGCGGCCGCCTAACAGACGTTCAGGGTGCTTTGGTCCCATGTGGGTATTGACCGTGGTTCATGGCGATCTCGTAACATCTGAAAATACCCATGGTCCGAGTGATGAGAGAAGAGGGGATTTGGGGAGCTGTGATAGCATGGCTTCATACTGGTGGACAAATCAGCATTGCAACGCAGAGTGGAGGGGGTGGCAATCAGACTTTTGCTAAGTGAGTGGGAGGAGGTGGTTTCTTCCCTTGATCTCCAGAAGCCATGCTCCCTTATGATCTCCAAGGACCTTTCTTCTCTCCCTGGTTCTGCATCTCTCTGGCTGGCTCCACTGACAAGCATGAGGTCATGCTACTGGAAATTGGGTCCCCAAAATACACCCATGGCCAACAGAGGGTGCCTTTCATTGCATGTCAGTATGCGTGTAATTGGGCAGGTATGCCAGGAAAATAATCCCCTAGGGTGGCCACACCTCCCCTTTAAAAGAGAACACTTACGAAAAATACATGGTGCAGGGCGCAACATGTATTTTTCATAAGCATTCTCTTTAAAGAGGCGGTATAGCCACCCCAAACACCCATAAGGTATAATGCTTCAGGGATGTTTGCAGCACGTCTCTGCATTTCAAATGTTTCTGTTTAATCTTTGTAGTTTGATGTAAATCTAATATGACACCATATTTGTAAACACACACTTCTACTCCTATATGTGTGTGTTACACTCCAGATTTGAAACAGAATGAACAAATGAATGTACCCCATATTGTGCTTTCTTTGGAAAATCAAATCAAATCCAGAACTGGCCTGATCTTTTGCTAATCTCTTGTGATCATGTTGTATGACCTGAGGTCATGCTAATCCCCAGTGGGCATGTACTTACTGGAACTTCATTGATAGAACAAAGCACATGCACTGAGAACTGATGAAATGAAATGGATCCTGCAGATGCCGTGCTTGCTTCGAGTGGGGGTAATTATAGACATCTGCATATTTTCCTGCCCCTTCCTTTTTTGTGGGAATTGACTGAGCTTAGAGTTGGAAAGAATAATTAATTAATTAAATTAATTAATTTAATAATTTATATCCTGCTCCCTCCAGCCGAATGGTAGCTTGGGATTTGATATTCATGGATATTATTTGAATTTTTGGATAGCCCTCTGAATAGCTGAACAATATTTGCAACCAGAATGGATATTTATATATCTGCTTATTTGGGTATTCTGGTTTGGTTTTATTTTTACCATTGGTTTATAAATACTATTTATTTTAGTATTTTGGATATTCAGGTTGGTCATTTTGGCCATTTCAGTATTTCAGTTCATGTGCAATAAAGCTAAGAGTGCCGAAACAAAGGAATAAAGGGTAAAAATACAGGCTATGGCCTGCCTGGGCAGGGGACTCACCATCGCATGAGTTTCCGGGCCACCATATATGGGCCTGCTGCTGCCTCAGCCCGGATATATGGCTGGCCCAGATGTGGTCCCCTGGAAGATCACTGGCCCACAGTCCAGGTCACAAGGGCCACCCAGGTGGGCCAATGCAGGTCATAGAGGGCCCACACATCTGTTCCCACCGCAATCCCCTGCCAGGGATCAGAGACCACCATGGCTGGCAGACATGCTGCCCATTATTGGCTGCTGATCATGGTAGGGGGCGGGCCTCTGGAGGCACACCGGGGGAAGGGCAGCCCACCCGCACATTTGTTCTCTTCCCCCGCCAGGTGTGGGGCAGGGAAGTGCTCACTGGCTTGTCTGGTTGGGCACATGTCCACTCAGTTCCCTGGCCTGGCCAGGGGCACCCCCCCACCTCCCTGGGCTGTGTAGCTGGCATGCTGGCTTCACATCTGTTTTCACACATAGTAACCAGAGTAAATGGCCAAATTGACTCCCCGCCCCCCCCCCACACAACTCAAATAAATGAAATAAACCAATCAAAGTAACCGAAATGGATATCTGACAACACAGAAGCACGTAGTGGTCCATATCTGTTTCACTGGACCCAGACTGAAGTGGGTAAATTTGTCAGATATCATATTTGCCACAGTATTTGTTCCAGCTCAAGCTGAGCTTCTCTCTTGCTCAGAGCAGACACTCTTTCTCAGTTTCCTCAATTTCGTTCTTCTTCACTTCCTCAAGTGTTTTGGTGCAGTTGTTCTAGGTCTCATGACTTGGAAGGATGAAGCAGTGTAGATATGCGGCCCATCCCCACTAATTTTGACAAACTCCTTCTTCCCCCTGTATCAGGAGCAGTGTTGTTACAGGCATGCCTAACAAATTTGGAAGAAGGTTCCTTAAGGCAAATTTTGCAGTGGCACTGCAATATCACAATATCCACTTTGTTAACAACTGGATGATATTGGCCTCTATTTGAATCAGAAATAGAAGCCATTCTGCTTCCGTACCACCAGGAGTTTGGTTTGGAGGTAGCAAAGATAGTTTGCTTTCTCAAGATTCCCTCACTGGGGGTTGGTTTTAGTGATGTTTTATAAATTGTTGTGGGTTTGGGTTTTTATTGTTGTTAATTTTATTATTATTGTGTTTTTATGATATTGTAAGTCACACCGCGATGCTGTTGGCATGAGGGGGCGGCTAATAAATTTAATGAAATAAATAAATAAATAATAAATAAAAAGATTGGGTGAAACCAAATGTGCAGCCAGTGCGCTGGCTACATGGTCCAGTGTGTGTGTGTGTGTGTGTGTGTGTGTGTGTGTGTGTGNGTGAGAGGGTTCGGGGTGCGATGTCACCAATATGCTGATGATACTCAGCTGTACCTCTTGTTTTCAACTGACCCAGGTCCTGCCGTCTCATTGCTTTCCCAATGTTTGGAGGCCGTAGCGGATTGGATGAGGCAGAGCAGACTGAAACTGAATCCCAATAAGACGGAAGTGATGGTGTTGGGGAGGGCGGGGAGGTTCTGACCCCCCTTGTGGGTGGGTGTCCATCCGTCCTATTGCCCAGCAGGTTCGGAGTCTGGGGGTGGTGTTGGACTTGGGTCTCCATCTGGATCGGCAGGTGGAGGCGGTCACTAAGACTGCCTTCTGCCAGCTGTATCTGGTGCAGAGGTTGTATCCTTACATTTCCAGGCCTGACCTGGCCACCCTTATCCATGCCTTCCATCCATCACCTCGAGGCTGGGCTACTGCAACGTGCTCTACGTGGGGCTTCCCTTGTTTCTGGTTTGGAGGCTGCAGCTGGTGCAGAATGCGGTGGCCCGTCTCCTTATGGGGACTGGGCGATGGGAGCACATAACACCAGTGCTCCGTGATCTGCACTGGCTGCCTATAGCGTACCAAGTCAGATTCAAGATGTTGGTATTGATCTATAAAGCCCTGCATGGTCTGGGCCCCTCATACATCGGGGACCGCCTCACCCTCCGTGCCTCAGAGCGATCCCTTCAGTCCATTGGGGGCGCCTTCTTGGAGGTCCCCCGGGTGAGATGGGGGGCCACAATGGAGAGAGCATTCTCGGTGGCCAGACTGCGACTCTGGAACTCCCTCCCAGATGAAGCCCGCCTGGGCCCAGGTCTGCTGGCATTCCGGCGAGCTTGCAAGACCTGGCTGTTCGCCCAGGCCTTTGGAGGGGGTCGGGGAGGGTTGGGTAGTTGGGTATATTGGGGATGTTGGGGGAGGGGGTTGGATGGGACTGTTTTTAAATTTCTTGTTGATGATTTTAAAAATATTGTTTATTGTTATTGTAGTGTTGTACACTGCCCCAAGATGCCGTAGGCATGAGGGGGCGGCTAAAAATGCTTTAAAATAAATAAATAAATAAATAAAATATATGGGGCTGCCCATGATGACGGTTTGGAGACTGCAGCTGGGGCAGAATGTGACAGCCCATCTGTTTATGGGGATGGGTTGCCAGGAGCATATTATACCAGTGCTCCAGGCTTGGCACTGGTTTCCTATAGTCTTTCGGGTCCAATTCAAGGTGCTGCTTTTGACCTATATGGTCTGGGTACTAGCTATCTGAGGGATCAGCTCACTTCTCAGGCTCTGGGGTGGTTTCTGCGGTTGTCGGGGGGCACTCTCCCGGAAGTTCCATGATATAGATGAGTGGGGACCGACAGGCAGGCATTCTCGGCGGCTGCACCGGTGCTGTGGAACTCCCTCCTGGTGAGTGTACATCTCAGCCTGAATGTCCTTGTTTTCTGGCATCAATGTAAGACATTGCTCTTCCGCCAGGCCTTTGGTGAAGGGGATGGGATGTGGGGAAGTTTAGGGGGTGGGTGGGTTTTCTTATATATTTTTCTGGCACACTTTGACCGTTTTATTGTATGGATTTTTACTATTTGGCTGTTCCAAGATGTTTTATTGCTGTTTTATTGTATTTGCTGATTGTACATTGTCCGAGCTGTCCGCGACAGGATGGGGTGGGATATAAATACATTAAATAAATAAATAAATAATAATAAAAGCACCCTTTGTCTCTTGTCTTTCTCCTACTTGGGACTAATTTGGCAACCATACTAAATTTCAGTGGTAGCAGCTCATATTTAAATTTTGCGTTTTCCAGGTGTTGCAGCATTTTTCTGCTTTGGCAATCAAGCTTTCTGTACCATGTTCACTCCTTTTCAATAGCAACCTTTTTGGAAGGTTATCATCATTATAAAGCTGATCTTCTAAATTCCAGAAGAAAAGACATAGTGGCCCTCTATAGAAGCAATCAAACAAGTCACTGTAGGTTGTAGAATGATAAGTTGGAAGGGACTTCAAGAGTTATTTAGCCTTTCTGTAACACTCTCTGCTCTTCTGTTTAGGGAAATTCTTGTATTTCTTTTTCTTCTCTCTTTTAGGTCAATCATCTTAAGTTTCTCATGTTTTTTTCTTTACAAGATACGATTTAACATCTAAGCACACTTCACTAAAGGTGTATCTTTGTTTAGCATCACTCTATGGAACCACAGACACATACATGTTGTATATTGATTCTCAAGCAATGGAAAATTAGGTAGAAGGCATTTCTGTTTGTTCCTGCTCACATTCACTTTAAAAATGGGGTTGGTAATGGGGTGTGGACTTGAAGAGCTTTTTGTTGGCCTAGCTGAGAAACAAAATTGTTCCAGACAGGGCTATGTGCTCAGGGAACGTGCTCAGTAAGCCACCAGAGTTGGTTGGTAGCAACCTTGGCCTCAATTCTACAACTAGAGCTGAAACTAATAGAGTTAATTCTGTAACTGTAGGTAATAACTGAAATTTGAGATAGCTAATTGGTTAGCTGGTCATCAACTGCATACCGCAGCAATTAACCAACTAACCAAAATATGAATTAATACCACTTTGCCGTAATTGGATAACTGTTTTATTGCATAACTGATTTAACATTTTTCTGCAATATGTCATTTCTGGTTTACTTCCAGACCAATAGTACAGCTCCATCCAAAAGATTTGGACCTGGCATTCTTGAAACCAGAATCGAAGAGGGGTGTGTGTGTGTGTGTGTGTGTGTGTGCGTGTGTGTGCTGCATGTATGTAAACAGGAAAGGAATTATGGGCAAATCGAATTAGCCAGTAGTGTTGAAACAGATGGAAAAACAGCAATGTGGTAACATAGTAAACAGTGCAAATCAGTAAATCACTTAATCGGTTAACTGTTCAAATAATAAATGGATACCGCTCAGTAACTGATCACTAGAGTGGATCAGTTACTGTAAATCTATGGTTTCAGCTTTATCTACAAGTTCTAATGCCGGTGAATAAGTTCTGTGCTTAATCCTACTGAATTAAATGGACAATCTGAGTATGGATTCTGAAATGAGTAAATGAGTTCAGGATCATGGCCTGCTCATTGGTTTCCTGTTGTCCTACAAAAAGGGAAGTCCCACACATTATTTATTTTGGCAGAAAAATGTGCTATTTGATAATTAGGCTGATAATAAATGTGACAAGGGCCCGCCATGACCTGCCTGGGCTAGGGAGTCCCCATCACATTTATTAACAGGCTGCCAGTTGTGGGCCTACTGCTGTCCCAGCCTGGGTAGGTGGCTAGCCTGGATGTGGTCCACCAGATGATTCTGGGCCCACAGCCTGGGTCAAGGACTGTCCAGGCAGACCAACACGAGCCATAGCAAGTTCACGCATCCGTTAGCAGCCCCACCCCCCACCAGGGATTGGGGGCCACCATAATGAGAAGCCATGGCTGCCTGTGATTGGCTGCCATGGCTGCCCATCATGGCAGGGGGAAGGGGACCGGAGACATGCAAGGGTAGGGCTGCCTGGCTGCCCGTCTCTTCTGTTTCCCTGCTGGGGGCGGGGGGCAGGCAAGGGCTCACATGACCAGTTGACCCGGTCTGGTGCTCATGTGCTATGTGGGCTGACCTGACCTCACCAGGGCTACCCCCCTCCCAGAGTGTGTAGCCAACATGCTGGCTGCATGTTTATTTTCACCCTATGTGCTAGCTTCTCCTCTGGACTCATAATCAGCAGGTTGTCCAGGCTGAAGGGACCTTCAGAGTTTGCCATTTTCCTGAGGTGATTCTGGCAGTCTCTTTTACCCTGATTTCCTTATCACTGAGGAGATACCTTTTCAGGGACCCCAGTAGTTGCATTACAAAGGGCAGGTGCTAAGCTGAAGTTGTAAAATGGCATGGGGGTGGAAGTGAGACATGCACACTCATCACAGCTACCTTCGAGGAGGCACAGACCAAACAGCTTTCTCACATTGACTCTCTCTGAGGTCTTGAAGTTACTCATCCTGTCTGCCTCAGTCTTTCTGTTTAAAATGGGGATGATGATAATTTCTTGCATATCTCACAGAGGCATGTAGGGAATGATTAACTAGTTACTATCAGTAAGGTGCTTTGAAAAGCACAAGCACTATAGAAATAATCAGTGATCACTATAAGGTAGGAAGACCTTATATAAGGGATATAAATAGCTTTTAATGAGGTGTCCTTAGGAATCGTGGGGCTTTATGCAACAACTCTGAATCCCAGTGTGGGCCCATTGTCGAGGGATATCCTGGTGGGTCCACTGCTAGTACAGAGTACTGCAGGTCAGTCGACCCTGAGACCCTGGTGGGCCCAGTTCTACTGCGGAGCACTGCAGCGCGATGCACACTCAGAAACACTTGTAGAACTAATTTCAGTGTAGGGTTCTGCACAGCCGCACTTGTTATAAATGCCAAATGCATGTTCTGCATTTTTGAGGCCAAATATTCAAGAATAGTCTTCTGAGCTTTCATTACCATATGCAACCACATAGTTATAGCAGAGCCACCAGGTGAAAAAGAAGCCCATGTTCTATGACAACAAAAAGAGAATCTTGTAAAAGAGTACCCTGTATGCATGCTACAGGCTAAGTTAATAAAACCCTCCTCAGACAGCTGCAAAGGTTCTCAGGTGCTGGAGCTAGAACAGGAAGGAAAAGATCTGTAGTAAACCTATTGCCATAATAAGTCTATGTTTTCCCTTCCAGGCAAGCCTGAGGGGTAGGGGGTTCAGACCTTGTTTTTCTGGAGTTTAGTCACCTTTGCACTTTATCTTACCTGCAGATCTTGGGTTGGGAATCAAATTGCAATCTTTCTCAACTGGTTAAGCCACTGTGATCCACCTTGTATTGTTATAAAGATAATTCTTCACAATTAAAATCAATGAGATTTTGCTGTTGACTTCAATGGGGGGAGATTTATGTCAGGGGGAAGTATCTGCCTTCAGGAAACTGAGGGGAGACAGAGCCAGCTATCCTTGAAATCAACAAGGAGGGATGGAATGGGAGAATGCTCTGTTTCATGAGCTCTGGAAACCAAGCTTGATTTCCTACTTTCGCGGCAGTATTTTTAGCCTGTCTGATGTGCTGCAGACTGTGAGACCATTACAACAAACACGCATTCCACCGGGTTAATATTTAATTCCTTCTTAAACATTAACTTTGGCCAGAGCCAGTTCTAGTCTTGAAGAGGGGGACTGCTGTACTAATAGCGCTAATCATTTCCTTTGCAAAGCATGCAAACAATGTAGAGTACTGTACACCACTGAAAAGTAAGCCCTGTTTTAACAACACAGAATACAGTTTCGCAACACACACAAATCCACCCACCAAATATATTTTTTATTCTGTTCCCACTTAATTATACAAATATTCATGCCCTTCTTGCAATCAGGGGGACAGTTCACAGGTACCCAGCTCCTGTCTGAAGGTAACTGTGCTACAGGAAATGGGTGGGTTCATTGCAAGACGAGTATATTTTTTGTATAACAGAGCAGCTTGTTTGATAAAGATGAATTTTAGCAAATGTGGCTGTACTGAAGAACAGCATCCTGTCTCCTTGCGAGCCCAACACGTGGCGTGAACTCTAGTGACAGTCAGATCGAGACAGATATAAGTTTCACCGCAAAATGAGAAATGCAGCATTTTTTCCAAAGTGAAATCTTGACAGAAGATGGCTGCTTTAAAACAAAGCTTCACTACAAGCTTTTTCCAACCACAAGCATTGTGAAAGGAATCTCATTTATAGATTGCAGGCAGCACTCGAGTTAACTAGACAGTCTGACTGAAGACATTTTCTGTAGCTCTACCATGCTAAAGAAAAAGCTTACTAAAGCCAGCATTTCCCTCAAAGTTTAACCCAGGAGAGTAGCTATCATATGTGCAGGTGGGGCAGGTGCAGCAAGGTCCACAAACTGTACATCATGTGCATGTATGCTGGGTACCCCCCGCCAACTTGTACAGCAGGAAGAGAGGGGGCATTTCATCTTCTGAACCAGGGCCCATACCAGTCTAGCTACAGCCATAGTTTAGCTACCCTGGGTTGGTGTTTACCACATGACAGAATAATGCTCTTTGTTTGACGGTCACCAGTACTTGCAAAAAAACTAAAACCCAGCATCGAAAAAGTAGCTGAGTCATTTTTAATCAATTCATACCCAAGGACGTATGATCACCGTGGCGTGTTTTCCCCATTGGCAGCCATGGGGAAACCGACCTCAGTAAAATCTTGTCCCTGCATAAAGCAGAATACTATAATTGGAGATGCAGTTTTCTCTGTTCTCATTCCAGTGTGGAAGAGACTTTGTTTTGGTAGTGTACACTACAGTAAGTAGGGTTTGCTGTGTTGGTCCAAATATAGGCCATATATACATCCACTTGTCTCCTCATATTTAGACAATGGGCTTTTTAATGCTAGGACAATATATTATATACAGTTCCAATTGCAACGGACTGCTGGCATCCTGAGGCACACTAACCACTATATTAGACTGTTTAACAGAATGTAAGAAAATGTAAGGTTTCTGTCCTACAGAGGTTACACTTAACTCAGGAAATTGTGTTAAATGAAACTACAAGAGATGGAGACACAATGGTTCAGAGGATATCTTTTATTGGCCCAACTATTGCTGGTGAGTGCATGCACATTTTTAACCCAGAGTGAGAATGCTAGTTAGGTAAACATGAAAGCTTGCATACTCTCACCACCGGAAGTTGGTCCAATTAAAGTTATCATCTGAACTACTTTTTGGGTGCAGCCACATGATGCACTTACCATGCCTTGGACAGCCTTACTCCTGTTTGGGAAGTCTTACCATGTGATTGAGTGCATCGTGTGCCTAGTGGTCAACAGATATTCCCCCTGCCCTGTGGTGGGCAGCTGGCTGCTCCATGCTGCATCGTCAGAAAAAGGCTGAGGAAGCACCCTGCCACACAGCAAGGTTTGCTGCGGGGCTTTGAGCAGCAGCCATTAGGGTCAGTCGTGTGTGGTCACATCATGGCCGGGGGTGGAATAGTAGTTGGGCCATGGCAGCAAAGCAGGGCAAAAACAGGGCCAGGCCGGCTAGACACCCACGCATGTGCAGCCTTTGGGTGTAGCCAGACAACCTATGGTGGCCTGATCCCCATGCAGGCTTGTGACGGCTAATTGCCACCATCACACTGCAGGTCCAGCATGGGGAGCCGGGCAGATGGTCATGGGGAAGCCAGACCGGAGGCGCTGCCATGGTCAGGACAGGACATAGTGCTGGCCACACAAGTGGGTGCCTGGCCCTGCCCTGCCTCCTTTCCCCAGCCAGACCGAGATCTTCCCCCCAGCCATGATGTGGCGGTGTGCAACGGGCAACAGCATCCACTGCTCAGGCTCAAGCCCCTGCAGTGGTGCTCCCTGTGTGGTGGAGAGCCTATGCACAAGAATTTCCTTACCTTGGGCAGCCTTACCTCAGCTGGGTAAGGCTGCTTCGCAATGTGTCCTCAGAATTTATCCAAGGATGCATCAAGTAGCAGCCAGATCCTACCCCCAGCCTGGGGTGTGGGAAACATCTGGCGGGCGTGGGCCACATGATGCATTGCATTGCATGGCCTGGCTGTCCAAAGTGGGGTAAGGTTACTCAAGGCATTCCCACTCTGTTTCATGTGACTTCACCCTTTGCCTCCACTACATTTGAGCTCAACACTCTTTCTCTATTAAAATACAGCAGAGACAAAAGAAAGTGCAGATGCTGATGATATGATTGATGGAGGAAGACTTAAGAACATAAGAACATAAGAAGTGCCATACTGGATCAGACCAATGGTCCGTCAAGCCCAGCATCCTGTCTCTGACAGCGGTCAATCCTGGTTGCTTGAAGTACCCAACAGGTCACTATGGGGCAATCCATTCCCTGCTGTTCACTCCCAGCTCCCGACAGTAAGAGAATACATTCCACAAATCTACCTGACTAATAGCTGCTAATGGACCGATCCTCCAGAAACCCATCCAACCTTTTCTTAAACCCAGTTATACTGCTGGCCTTGACTGCATCCTCTGGCAACAAATGCCACAATTTAATTGTGTGTTGAGTGTAAAAATACTTTATTTGTTTTAAATCTGCTGCGTATTAGTTTCATGGAGTGTCCCCTAGTCCTAGTGCTATTTGAGAGGGTAAATAACCATTCCCTACTAACATGTTCCATATCACTCATGAGTTTATGAACTTCTATCATATCCCCTCTTGAACTTGTGGATTTGTATTTAGTATTTAGTCCAATTTGTATTTGTATTTAGTATGTATTTTGTATTTATTTGTATTTAGTATGCAATACAAATTTTGTATTTGTATTTAGTATTTGTATTTAGTCCAATTTTTTTTTACTCCATTTTTGTTATTTCTTTGTAAAGTGGTTTAAAATTGTTTCATTGTATATGTCTCCTCTGTTATTGTTGTGTTATTTCAATATTGGCTATGGCGGAAGCTAATGCCTGAATAAATTTGACTTGACTTGACTTGACTCCAAGGTCCTTTTCCTGAGTGTTAACTCCCAATTTAGAACCCAGCATTGTGTACACAAAGTTTGGATTGTTTTNTGGGGGGGGCGTGGCTCTGGTGGGGTCAGTTTGAGGGACGGAACTGATGTGCACCCGACCAGCAAGCACCCCCTCACCCCCCCAGTGAGGGAACAGAAGAAACGCGTGGCTGGGCAGCCCTGCCTCTGACACGCCCCCCCACCAGTACCAGCCCCCCCCACCATAATGGGCAACCATGACGACTGTAACAGGGTAGCGTCCCTTTAAGAGGCAGAGGGTGGAGAGCTAACCATGCCCACATAAGAAGAGGAGACCCAGAGGGAGAGATCAGTCTGTGTCTGACTGCAGTGGAGAGAGGAGCTCCAGTAGGAAGACTCTTCAGGGTCCTGAAATCCATATGGAAGGGAGGAATAAGCAGCAAAGAAGTGCTAGCCTGAGGGGAGAAGCCTGCACTGGACTGAGATTTGGCTGAGTTGGGGATAAGTAGGGGCTGAGGGGCCAAATGAGTTGTTCCCCTACCATTAGGCAGAACTGAACTGTTTATCTTGATGCGCAGAGACTGTGTTAGTGGTTATGTGTATATAAAGAAAAAGAAAACACTAATTCCCAAGAGTGCATGATACTTTGAGCCCTGATCCCGAGAACACTTATCTCAAGGCACCATCACCCTGTTACGTAGCCAGTAATGGGCAGTCATGGCAGTTGGCAGGAAGCTCCCAAGCTGCGGTGGACGTGGTGGCATGAATAAACACAAAGGCCTTGCATGGTCCACCTGAGCAGCCCTTGGCCCAGGCTGTAGGCCCAGGATCATCCGTGGGATGACATCTGGGCCAGCTGCTACTGGGAATTTGTAACCTATTGCTAACTGCCACTGTACCCGAGGACTGGAGGGTATCAAATGTAATGCCAATATTTAAAAAGGACTCCAGAGGCGATCCTGGAAACCAGAGACTAGTGAGCCTGACGTCTGTGCCAGGCAAAATAGTGGAGACTATTATTAAAAACAGAATCATGGGGTATATTGATAAACATGGGTTAATGGGGGAAAGTCAACATGGATTTAGCAAAGGAAAGTCGTCTCTCACTAATCTATTGGACTTTTTTGAGGGTGTGAACAAGCATGTGGATAAGGGAGAGTCGGTTGATATAGTGCATCTGGATATTTCAGAAAGCATTTAATAAGGTCCCTCATGAGAGACTCGTGAGGAAATTAAAAAGTCATGGTGTAGGAGGTGGTGTCCTATTGTGGATTGGTAATATCTGAAGGATAGGAACAAAGAGTAGGACTAAATGGTCAATTTACACAATGGAGAGAAGTAAATAGTGGAGTGTCCCAGGGATCTGTATTGGGACCGGTGTTGTTTAATGTATTCATAAATGATCTGGAAAGGAGGGCAAGGAGTGAGGTGATCAAATTTGCAGAAGATGCCATGTTATTCAAGGTAGTTAAAACATGAACGGACTGTGAAGAATTGCAGAGTGATCTTGCAAAACTGGGTGATTAGGCATCTAAATGGCAGATGAAATTTAATGTGGACAAGTGCAAAGTGATGCATATAGGGAAAAACAATCCAAACTTTACGTGCGTAATGCTGGGTCCTAAATTAGGAGTTACCACTCAGGAACAGGATCTTGGAGTCATTGGGTGTTTTCAGACGTGACCGGGCGGCTTTACCCCGTCCCGAAAACAACCCCGAGATTCCCCGCCGGGATCACCCAGGCACGGCAAACAGATGTGCCGGGGATCCCGGTGGGGAATCAGGGAGGGGGCGGGGCCACGCGGCGCAACGTGCGGCCACACGGCCCCGCCCCCTCCATGCTGCCTCGCCGCTCGCCCTCTGGGGAGATGGGCGGGTGGCGAGGTCAATGCCGCCGCAGCGTCTGGCCGAGTTCACCATGGCCCGGAATCCCGCCGAGGATTCCGGGCCGTGATAGCCGGCCAGATGTTACTTTTTATTGATGCCCGCCTGGAATCACTTTCACCACGCTTCAGCGGATTCTTGCATCGGGAGTCCAGGAAGCGTGGTTGAAATTGACCCCATGTGGGTATTCGGTGTGGCGAACATCTGGCGGCCGCCGAACAGACGTGCAGGGCACAGTGACCATAGGTGGGTATTCACTGTGGTTCACTGTGATCTCGTCACGTCTGAAAATACCCAATGTGGACAATACATTGAAAATCCTGAGTTCAGTGTGTGGCAGCTGTCAAAAAAGCAAACAGAATGTTAGGAATTATTTGTAATGGGATAGAGAATAAAACTTAAAAACATCCTAATGCCACTATATAAGTATATGGTGCAACCGCACCTTGAATATTGTGTGCAGTTCTAGTCGCCCCATCTTAAAAAAGATATTGTTGAAATAGAAAAGATACAAAGAAGGACAAGAAAACCAATAAGGGCTATGGAACGACTTCCCTATGAAGAGGGACTGGATAGGTTGGGGCTCTTCAGTTTGGAGAAGAGACGACTGAAGGGATGTGATAGAAGTTTATAAAATCATGAGTGGTGTGGAACAAGTAAATAGGGAATGGTGATTTACCCTTTCAAATAGTATTAGGACTAGGACTCCATGAAACGAATAGGTAGCAGATTTAAAACAAATAAACAAAAGTATTTTTTCACTCAAAGCACAATTGAGTTGTGGAATTTGTTGCCAGAAAACGCAGTCAAGGCCAATAGTATAACTGGGTTTAAGAAAGGATTGGACGAGTTTCTGGAGGATGGGTCCATTAGCAGCTATTAGTCAGGTAGGTTTGGGGAATGTTAGCTCTTACTGTCAGGAGCTGGGAGTGAACAGCAGGGAATGGATTGCCCCATAGTGACCTGTTGGGTATTTCAAGCAACTGAGATTGACCGCTGTCGGAGACAGGATGCTGGGCTTGATGGACCATTGGTCTGACACAGTATGGCACTTCTTATGTGTATGTTCTTATGCTTACCTGGCCCAGGGCAACAGCAGGTCCACATCTGGCAGCCTGGAAATGGATGTGATGGTGAGTCCCCAGCCCAGATAGACCATGCGGACCCTGGTCACATTTGGTTTTACCCATTGTCTCCTCTTTGTTGCCCCATATCCTTCAAGCCCATCCCATCCTGGAAGGAATATCTTCCTGTGCAGCTGTTACAAGCTGAGCAGCGGCTTCTTCTTTCCATTACACCTGTGAGATGATTCCCAGTTGCATAAAGAGGAAGATACCAGGAAATGCTCACAGGGACAAATCTTATCCATCCCCTTTTAACTGCTCCACCCAAAGGTGCTCTGTGAAACATTTTATGGTTACTGTAAGCAAATGTGGTTGTTGTGTTGAGCCCAATTATCAGAGAGATAAGAGACAAAGCAGTTAAGGTGATACCTTTTATTTTATCAACTTCTGTTGGCAAGTGCATGCAAGATTTTGAGTAGGACTGAAAGAAATGCACCTTTTTTGCATTTGTGAAGATTGTTTGCCTATTTGATTGGTCAAATGAATATTATTTATTTCAGATTATATGCTGCCCTTCCCTGAGGCTGAGGACAGTTTACAATCCAATAAAAACATTTAAAATACAAAACCCTAAAATCCCCAGAAAACCCACCTCCACAACCCCCCCAAACCACCTACCTACCCAACCCCCCCACCTCTACCCCCAAATCAACCACCAAACCCCACCCCAATCCCCACCCACCAAATGCCTTTTGAAATAAAAAAGTCTTACACCGCCTCCTGAAGGCACTCAGGTGTGGGCTCAAATGAACCTCTGAGGGAAGGGAGTTCCAAAGCACGGGGCAACAACTGAGAATGCCCCCCGGCGAGCCCTTGTCATATGAACAAGGCTACCAGATGGTACGCACAGTGAGGCACTCCCGGCTCTTCGCAGGGGCTGCAAGGGGACATGGAAGGATGAGCGATCTTTCAGAATGCTCAAGTACATCTTTGTTTGCAATGCAATATTTGCATGTTTGTTAATTTAGTTATTTCAGTTAGGTTACCTTGTTTACTTTTGTATTTTGTTAATTTTGTTTTCAATGTTTTTGGTCACTTTATTTCAGTAATATAGTGCAACAGTATGGTGTGCAACAGTGCTATTGTGCACCCTGTGCTAGTGCACATTGAGGGCCTTTAGACAGATACCTGATCTGCTGTGTAAAAGTCAGCCACCCTGGGGTGAAGCGGAGCAGGTGCTGCCTGCTCCAGGCCAGCTGTGCTTCCAGTGCTGCGCAATATTCCGGAGCACCATGAGTGGAGCCGCCCACCCAAACCCAGAGCACTAGTCGGGCTTGGGGCAGCAGTCCATATAAAGAATGGCCGGCCTCTGCAGCTCTGTTCCCAGCTGCAGGTTGCCCCGTCAACGGCCATAGAGCGACAGGTGTCAAGCTAGAGCAGCTGCTGATCTGCCCACAGCTCTATGGCAAGGGGCAGAGGGTGTGCATAGGCTGACTGCAGACAGTAGTGGTAGCAGGCTTTGTGTAAACCACCACTGCTGGAGCAGACCCGGGGGTGGCTCCCCGGAGCAGACCCAGTCTGTCTAAAAGCACCCAATGATTCTATTGTGCTAATAGGAGTAGCGCAAAGCACCGTTGCACACCATACTGTTGTGCTACACTACTTAGGTAGAGTACTACTTGTTTAGATGCGTCAGTGTTACCCCAAACTGAAAAACAAGTGGAAAAACTCCATACAAACTCCAATAACGTTATTTTTTTGATAAATAAAGAATTAAACTGAAGCTGAAAGTTTCTGTAGAATGCTTCAATTTTGTTGTATTAAAAATGTTGATCACCTTTGTCGGAATCAAGCTGGTTCTCTGGCTTAGAACCAGAGGTGGCTCTAGGCTTAGATAACATAAACTACCCTTACGTGGGACCACAGGATTTTCCCGAAAAAGCAGGGTGGGCCTGCCTAAGGTGGGACTGTTGGGAGGTATGTTCCGAGTTTGCATTGTATCATTCTGAGAGTTCAGACTGCACTGAGTAAAAGAGAATCTTTAAACACAGATAATAACCAGCAGAGGCCTAGTCTGTACTGGAGTCCTGGCCACCAGCATGACTGTGTTTCCTTAACATAGACATGGTTTACACTGGGACAATTTAGCTTGTCTGAAGTTTACCCCAGTGGCTGAAATGCCAATAGAGGTCCTGATCCTTCACCATAGTGACTGAGTCACTGAGTGATTTACCACTGAAAGGTTCCAGGATCCAGATCACAGACGAAGCCATAGTCTTGATCATCTGTGTGGATAGTGCCTGTGCCTTGGGGTGAGTTACATTAAAGTGAACAGCACTTGTGTCTGTGCACAGACTGTGCTATATATTAGCCCTGGTGTTATTCACTTGGGCCGTTTATAGACGAGACAAAAAAGGCGGCTGATCCTTTGATCAGACGCCTTTATTTGCGCTTGTCTATCTGTTCCGGCTGCATCTTACCCCGCGTCGGAGGGGGCAGGCGATCCTGCCCCCTCCAACGCGGATCCCCGAAGTGCCAGCTTAACGCCGCACTTCCAGGTTCCCTGGGCTTGTGCGCATGCACGGAAGGGTGCGCATGCGCACAAAGACTCTCTGCCGTGTCTGAACAGCAGACACGGCAGAGAGAGGAAGGCGGGGGACAGATGCCGGCACTGGATGATCCCACTTGTCAGCGGGATCGTCTATCAATGCCCCAGAGTACTGCACTATCTGTCTACTTAGGGTGTTTTCAGACGTTACGTGGTCCGAAGTCACCACAGTGGATTCCCAGCGGTGGTGAACCGATCAACCACCCCCCATGGTCAATAAAAGCTCCGAACAGATGTGATGGGAGCGGGACCATGGCAGGGAATTGGGCCGCCAGATCACAGTCCAGGGCAGCGCAACAGACGTGACACTGATTCCTGGCCGTGGTCAAAACATTCAGAAGGCACCGGGGAGGGGCGGGACACAGACAGGGCCGACTGAGGGAAAACAAAGCCACAAGGGATAAAAGGGAATGCCCACACAAGGGAAACAGGAAGGGAGGGGGAAGAGGGAGAAGAGCCACCGAGGCACCACATACAACAGGCACAGAGACAACGAGGGCACAGTGGAACACACAGCACAAACACACGCCCAGGCGCACACACACCCACACAGGAAAGGAAGGGAAGGGGGTGGGGTGACACAGTGGGACAGACCACACACACGGCACAATGGGCATGGGGGGAGGAGGGGGGTGCTGGACAGGGAAGAGGGGGGGGGAAACGGCACAGGGGCAGAGCTGGACACAGGCAACAGCAACTAGAACCCCCACCACAGAACAGTCTGCACAGGCACCCCCACAGCAACACAGGCAGTCCCGGAATGGGGGGCCCCAGACGGTCCGGCAAGAGGCACAGCAGGAACCCACACGGCACAGGGAGTGGTCCGGGAATGGGCCAGGAGGCACAAATGGACCCCAGGCGCCGGCGATGGGGTGATGGAGGGGAGCCAGGAGACCTGGAGCAGTGCAACAGGTCCAAAGTCACATCCCCCCACCCTGGGAGGCGCCTGGGTGGGACTGTCCAGGGGCCCAAGAACCCTGAGGGTACACAGGCACCCATGGGGGGAGGGCAGGGGCGCTGAAGGGGGCGCAGGCAGATGAGGATGATCAGCAGCACCCAGGTGAGCTGGGGGGCCAGTCAGGGAGCCAGAGGCGGACAGTGGGGAAGACGACCATGGAGGGGACAGATGGGGGTGGGGGGTGGAGGGATCCCGGAGCCACAGGCAGGACCAGCAACACCCTGGGAAGCAGGCATCACAGCAGCACGGCTGGGACATCAAGGAGGGAGCAGGCAGTGGACCACGGCAGCAGGGCAGAGCCAGGACCCCACACGGGGGACAACCACCAGGGCCCGGGAGGCACAGGGGGACTCACAGCCAGCTGTTGGGGGCCACGAAGGGTGCAGGGACCGGGTGCCCCGCCTGGTGCACGAGGTGGGGCCAATGAAGCATGCCCCGGTGGTACCCCAGCACAGACATGTGGTGGGCGATCAGGTAGTATGCCTTGAACGGATCCTGCATGGAGAGACCCAGCTGCACATTGGACCACATACCCGACAGTGCCGCCAGCTCCGCCGCGGTAGGCTCAGACACACAGCAGTCAGCAGCAGGGGGCCACGGAAGCTGACCCAGCTCCAACAGCCGGTGATAGACTGCCCCACGAGAGTGCTGGTACCCATGGGCCCTGTGAACACAGGCAAAGTAGGACACGGCCAGGGCAGGACCCCCCTCCGCCAGAGAGACCATGTAGGTGGCCAGGCTGCACACAGACAGGGCAGACATGGTCTCTGCTGCAGACCATGCCACATGCAAGCACCTCATCTCTGGGATGCACCCATTGGGAAAGGGAACCAGCCCCAGCGTCTCAGCATGCAGCCGGCAATCCCGGGTGCTCACCTCATAGCCGAAGTAATGAAGGCCAGAGCTCAGGTTTTCATAAGCACCCGACAGGCTGTCTGGGCAGCTCAGGAGTAACTGCATGGCTGGGGTATGCCACAGGTCACACAGGGCCATGGTCTTGTGGTAGGGCCACGGATGGGGGGCCCATGGGGGCCGGGAGCCCAGTGGAAGTACAGCTAGCCATGGTCCAGCACGCCAGGGAGAATAACACCATGGACATGGGGCCCCACATTCCCTGGATGGGTGGGAGGGGGCTTGGAGGGGGCACCAAGGCCGGGCGAGAAAGCCACAGGCCGCAACAATGTATGGCAATAGAGCGAGGCGTGGGGTGCAAACCCAGCACAGCTGCAGGAACCGAGCACACAGACAGGACAGCCGACACGCTAATCAGGCTGGCAAGGACATGATGTTGCTAACAGGGAGAGGTGGGAGGTGATGACAGGAGGCATGCATCTGTAGTCTGCAGGCCCAGGTGCGCACCTGGCCATGCACACGACTCTATGCTGGGACAGCAGGAGTGCTCCATAGCGTGCCCCCGCCATCCTTGGCCACCCACCCTGCAGGAGATGACCCAGGCAGCTGGGGTGGGGCACCACCCATCCCAGCCTATACCTGGGCCACCTGCGCCCCCCTGGGGTGCACCGCACCATGGAGTGTGACAGGTTGGGTGCCTACGCGATGCACCTAGCGCTCTGTGCCAAATGGAACCGTGCCCACACCGATTAGCTGCGGATCCTGACCACTGAGGTGCACCTGGGTGCCCGCCTGCGGGTTACCATGGCCCAGAGTGCTGCAGGGGCCCATAGGGCCCACCACGGATGCAGGCGCGCCCTAGCCCGGCTCAGGGATCAGTGGGTGTCCGGGGCTGGACCAGGGCTGCGGCGATCTGCGAGGCAACCGGGCACCTCCACTGGAGGAGGTACACCATGCGCTGGGCCGCCCTGCTCACTATGCTCATTGCCCGGTGGGTATGGGTCACAGAGCAGGCACAGGAGTGGTGGTCCCGGGTGCTGGCTCAGTGGGACGAGGCTGATTGGAGGGTGCACTTCCAGAAGGACAAGCACACCCTACTGCGGCTCATGAAGCTGCTCATGCCCTGACTGGAGCGGCAGCATACCCCCATGCGGACCCCCATTCCCATGGTTCAGCGGGTAGCTATCGGGGTCTGGGCCCTGGCAACGCCCGACTCCTGCCGGTCCGTCTCCCAGCACTTCGGTGTCAGGGTGAGCACCGTTGCCTGTATCCTTCAAGTTGTCTGTGAGGCAGTGGAGGGCTTTCTCCTGGACAGAGCGATTCAGCTGGTGGACCAGGCGGTCGTGATGGCTGGCTTCATGGCTGGAGGGTTCCCCAACTGCATGGGTGCAGTGGACGGCACCCACATTGAGATCCTCCGCCCCTCCGCGGGGAGAGTATGTCAACAGGCACGGGTACCACTCCCTGTAGCTGCAGGCGGTCATGGACCACCGGGGGCAGTTCATTGACATCTTCATGGGCAACTCTGAGTGCAGCCACCATGCCTGGATCCTGGCCATCTCCCCCTTCTATGCCCGGATGTACTGCGGGGACTTTGCAGATGTGGGGATGGCCTGTATTGAGGGGGTGTTAATGCCCCCCTGTATCCTGGGGAACCCGGCCTACCCCCTCATGAAGGTGTACCCGGTCACCCGGAACCTGGTGGAGGCACTGTACAATTCCCGCCTGTGTTCCAGCTGGAC
>QEPC01008404.1:846693-859750 GCA_003113815.1 Sphenodon punctatus | reverse complement strand
ATCAGGTCGAGGGTATGTCCCCCCACGTGGGTCGGGCAGATCACCTCCTGGGACAAGTTCATAGTTGCCATGGCGGCCATGAACTCCCGCTCCGCCCCAACAAGGCCGGCATCGGCGTGGATGTTGAAGTCCCCCAGAACCAAGGTGATGCATGGGTGCCTTTCCTCACACACTTTGACTGTAGTGAACGTCTGGCGGCCGCCGAACAGACGTTCAGGGAGCTTTGGCCCCGCCACGGGATTGACCGTGGTTCACCGTGGTTGACTGTGATCTCGTAACATCTGAAAATACCCTTAGTAATAGCAGCTTCCCTTTGCAAAACAATTTCTGTCTAACTGTTCTTCTGGTGCATACGGCAGGGAATAAATTGTTCTGTTCTAGTTATTAATTCAACTGAAAGTGTATTTGCAGAAAATAGTGAGTGTGCTGAATTCTTAGAAAGAGGGCTGGATAGTGCTGCCATGAGCAGTTTCTGGGCATGAAACTGAAATGTTAAACTGCATTCATTTGCTAGTCTTACTGCTTTAACATTAAATTTAATTTTCAAGAAAATGCTTTCCTTTGTACATCCTTTGAAAGAGAAAGAAAGCAGGAAGGTTTGAGGAGGGTGCATATGTGGTATGGAATATTGATGGAGGGAGGCAGATTTTACCTTTGCTTGGTGCCAGAATATGAAAAGAATTCATACACAGCCTACAGACGTAATACATTTTTTCTTAAATGATCCAGTTAGTACTTTGCTTTTGGGCAGTACAATCCTCAAGCTCCTGCAGTGGAACTAGTCCTATTCACGTCAATGGGGCTAGAATATCATGCTAAAAGTTATCTGTAGAGACCATGCATCGCCTCCTTCTGAAGAAATGTACTCAAGATGAAATGCAAGGCTTTTTGTGGCCTTGTTCCTCCCTATCTTTCTTCCACCATTTTCTGCTAAGTTACCACCCAGGAACTTTGCTCCTTCTCTGCCACCACAACCATTTGCTCCAGATGAGTTTATTGCTCCTTTAGATGTCTTTGCCCCTTCATCCATGTTGTTCCCTATGAGCAGGCTTTCCCTAGCTGTAGTGCTCACCCATATAGATTTCACTGATTCTTTCCCTTAGACTTCCTATCCTTCAGAATCTCCCTCTTTTCCTTGCAACCAGTGCACCTGTAACTTCTGAAATTCATGAATGTATCCTTATGCCTCCCTATGTTTCCCTCCCCTTATCCATCCTAAATTGTAAGCCCATCAGGGCAGAGACATTGTCTCTAAAGACAATTGTTCAGTGACAGGCATAAATAAATAAATAAATAAATAAATAAACAAACAGAGGTGAGGGTGGAAAAGACTGTCTCAATGGCCCACTCTCCTTCAACAATAAACCAGCCCACAATAAACTCAGTTTTTCTCCCTCCAGTCATTGCTCATTTTCTGTGGCTGTAGTGTGTACCTCACCCCTCAAACTCAGTCTCCACAATAGATTACTTGGCGTACACAGTTTAGGAAGGAATTGTAGTAGGTTTGCCACCTGTCCTAGTAAGAAAATAGGACTGACAATTTACATAAATGTGCATGTATTTGCTTGTGTAAATGTATGCACATTTAAAATAGCAACCTGCCTCATGTTGAGGCTGGGCCAAAAAAAACCACCAAATACCTGTGGGGTCAGAAGACAGTGGGTGTTTTTTAGACGAGATGCAATCGCACAAGTCCACCCATCAACCATGCATCCAAAAGCCTGTGTGAAGGTGGTATGGGTGCATGGGCACTCCTGGGGCCCACACAGCACCCACTCATGGCCATGCATGGGGCATCGGAGAAAAAACTGGGGTTCCCCGTGTGGGGCAAGGCAGGAAAGTGTGTGAGGAAAGGCACCCATGCATCACCTGTCTGTGTGACAGGTCCACGGCTGGCTGCCTCCCCGGTTCTGCCCACAGCCCTGCTGGGAGCTCTCTGAGTATCTTTTAACAGAGATGCGCGAATAACAACACTGGGTTGGTTCAAAGCACAAGCCCCTCTCATGACACACGAGAGAAGAGCCAATGCCATGGAGGACAGCAGCTTGGACAGCAGCTTTCTGCATGTCCCCCACCCCGGTATGAGCCCCCGTTGTAGCCTGAGACTGTCAGCAGCTGCAGTGGCTGCACTGACTCCTGGGCAGGAAGGGGTTACGTTTCCATGGTGTCCTGACTGTGTGTCATGGCAGAAGGTGAGCAGTTGGGCAGGATACGCATTGTATGACTTGTTTGCACGGCTGGGAGTGCATGGGGGCTGCCTGAATGAGCGCGGTGGCCACCTTGGGAGGCGCCCATTAGAATCGTCCCCACTCAGTCCATGTGCGTAGATGCTCTGCAGCTGTTCCACTCTGTGGACACGGACCCCCCTCCAGCTATGCTTGTCTAAAACCACCCAGTGTAGGGGAGGTAGGGGCAGATGCTGGGTATGGAGTGGGGTATAGTGGAGGTGGAGGGCAGAGGGGGCCCTAGGTCAGCTAGGCTTAGTGAGCAGGTCGGTCTCTCTCTCTCTCTCTCTCTCTCTCATTCCCCCGTTAGCCTGTGTGATGTCTCATGTGCCCAAGGTCTCCCTCAGCTAAGGCACAGGAATCACCCACAGGTCACAAGCACTGCCAACTTCCTCTGCAAGAAGTTAGGGAACTGGACATGTAATGCACTAGATCAGATGGGAAATATGTACTGAGTTGCAGGAGGCCGGGAAGGGGAAACGATGTGTGGCCACCCAGCCATGCCCCTGCGCTGCCGTCATCATCCCCTGCCCCACCATGATGGACCGCCATGGCTGCCAGTAACAGGCAAAACCAACAACTAACTGCGCCAAACAATGATTAAACTTACAATTCTTTTAATGGGGGCAAAAGCTCCCTAAAACATGATATAAATACAGTCAAACAAGAAGGGTATCACGTGACAATACAAATTAGGAAAAGAGTTTTTATAAAACCCTAATGAGCGTATAAATGCTGCAAAGAAACATTCTGCTTAGAGAGCCTTTTCTGATATCAAAAAGGAAGAATATTCCTTCCTGATAAGAAGGTTTGATACTACCTATTATTGTGATTTTCAACTTTGGTAAGTCCATTTTGAATAAACTTTCCTCCTGGTTACTGATTAATGTATTTGAATTTTGTTGGATGCATCTATTTGGAGTCTACAACCATGTCCTTATTGTAATTTGATATTGTATTTCTGTATCTATTGCATAACTTAATTATTTTATTTATATTTTGAAATATATTTTGAAGTGCCATGTACACTGCTGGCGCTATATAAATGTTTGTTAATAATAATAAATAACATGAAGCATTTATAAGACCAAAGTCAATCTGCAATAGATGTTACTTGTGTTGAGAGCTAATTATGGACTATTGGCTTCTTGTCTGTCTCTTCCCTTTAGAATGTGTATTGTGTGGCTGTTTCTGACATCGAGGAAGCATCCTGTAAACTTTGTAAAGACCCCTGAGGAAGCTACGTATGTAGCGAAACGTTGGGTGAAAGGGTGAAATTACCTACGGGATCCTCTTTTTGATATCAGAAAACTAAGCAGAATGTTTCTTTGCAACATTTATACTCTCATTAGGGTTTTATAAAAACTCTTTTCCTAATTTGTATTGTCATGCGATACCCTTCTTGTTTGACTGTATTTATATCATGTTTTAGGGAGCTTTTGCCTCCATTAAAAGAATTGTAAGTTTAATCATTGTTTGGCGCAGTTAGTTGTTGTTTTGACTTTAGGTTGCACTGTACCATATAGCCTATTGTGTTTGCTCTGCCAGTAACAGGCAGCCATGACTGGCTGCCATGGCAACCCCCCACGCTGAGCCAGGACAGGGCCAGGAAAAGTCTTTTGTGCCCAGCTCTGCCCACTCTGGCCCAGCTGGGCGGCTACAGGAACCAGACTGTGGGCCTGCTTTGTTCTAGGCCCGCTTTTCTTGACTGGCTGCTACCCCCGCTGGGGTTTGAATCAGGACCACATCTGGTGGGACCAGAACAACAATAACACTGTGACACTGGCCCAGGCAGGCCAAAGAAGGACAAACAGGGACCACAGTATGTCTGTTAACACCCTATGAGAAGGGAATATAAATTGGGAGAAAATAAAATAACTGTTCGCTAAAACCACATGCCCTAGGATGAGTCTGGGAAAACTGGCAGGTATTTACCATATGGAAATATGCCATAAGATTAAGCTTATCTGAACACAAATTTGCCTTTTCTTCTTTCTTAATAGGCAAGCAGCTGACATGCAAATTGACATGTGCCTATCCATTTCCAGGCCTAACTAAACACCTTCTCAGTTACAGGTGGCATGGAGGACGCACTTCCTTCTGGGATTCCGTTCCAATGCTAAAGACAACAAGTGGGTCAGTGCAGGACAAGCGGTGCGCTTGGCAGTTGGAAAGCCCAGGCATCTGCAATCTCATCTGTGTGTGGCAGTGCTTTTTGTCTACTCCCTGGCTCGGTTGCTTGCTTTTTGTTTGCTGCAAAACTCTTTAAGGAGCTTTTGTGAGATTAGGTTCTCAGCAGGCACTGCTTACCTACAATCCCTCTGTTACGAATGAGGGTCTGATCAAATTCCAGTCGTTCAGAAGTCCAGAGTCTTTGTCATCTGTACGAGAAAACGGGATTGGACAGAAAATGGAGTTTAGAGGCACACAACTTTTATTGATTATAACAATATCTGGTGTCCAGTCAATTGTCCAGGGCTACGTTATCCTGCGCAAACATGCTACTTCGAATGCTTCCCTGTGGCCCTGCTGATTCAGTCATTCCAGTTATACATACCTCTCCCATGCTATTACAGGCATTCCCTATATTAAACACAGGGAGGTACACTCCGCGGCTTCTCCCACTCCACTGCCAAACACTTCCTTATCACTAGAGCTGAAACATGTACCTGAAAAAGGGGCAAACCCATCAAATTTACCCTACCCAAACTGAAAATGGTAGTTTGGGTAAGAACTGACATCTATTTACGATATATCATCTATCCATTTTGGTTATTTTGGGTTGGTATTTTTTGTTTTTTTTTTCCGTTAATTTGATATTTTGGGTATGTCAATTCAGCAATATTTAGTTATTTATTTATGTCAATTTCTTGGTTGCCCCCTCCTGCCTTGGCAGCTCGGGACAGCTCACAACATGTTAAAACTATATATAATATATAAATAACATAATCAATAAATAACAGAATACAAAAACAATATAAAAACAGTAAAATATCCCAGGGTGGAGCTAAACCCCCCTCCCCTTCTTCCCATCCCCCCACCCATCACCTGTCTCCCTCGCCAAAAGCCTGGTGGAACAGTCAGGTCTTACACTGTCTTTGGAAAGAGGGAATGTCCATGGTCAAGCAGACCTCTGTCAGGAGGGAGTTCCACAGTCTCAGTGCAGCCACCAAGAACACCCTCCTCATGATCCCCACCTGAGAAGCTTGGGGGACCCCGAGGAGGGTTCTCCCAGCTGACTGCAGGGGCCGATCCAGGACCCAGGGGGTGAAGCGATCCCGTAGATAAGCAGGGATAACCAGGCCATATAGGGCTTTATAGGTCAAAACCATCACCTTGAATCAGGCCTGGAAGATTACAGGCAGCCAGTGCAGAGATCAGAGCACTGGTGTAATGTGCTCAAGCAACCCATCCTTGTAAGGAGATGGGCCACTGCATTCCTCACCAGCTGCAGTCTCTGGACCATCACCAAGAGTAGCCCCACTAGAGCGCCTTGCAGTAGGTGATGGAGTGAGGTGATGGAAAGCATGGATGATGGTGGCTAGGTCGGAGTCCGAGACATACAGCCGAAGCCGACGCACCAGATGTAATTGGCAAAATGCACCACTCACCACAACCTCCACCTGGACATCCAGGCAGAACTGCGAAATGAGGAGCACCCCCAGACTACCAATCTCAGGGACCAATGGAGGGCGGACCCCATCAATGACAGGTGCTACCACTCCCTCAGCCCCTCCCACCAGCATCACCTCTGTCTTGTCAGGATTCAGCTTCAGATGGCTCGCCCTGATTGAGTCCCCCACAACCGTCAAACACTAGGTAAACACTGAGACTGCTGGGCCTGGGTCAGTTGAAAAGAAGAGGTAGAGCTGGGTGTCATCAGCATACTGGTGACACCGTACACCAAACCCTCTGACGACCTCCCCCAAAGGTTGCATATACATGTTGAACAGGAGAGGGGACAGAATGGAACCTTGTGGGACTCCACACATGAGATCCCAGGGAGATGATGAGCAACCCCCCAGCACCACACGTTGAGTTCTCCCAGCTAGGAAGGAACAGAACCATTCGAGAACAGCCCTGCCTACCCTGGCTCGGTCCCACAAGTGGGTCACCAGCACCTCGTGGTCAATGGTATCGAATGTAGCCGAGAGATCTAACAGAATCAACAGGGTCGGCCAACCCTATGCACCATTGTACATGAGCAATTGCTGAAATGGGCAGAAGCAAATACCAAAATGAAAGAAAAATTAAAATAACCAAAGCAACCAAAATATCCCCCCAAATTGATATGTGAATATCTGTTCCACTACCTGGACCCGTCTCTACTTATGACCAGGACCTGTGTTCACTACATTTCCCCCATTGGTGGCAATGGAAAAAAAGAAAATGTAGTACAGAGAGGTCCCTGCGTCTGTGACCAATATCAGTGACATCCCAGAAACCTTTAAAAGGCGGTGAGGGACTTGTGTGGAAGTTCAGCCCTACACAGTGGGGCTGTTCGGGAAAAGAAAGATGTGGCTCCTGGCTGCACTGGTACTTAGAAGGCTCAAGTTGTAACCCAAATCTTTTAAGGGGTTCCTTCAGGTGGTACTACTTGCTTATTATTGGTACCTATAACTCTCGAGTTCATGAAGACCTGCCAAAATTATCATTTATTATTATTCTTTGTTATGTGGCCAAGAGCCGAAGGTCCACTATGCTAAGCATAATGCAAACAAATTACAAGAACATGATCCCTGCCCACAAAGGCTTACAATCTAAGTTTAAGGCAAGGGAAAACAGGAGAACACAACCAACAGATGGTGGGAACAGAAGGAAATAATGAGACAACAATGGCCAATGTAGACAAAAATGGTCACAAACCACCAGACTGCTATCCAATAGCAAATTTAAAAGTGGCTTCATAGCAAGGGAGAGATTTAAGGAGAGATTTGAAGGAGGCCAGTTTGGGCAAAAAGGAGTAAAATACATGGATTACTCTAACTCCTGCTAACCATTCCCACCCAGGATTACCCCCCACCTGTTATCTGTAAACTCCCAACTTACTGCAATCAAGCCAAGAACGTGTACCTGAGCTCTCGCATCCTCATGAATGTTGCATCCCTTGTCTCTCACTCTGGTCCCCCTTCCCTGTCTCCCCTCCCCCTGTCTTAGATTGCAAGCTCTCGGGCAGGGACTGTGTCTATCTTATTCTCTGTAAAGCTCCAGGTACATTGCTGGCGCAAAATAAATACTACTACTACTACTAATAATAATAATAATGCATGACTGGAGTTGGTAGGCACTACCAAAATATAAATGGCAATAACTGAAGGTGCCATCCTGACATTTGGAGCATTCAAAGCTTGTTAGTCTCCTACATTTGGGGATAGCTTTTAGTGTCATTGTTGATATTGAGTTTCATTTCGGGAACAGGAGTCATACCTGTCACCAGCCCTATGTAGATCTAAGCTGTGATTTTGCTCACTCACATTTTGCATTAAACGAACAGTGAATTTAATGACCACCACAAAATGCTGGATGGCTTACTATGGTGCAGCTCAGATCAAGAGGCAGAAGTGCTACTAGAATGACTGCCAAGTGATTTCAGTGAGGGAGACACTGGCTCTTCAGCCAACATGTGACAGGCTGCAGCAAATAATGAAGTAGGGAATGTGTGGTTAGAGTTTCTGGTACAGCTGCAGGGAGAATAGGAGCTGCAATCACAGAATGAAGGGGAGTAGCATGCACTGCAACAGCTGGATGAATACTGCAATTGCTGAGATGTAAAAGGGAAGAGGATAACTGCCCCTGAGCTAGTCATGAATGGCAGAACAGTGGCAAAGAATGGATCGTGAACAATTCTTTTTCATCTCATCAACCATTTATGTATGGCAGTGCTTTCAGTGTTCAAAGTGCTTTACAATCCTGATCTAGGTCGCCCTCACAACAACCCTGTGAGGTAGGCCATTATTATTCCCTTCTTACAGATGGGGAACAGAGGTCAACAGCAAATTCATAGCTAAAATAGGATTTGAATCCTGGTCTTTGGCTAACACTGTGTCTGTCTATTAGCCTACACTGAATCTGCACTGGAGCACCTCAAGAATAATGAGGTGATCCAAAGGAAACAACTAGTGTCAGGGTAGCAGAGTGGTGTGATGAGTCCTTGCAGGAGCGAGCTCTTAGTGGAGGCTGCACTCTGGCCACTTCTGACCTGAGGCTAATTGGGCCCAGCTGAACATGGATGACCACCAGGCAGACGTAAGTATAAAGGGGTAAGGGACTCGCCTCAGGAGTTGGAAGCCTGCCTGAGGGCTTTCCAGGAAGAAGCGGAGATTTTAGGGAAGGAGGCTGGGAGTTTAGTTTATACTGGACCAGTGCCAGGGTTTACCTTGGCTGACTAGGAGGACCAGGCTATAGAGCTGAAAGTCTGGGAGAACAGAGATATATTTTCTAGGTGTGGGACTCCAGGGGGATTATTGGGTATCTGATTTATCGGTATTGGATTTCCCGATATTGGATTCATCGGTATCGGATTCATCCGATACCGATAGTCCTACCCCTATTATTTACCACAACAAAGAAATATAGACTGTAGCCTGAAGGGGGCTAGTAGACCAGAAAAAAAATCTGTGTGGTGGATTGGAGGAAATGTGGCTGATTGCACACTTCATATTATAACAAAAGTGTTTGGGTGATGGAACGGGTGTGCTGGATGTATACAGACCTGGTCTTGTACTGATTTGGGGTCTATGTGAAGCCACTCTGCTACAGCCAGATTATTGTTTACTCTGAGTGTTTACATGACTGTACCAGTAAATTCTTGGGAATATCAAAACTCTGCTCACATTGTCATAAAAATGTTTCCACTTTCATTTTGGTTTCTGTTGAGGTATCCTTTAGCTGTGGTATGTCCTGTGACTACGCACTCCCCGACTCTCCATTTATTCCCTTGCACCATTGGTGTGAAATTCTGTCCCCTCATAGTTGTGTAAATGACTATGCAAAGTAGAAGGCAGTTAGACTGACAGCGCAGATAGGCATCCAGGGCACATTCTGAAGGGGGAAAGTCTTTCTTAATCTAATATAGAACATGAATATGGGCCTTTGTGTGTTGGCTAGGTTTGTTAGCCTGTAAGGCAAGTTCAGTATCCAGGATACAGTTTTTAAATTCTCCTTTCAAGCCTCCTTGGGTAGCTGAAGTTTCTGCCTGATGCTGTGGAGAAAAGGCTGGCAGGGGGCTGCCCCATCAACTTGAGCAACTGAATAGGAAACTTACTAAACAAGCTGGGGAAGACTCAAAGTCAAGGCAGGGCCAAATCCAGGCAAGTGCAGACTGTGTGAGTGCACAGGCCCCCAAACATGGAGTTTTTGGGAGGGGGGATAGGGACCCCCAATACACAGAATTCATGAATAAACTTAAAATGACAAAATGAGTGTGAGGACTGGAGCACTGGCCCTCAGCATTGCAGGTTGAAGAGGCCCCCAGTACACCAGGCCCATGATGAGTAAACTAGAAACAACCTATTGGGTTCATATGTCCTGTACCAGAGGGAGCCCCAGCCCCCAGAGGGGACACCATCTTTAATGGAACATCAAAAATTATTAGTTGTAATATTTTCCTTTTTCTAAAGAGAGTGTGGCTGGGATTAGCAATGTTTAACAGACACACTCTATGTCGGAAGGGTTTCCACACCATTTCTCACAGCACCCCAACTTCCCTGAATCATGGTGTCCAGAAAAAAACAAAAACCTGCTGTGGTGAAGACCAGCCAGACTCTCTCCACACTGTTTATAAGGCAGGAGATCAAAACGTGCTAATAAAAACAGCCGAAAAGCTGCCCTACTGATCGCATGCGTAAAAGTGCACAGAAACAGCAGCATGCCTGAGGCACCATAGTTGTGGTGTATGAAATGCTCCATTTTCAGTAGCATCTTCCCAAAGCTGAATTCCTTATTCCTGAGGGACTATCCTTGCAGAACAGAACACACTTGGCTCAGTGGTGTTCTGTGATTTAGGGCGTTTTTACATGAGGCTCCTTTCTTGGAGCTTTCTAAAGTGCGGGAGAAACGAACTTGTGCGGAGGGGTTTCAGACGTTCACCCCCACTACCAGAAATTCATTGGACGCCATTGGAAACAGTGGGCACCAGTGAACTAGCACAGGCTTGGAGATGCAGACTTGCAAAAATCTCTATATGAGGGTTTTACAAGTCTGTATCTCCAAGCATGCGCTAGTTCATCAGCACCTGCTGTTTCCAATGGTGCCTGGTGGACTTCCGGTAGCAGGAATTAATGTCTACCCCCCGCCCCCCCCACCCCCTGTGAGTTTGTTTTCCCCGCACTTTAGAAAGCTGCAAGAAACAAGCATTGTGTAAAAACATCCTCAGTTTGCTTTGGTGACCCCCGCCTCCCCCTCTATGAAAAATACAGTGGACAACAAATGAGAGAAAAATTTTCTGCCTATAGGTAGTTCAGTACTGAGAATGCAAAGAAATAACCACCTGGTTATGTCACATTGCTGGGAAAAGCGAGAACTGTTACTGGGAATTATTTTGTTTTCAGATTAGCTAGACAGGTGGTAAGCCATAACTAATGCACATTGTGCCAAGATACACACTTGTCTTACAGTTTCACCTCTCCCTCTCACCCCTGCTTGTTTGTTTTGTCTACCTGATGTTACTTGTTGTAACCTACTTTGTGAGCTTAGTGGTGCAGGGGCCGTCTATTAAAATATGTTTGCACTAAGCCTCACCTTGCACAGTAGGGCCCAGCCCTTGACTGGAGTTGGTAGGCACTACCAAAATATAAATGGCAATAACTGAAGGTGCCATACTGACATTTGGAGCATTCAAAGCTTGTTAGTCTCCTACATTTGGGGATAGCTTGTAGTGTCATTGTTGATCTTGAGTTTCATTTCGGGAACAGGAGTCATACCTGTCACCAGCCCTTTTGTGAAGAAATGGAAAATGGAAAACAATGATTGATCCAAGTCCAGGATATCTCCCAGATCTGACAATCAGAGGCTCAGCATTGCCACATTAAATGACAATTTTAACTACTTCCTGTGATGTATCATGTCAGCAAGAAGAGAAAATAATGACCTTTTTGCTTTGGAGACTTACTTATTGGCAAAGCTGGTCTTAGGTCTTGTGCAGCCCTAGGTGGTGGCCATAATGAATGTGGATGGGATGGTGATGGCTATCCTGAGTTGACACTGTACATCCATTCCTTCCCTGCCCATTATGACTGTCAAAACATCTGGACCATGCCTTCTCTTCTCTCGGTCAAAGGGTGTTTTTAGATGAGGTGCTACCCTGCGTGGCCACCCAGGAGCCACGGATCTGACCGCCCCTCTGAAGGTGGAGTGGCTGGATGTGCGCTCCCGTGAGCCATGGAGCTCCCAGTCATGGTCTGGAGTGATCTGTGTGTGCTGAACCAAATGTATGGTGGACGCTTCCATGGCCACACTGGGAATCACCAATTTGAATTGCTTCCCACACACTGCATCTGCACAGGTGCTCTATAGCAGAGCCATGCGGTGACCATGGACCCCTCATCACCTTTCTTGTTTGAAAACACCCAAAGGGGAAGGAACAGACGAAGTGGGGCAGCTGGTTGGAGGGGCAGCTGGTAGCCCTTGTAGAGCGAGACCCTCTGTCTACCCCCTCCCCTCTGTGCTGGATTAAGCACAGGGAGAAGGGGTAATAGATGCTGAGTGGCCAGCAAGATGGACAGGGGATGGGAACTCTGCAAAGCAGAGTCCAAAGCAGCCATCTTGCCCACCTTGTATTAAGGCCAGTCCTGCTTTATCTAATTAGGATTATTGTCTGGTGCTACTTTTACTCCTGTGACCCTGAGGAAGTTTTGACTAGACTAGAACTGAATTTATCTTCTGCACTAATGATCTGAGCAATGATGATTTAACAGCTGTCATAACCAGAGGTAATTCTATCAGGGCCAGAGAAGCAGCCCCTCAGCTAGTGGTGTTTTTAAATGAGCAAGGCTTGGGGGTGGGGTGAGGTGTGAGTGGCTGCTGAGTGGCACAGCTGGGGGGCAGCTACTCAGGTGGAGTGCATGGGGAGGGATTCTTCTTGGTTTTTTTTAAAAAATAAGCTTTTATTGGTATGATTTCAATTTACAACACTTTACGGTAAATTTTCACTTACACATACATTTTGTCCCTAACTTCCCACTCTATCCCTCCCTCCCTGCTCTCACCTGCAGCTCACTCCTTAGTCCTTCAAATTCGGTCCCAGATCCATTCCACACTAGGCTCCTAAATCCTCTGCGATCTCGTGTTGCTTGTCTATAGCATAAAGAGGTACAAGCGTTGATTCTCTTCAGTTTCTGACAGTTGCATAAACTCCATGGACTGGAACCATTTTGTGTTAAAGTCCTTGGTTTTGTCTCTGATTGTGGCGGAGGCCTTTTCCATGGAAAAAAGGTACCATAGGTTGTTCATCCATGTATTGACCGTTGGCGTTGCTTCTTCTATCAGGGGCGGATTGGGAAATCAAAGTGGTCCAGGAAAATATAGTGTTAGTGGCCCTGTGCCGGCGGCAAAGCCGCCGGGGTGCCGGAAACAGGCCAAGGGGGCGTGGCTTGGGGCGGGCAGAGTGTACCAGATTTGGGGCCTATCGGAGCTGAGTCCCCAGACTCAGATCCTCAGCAGCCTGGCAGGGGTGAGCAGGAGGTTATGGGCGGAGACTGCCACTGGGTGGGTACTGGCCCTCATTTCAGTGCTCTGGCTCCCCAAATCACTCCGTTTCAGTGCTCAGTGGCCCCCAACAAAAAAAATCACTCTGTCCCTTGCTATGCATCCTACAGTAAGGCTTCTTCATTCCT
>QEPC01008404.1:821082-836576 GCA_003113815.1 Sphenodon punctatus | reverse complement strand
CCCCACAGGCCAGCCCAGGCCCTCCAAGCCAGCCCAGGCCCCCCACAAGGCAAGCCCTCCCAGGCTGGCCCATGTCCCACAAGCCAGGCCCCACAGGCCGGCCCAGGTCCCCAAGCCAGTCCCCACAGGCCAGCCCAGGCCCTCCAAGCCAGCCCAGGCCCCCCACAAGTCCCCACAGGCCGGCCCAGGCCGGCCCCACCAGCCCATGCCCCACTAGCCCCTGCCGGCCCCACCAGCCCCTGGCCCCATTAGCCCAGGCCGCCACACTCCCCCACCTAAAAGAGGCCCCAAAAGAGACCCCAGTCAGCCCCTCCCAAGCAGGCCCCAGCCCCCCCAGCAGGTCCCACCTGCTGCCCCGCAAGTCGCCTGCACCGGTGTCTGCCGCTGCTCTGCTGCGCTCTCCACGAGAGTCCAGTGGAGTGAGTCACTGGCTCTTGTGTGCACAACCCAGTTGTGAGAATGTTGGGAGGCATCTCAAAGAACCTTCTTTACAAGGTAGCAACCTTCTGATCAGCACATGAACAGGAGCTGTTTGTAAACAAACAGCCTTATCTCCCAGCCCGATCGCTGTCCCAGCAGCGCTACTAGGAGGGAGAGTCAGGTAAGCCCTCCCCCCTCCCCCAACGCAACCCAACCCGACAGGGGTCAGGACCAACAATTTTTTTTGTTTGTTTGTTAAGAATAATTAAAAAAAAGACAGCGTGACCGGCCCCCAGCCCGCCCCGGCCCACCGGGAATCCTCCCGGTGCATTCAATGGCCAATCTGCCCCTGTCTTCTATCCAAAATTGTAGGATGGACTTTATCGCTGCTGCCATATATGTTGTATAGATGGGTATCTTTTGTTTTATTATACCAATGGGGAGGGATTCTAATGGGTGGGTCCCAGCATGGCTACCACCACCTGTGGCAGCAACCATGCACTCCCCCTGCCATGGGCCATGGGGGAGGGGCAAGTGTGCTGGGCTGGCGTTTGAAATGGACGTGCCCCAGGTGTGAGTGCTGGGAAACCGGGCTCCCCACCTCTCGCAGCCACTTCCTGTGTGACTTGCAACATCTGTGTCCCCCACCCACAGTGCCGATGACCGGGGGACCTCTCTGCTGGTGAGGGTGGCCTCCCCAGTTCATACGAGCAGGGGATGTGTGGGCGCCCATTGCCACACACTTTTTTGGCTTGCCCCGCATGGCGCACTCAGGATTTCTCGATAGTGCGCCATCAGTAGCCATAAGTGGGTGCTGAGTGGCTCATGGGAGCACGCATCCCTCCACTCCACCTTCAGATAGATGGTTGGATGAGTGTTTAAAACATCCTGAGAGTTGATATCAGTCTGAGGAATGACGCGGTGGCATGGTACCTGACTGACAACAAACAGTTTCTTAAGGCCTTGTTCACATGTTATGGTGGGCGCTAGGATACTCTGTGGTAAAAACAAACACACATCCAAAACAAACACCTGGGGCATACACCCTGTGATATTTTGGAATGTGTGAATGCTCTAAAGTGTGTGGCAAACTGTCACATGCTCCCATCTTCAGAACTGTCACTCCTTACTAATGTAGTAAAGGATAACTTTCCCCTGAGTAGTAGTAACCAGAAACTATGGGTGAAAACAGACATGACGCTAACCAGTGACCACCCTTTAACCACCCTTGGTGGTCATTTATGCATGTTTCAGGGCTGCATAGGGCACCAATACAGCCCTGCAACATGCATAAATAACCACCAAGGGTGGTTAAAAGGTGGTTAGCGTCATGTCTGTTTTCACCCCTTGTTTGAGTCCTACAGATACACACAGGAGAAATCACAGCTTTGAAGATATCACAGGGAAGATATTCCAGGGTTTCTTTAAAAGGCATTACCTATTCCTCACTGGAATGTAGGAACAAAACTGCAGGCTGTTAGAACTTTGACTCAGCACCTTGGTCCTAACTTTTTGGCTTCTTTCATAGCTCTCCAACAGGTGCACTGAATCATTTTCAGGCTAACTGGGATGAAAGCAACAGTAGCAGCAAAATCTTTAGGTAATTACAGAAGCTGCACCAAATATAACTTCCTAGAGCCAAAAATACCTTCATGGTGACTGCCTAAAAAAAGAAAGAAAAAATCCATCCCAAATCTCTAGGAATCATGGCAGCAGTGACCCAGCTATAGTTGCCTCTTCTGTGTGTCCATGAGTACTACGTCCAAGGGAGACAGTGGCCGCTTTTAGACGAGCAGGTCGCCGTCGCGTGACCTGCTTGCGCAATATTTCAAAATCCCGCAACGCGGGATTACACGAGACAGCCGGTGGGGATCATGTGCATGAAAGGTGGTCGCGCATTATTTGACGACTGCGAATTAAAGACCTCGATTTTGAGGTATTTAATTTGCGGTCGGCAAATAATGTGTGACTGCCTTCCATGTGCGTGATCCCCGCCGGTCAACTCGTGTAATCCTGCATTGGTGTCGCGGGATTTTGAAATATTGAGTGAGCAATGGTGACCCGCTTGTCTAAAAGTGGCCAGTGTCTCCAAGAGGGGGATTTATTTTATAATTGCTGCCAGGGCACTCTTGTTAAAAGAGGTGTTTTATCTCAGTGTGTTGTATGCTGTGTATAAACTAAAGTAAGCAAAACAACATATTTAATAATGCTGGTGCTCAAGTCTGTGTGGAATGAAGGTGAAGGTCTCCCCTAGATACTCTTTAAAACGTGCATTATCTCAGGGGAGGAAAGTGTATCGACAACTGTTGGAAATTAAATAAAAAAATTCCCAGGAAGCAGTGTGGGCGGACCTCTGTAAAGCAGCTAATGAATCAAATTCAAGGAGGTTTTGGGAGATGATTAGGCACCTACCAAAAGGAGGAAGGCATTGCAGCGGTATTTCTATTGCACCAGAGAGATGGCAGGCTTTCTATAAGGGGCTGTTTGGTAAATCTAGGGTGGGGCCCTCGATAGTCGAGATTGGCCCACTAGACAGATTCCAGAAGTGGCAACCGGTATCGGTAGAGGAAGTTGTGTCTCTGATTGGAACCTTAAAGCCTGGGAAAGCTCCTGGTCTGGATTATATATCACCGGAGCTTCTGAAGAACGATCCGTTAGGCTGGGTGGAGATATTAGCTCCGTTATTCACTCACATTAATGAATTTGGCACCTTTCCATGTGCCTGGTTGACTAGTACGGTAGTTCCCATTTATAAGAAGGGCGATCCAACGGATCCGGGCAATTATAGGCCAATAAGTTTGTTAAGTATTATAGCTAAGCTATATACCTGACTTTTGCTGTCCAAATTACAACAATGCATGGATTAATTGACCCTGAACAGATTGGCTTCCATAAGGGAGTCGTGACAACAGACCATATATTCGTGCTGACAGCCTTAGTTACCAGGGCTATTGCCAGGCGAAAACCCCTTTTCTTATGCTTTGTCGACCTTAAGAAAGCATTTGATTCCATATGTAGAGAGCGGCTTTGGGACAAGCTTCAGTCTATGGGAATAGACCCAAGACTGTTATACCTTATAATCAAGTTGCATTCAGGGAATTCCCTGCATGTGCATGGTCAATTTGCAAGGGGTGCTTTCTGATTCTGTACAGGTGGAATCCGGAGTCCGTCAGGGGTGCCTACCGGTCCTTTTCAACCTCTATTTGAATAATGTGATTCCATATATGAAAGAGCAAAATACCCATCCTCCCAGAACTGGCAAGCGCCCAATCCCCTTACTATTATACGCAGATGATACTGTGTTAATTTCTCAATCATTAGTTGGGAAGAGACATGCATTGTCAGCTTTCGGCAAATATTGCCAGACCGAACTTCTAACTATAAATTTTTCCAAAACTAAAGTTTTAGTAGTGGGGTCTGGGAAAATCAAAATCCACCACTGGGTTATAATAGATACGCAGATCGACCAGGTCAAGGTATTTAAATTTGATCAATGCCAATGGGAGATGGAAGTCGCATTTTGAGGCAGCATGCAGACAAGCAAGGAAATCAGCTGCGGCCATTGTGAAATTTTATTTTGGTCAGGGAGGGCAGCTTGTTCTACCGGCCATACGACTCTTTAGGGCCAAGGTGATTGGGCAGCTGCTGTACGCTTTCCTGGTATGGGGATTATCCTTTCTCGATCTGCTAGAGAGCCTACAGAATAGGTTCCTGCGGGCGATCCTGGGGGCTCCACCGTGGACCCTGCAAGCGCTCCTTAGGGCTGAGACATTTGTACTTCCCATTAAAGCGTACGCACTCCAGACTTTCCTGAATTTTTGGCTCGGGAAGGTACTTTTCCCCTGTGCCAATGAATTATTGGTGAGTGCTGCCATCACCACGGGTTTAGGAGTTAGTTGGATGGATAAAACAATGCAAGAGGTTGCCAAGTTGGGATTTTCACTTATGCAATTATGAACGCTGGGCAGGGTGTCTTGTAAAAACTTGATAAAAAAACGGATTAGTGATCAGACTGCTCAAAATGAAAATGCCCTGAGGAAGGAGCAGAAGGTAGCTCCTTATTATAACCACTATTATACCTCGTTCAGTTTATTGAGGCCAAACTATTTCTATTTGTTCGAATGGCAAGATGCAAACCTTCGATTTGCATTCTTCCGTATGCAGGCTAATGTATTCCCATCAGCGGTCCTTGAGGGGCGTTATGCGAGGGTGCCTTGGGAACAGTGAGTTTGCTGTATGTGTAGGATGGAGGTAGTAGATACCCTGGAGCACATAATTTTGCATTGCCCTGCTTCAGATGGGCCGAGATTCAAGTACTTGGGGGGTTACCTTATAGGGGATGAACCTCCCGAATGAGCCTTGAGACGATTGTTACATCCAGCTGACTCGGACCTGTCTAGGGCAGTGGCGAAATTCTGCTGGGCAGTTTTTCGGATCAGAAATGTGCACGCGGATCCCTAAGAGTGATAGAGGAATGAGGACCAAATTGTTGGCTGATAGGTGGATTCTCTTTTGCTTTTTGCTTTACCCCCTATAGAGTTTGTATATATTTGTAGACTGCAATAAGATGAGGACTCTTAAGTGTGTATTTTATTGTTCATTTTGTATAATGTATAATTGTTATGTCTTTTGCTAAACAATAAAAGATTTATTATTATGAAAGGATGTGATGTGTAGGACTCTGAAAAGCCATAACTGACCATTGGAAAACAAAATTATTGTCCACTCTGGCAAAGCCTCTTTATCAAGCTGGTGCTAATACTAATTTCCCACAGACACTGACCACCTGTGGTCATTCAAAAATCCAAAGCCATTTTGCTCTGTAGGAATGTTTGGTTAAGGTCTGAGCTACACCAAGTTCCCACCATATAATATTATAAACCTACTGTAAAACAGTGAGAATTGGAAATAATGCTAAATATTACACTGGCTGGTGTGGATAAGGCTTATACTTGAACAAATAGTGGTCAGGACATCTTGAAATTGGAACTGAAACAAGTCTAAGTTAAATGTGTGTATTCCATCCTTGCTGTTGTAAAATTTGTTTCTTTTGTAATTTGGTATTTCAGTACAATGGAACCTTATTAAAACATGCATTATTGAATGGATTATTTTATAGCACAATTGTGATCATGGTTTCTGATGTTTTTTCTCCCCCCACCCCTTTTTTAAAAAAAGTCTGGTTTTAAGCACAATTCAGTGTGTGATCAGTAAGGCCACACAAATATGGGAGATTTTGTGTCCTTCATTATAGCACACACCTCATCAAAATAAGGACTGTTAACATATTTGATGGCGACCTGGTTTTGTTTGCACTGGTCTTCCTGAGCCAGCGCCAAACCCATACGTCTGTTCTAGGGTGGCCATATTGCCCCTTTAAAAGAGGATGCCACTTATGAAAAATACATGGTGCAGGGCTGCACTGGAACCAATGCAGGTATGGCCACCATAGTCTGTTCTGGGCCCACCAGATGTGGACCCAGTTCAGACCCCGGCGGGGTAGACAGATGGGCTGGAAATGTGGGCCTGGAAGGAACTGGGCCCATGGTCCAGACCCAGGAGCTGCCAGGTGGGCCAGAGCGGGTTGAACCGGGCAGATGCATCTGTTTTCACGCCCACCTGGCTCGGCGTGGGGAGTTGTCCTGTCATGGCAGGGTGGAGTCATCTGGCCTCATGTTGCCCCTCTCCCTGGCCAGGTCAGACAGCGGGGATGTATGTTCCGTGCCCTGACTTGATCCAGCTGGGATGCCCCCTGGCCCCCCGAGACATGCAGCCGCAGGTTTCTTTTCACCGATGGTTGCATCCATGGTTCCCAAATATCAAGCTGTTATGAAGGTCCACTGTATCTGATACTTCCTTCACTTCTGCACTTTGCTTCATTTTCTCCATTCGCTTGGTTATTCTGTATTTTATTTGCTGTTTTGAGACTTTCTCCTGCATTATATCACACAGATGGACCAATCAAATTCAAACTTACACTCAAAAATTCAAAAAGTACCACCAAAACCACAAAATAACAAATACCAAAGAACCAAAATGAGAACCAAATTAATTTTGTCAAGTAATAGATTTGAATCTGATCTCCAAAGTTGCTTTGTACAAAGAATAATGAATGGACTGAATTTGCCGAATGCAGTACTTACAGTGAACTTTAAATTTAAACTTTAAGTCTCTTCACAGGACTTTTCCTAATGCTACGCTGTAGTATCGATTCAGCAACAACCTAGAAGTAGTCACACATGGAGAGATGCTTGAGAGATCCAACAACAGGGAATGGATTGCCCATTGTGACCTGTTGGGTACTTCTCCCAAAAGAAAGAGATTGGCTACTGTTGGACACAGGATGCTGGGCTTGATGGACCATTAGTCTGACCCAGTATGGCACTACTTATGTTCTTATGCTTTTTTCTACAGCACTTAGGTTTATTTGCGACGGTTTTTATCCACTGTCAAAAGTGGCATGGCTCCAGGCAGTAACTTCAGTTAAATGAGCGCTCTGACCAAGAACAAGATCTGGTAGTTTACTGTATATAGAAAACTCCTTAAAGCCTTTTGGTACATTGTGTGGTGACTAAGAGAAATGCAAATAGGATGCAAAAGCAATAATAGAATTCAAATAAGCAAAGGCACTTATAATTAGCTGCATTATATGGCAATCGTTGCCTTGTTTGTAGGAGTGAAGCACAATATCAAGTTATTTCATAAGAGCTATCAGGGGTTAATCTAACCAAGATACACCGAGTACTCTGAATTTAAATTGTCCTCAATTGCTCTCCATTGCAAACTATGCATATCTTCCCATTTACTTACCATACTAATAAGCTGGAGGAACTGCTCTTTGGGAAACTCTTTAAGACACTTCTGAAGTATGTCCTACGCAGTAACTGCCATGATGAATGAAGATCAAAGTTAGTCCTATGAAACTAAAAACAGGGACAATTCCAAAAGAAGGCGGCTAGAAAACTGGAAGTGAGAGAACAGGAAGTGCTAAAGGATAAATCACAATATCCAGAGTTAGCTTTAATTCATTCAGTTGTTATAGGTGTGGTCAAACTAGGTCATAAGACGGCACATGATGGTCACAAAGCAATCCAAGGGTCACTCATAGAAGCTGGAAAAGCATTATGTAAACTGCCAATAAAATTCCCTATGTTTTATGAATGTCCTCCATCCCCAAGTCAGTGTAAGATAAAATGTTGGATTTGGACCTTGTCTTGTCTTGTCTTAGCCGTGAACTCACTGGGTGGCCTTGAGTCACTATTTCTCAGCTTCTGTTCCCCACCTGTAAAATTGGCATAATATTGACCTTCCTCACAGAGTTATTTTGAGTATGAACTAGATAAAGATTGTAAAGCACTTTGAATGCTGAAAGTGCTATAGAAATAATATCTTTTTAATCTGTATATTTTTAATGTGCTACTTGACACATATGTATGAAATGAATGCATCACAGATATTCAATAGGCAGAGTTCTGGTGGCTCCATATGAATGTTACCTAATTCTTCCCAGTAAAACCTGTTTTCATGTGATTATAATAACTTACTATGCACTGAATGACAGTAGCTCTGTGGAAGAAAATAGTATGACTATTGATTATCACTGATCCATAATACATATGCACTGTGAGACCGGGTTAAGGTTGTTTGGACTACCTTAATTCTGGGTGCTTGTATTTGGCATTTTAACAGCACCCTTTTAGTATGTGTTTAATACTTTATAGGAAGAAAAGGGCATGCATTTCTATAGCACAGAATTTACAGAGAATTGGGAAAGCCAAGTTTTTATCCACATAAAGTAGGGATAACTTTTCTGATTGCAGGGGCATAGCTAGCTAGGAATGGGCGCCCCCGCTGGGGCATTCTTTTCCAGCGTACATATGCATTCTTCTCGTGTGTAGGCCCTGGCGTAGCTGCACCTGCTGCATCTATGGATGTTTTTAGACAAGTGCCTCTGAGTTCCCATCCATTACCCACCCATCATGCGTGTAGCAGTGCCACATCGGTGCCCTATGCAGCCCTGAAACATGCCTGATGGGTGGGGAGGCACTTATCTAAAAATAAGGGTCACCATCTCTTGTGGAAATGGCCTCGACACTCCCATAGGCCAATACGGAAGTGTCAAGCTTGTAATGTACTGTCCCTTTAATAAGTTTAGTAGCTCTGTACTTCCTGTTGGTTTGCCAGAATAATAAAGTATCCACCCAAGGTGGCTGTGTTGTAACTAGCTCTCCTTTCTCAGCATCCTTCTCTCTAGTCTACAAGACTACAAATACAGCGTGTGCAGCTACCAAGCTTATTCAAGTAGTAAAGGGACAGTACAGGGACAGCAGGTCCTGGGTCGGTCGAAAACGAGAGGTACAGCTGAGTATCATCAGCATATTGGTGACATCGCACCCCGAACCCTCTCACGATCTGCCCCAGGGGCTGCATAAACACATTAAACAAAAACGGAGACAGGATTGAACCCTGCGGAACGCCGCAGGTCAAAGTCCNGTACCTCAGGGACCGCCTCGCCCTCCGTGCCCCAGAACGGCTCCTTCGGTCCGCCGGGGGGGCCTTCTTGGAGGTCCCCTGTGTTAAGCGGGGGGCCACAATGGAGAGGGCATTCTCGGTGGCCACGCCACGCCTTTGGAACTCCCTTCTGGAGGATGCTCGCCTGGCCTCCAGCCTGTTGACATTCTGGCGAAGTTGTAAAACCTGGCTGTTCGCCCAGGCCTTTGGGGAGGGCAGGAGGGTGGGGTAAGGGGGGATTTTTTAGCTCCCCCACTTGATTTATTATTTATTATCTATTTGTGTATTATGAAGGCCCGGAGCCCAGTTTTAATAATTTATATTGTTATTGTTGATTTTAAATTGTATTTTATTGTATTGTTTTTATTGTTGGAAGCCGTCCTGGGCTGTTCGCAGGAGGGGTGGGGTATAAATTTATAAAATAAATAAATAAAATAAATAAATAAACATTTGCTCTGTGGCTGGGCCCAATCCAGACCATATTGTCGTTGGCTTTCTGACCTGAACTGGGCTGGGTTGCTGCCGTGGCGTGGTCACATTTGTTTTCACCCATGGGGTGGGTACTGAAGGATTTGACAGTATATTCTATAGCCTCAGAAATCAAATATTTTATTACGATGCAACATGAGCATTATATAGCAACATATTTTAAAACATTAAAACATTTAAAAATCATTTCTATAGTGCTTTTAGTGTCAAAGGTATTTTACAGTCCTTATCTAGTTGACCCTCACAACAACCTTATTATTCCCATTTACAGATGGGGAACTGAGACACTGAGTGTCCTGCTGTTCCCGTGATGGAGGCATTTAAATCAAGCCCCGGCGGCTGCGCTACACTGTAGCATGTACTCACCATCGGGGGTCTGTTCCCCTGCTACCGCTGCCGCTCCTGCTGTTCCCGTGGTGGAGGGGTCCTGCCGAGCACCTGTGGACAGAGGGGGTGAAGGTGAGGGGGACTGGGACAGCTTACACGCCCCCTCCCTGCCCTCCCCCCCACGCGGAGAACCGGAAGTGCCGGGAGGCATTTAAATCAAGCCCCGGCGGCTGCGCTACACTATAGCATGTACTCACCATCGGGGGTCTGTTCCCCTGCTACCGCTGCCGCTCCTGCTGTTCCCGTGGTGGAGGGGTCCTGCCGAGCACCTGTGGACAGAGGGGGTGAAGGTGAGGGGGACTGGGACAGCTTACACGCCCCCTCCCTGCCCTCCCCCCCACGCGGAGAACCGGAAGTGCCGGGAGGCATTTAAATCAAGCCCCGGCGGCTGCGCTACACTATAGCATGTACTCACCATCGGGGGTCTGTTCCCCTGCTACCGCTGCCGCTCCTGCTGTTCCCGTGATGGNATGAGGGGATGAAGGGGGGGAGAAGGGAGGGAATACGGGTGGGTGGGTGGTTGTATCTGTACTGGTGGAGGAGGAGGAGAGGAGGGAGGGAGAGGGGCAGGAAGGAGGTTTTTTTTGTGGGGTTAAGGATAGGGGACTGTTGGAGAGAGATCATTGGAGGGTTGTGGAAAAGGGAAAAGGGGAGTTATGTTGTGGTGGGGTGTTGTGGGTAGGGTTGGGTAAGGAATTAGGAGAGTGGGAAGAGTTAGATGATTTAGTACTGATTAGTGAAGTGGATCTTGTGGGGCCGCCTCCCCCTGGTGAGAGGGGGGTGGAGGTGGTAAGGTATTCTGTGGGGGTGATAGGAGATAAGATAGTGGCGGGTGGGATTTATCCTGTTTTTGTGGAAGAGGTGATAGAGTGGGATATAGGTTAGGTGGGGATTGTGATTATGGAGATGGTTGGAGTGTTGCGTTATTAGTAATGGGGTCCCTGTGTGGACTACCTGGAATGTGATATATTATGTTATTTTGTAAGACTATAGGCCCTTGGTCCAGTGTGGGGCCTAAGGGTTTGATGGGGTGGGTATTATAAGTGGAATGAGGTAATGTTGGCTGGCTCCTCCCGGTGAGAGAGGGTTGGAGCCAGCTGAGTATCCTGGTGGCAGCAGGATATGTGGAAGGTTGGGGCCATTGCCTGAGTGTAGGGGTGGCCAGATAGGGTATTATTGAGGATTTTGTGAATTTTGATATTATATTGATTTGTATTTAATGTATTGTAATGATATTGTGTGCTGGACCCCTGTGTGGGATAGGATCTCCGGCAAATGTATGATTTTGTTGTACGCCGCCTCGAGTCTCCTGAAATGAGTGCGGGATATAAATAAATGTATGATGATGATGATGATGATTTCAGACATTACGAGATCACACTCAACCACAGTGAATCACGGTCAATTCCACGGTGGGGCCAAAGCGCCCTGCATGTCTGTTCGAGGCCGCCAGATGTTCACCACAGTCAATACCCACATGGGGTCAAAATCAACCACGCTTCCAGAGTTCCCAGCGGGACAATGGGTATTTTCAGATGTTACAAGATCATGGTGAACCACGGTGAATACCCACCTGTGGTCACCGTGTCTCGAACGTCTGTTTGNCCAGCACCACCTACTGGCTTCTCCTCGAGAGAAATGAGTGGAACCACCCAAGGACAGTCCCGACCAGACCCCCCAGGTCTCACAGCCGTCTCAACAGCAGCCCATGGTCCAAGGTATCAAAAGCAGCCGAGAGATCTAACAGGATCAAGAATGTAGAACATCTTGCATCCATCTCCCTGTGGAGATCATCCACCAAAGCCACCATCGCGTCTCAGTACCATAGCCGGGGCGGAACCCAGACTGAAAAGGGTCAAGGAAACTGATACGGTCCAGATGCGCTTGGAGCTGCAGAGCCACTGCCCATTCAATAACCTTCCCTAAAAAGGGAAGATTACAGACAGGATAACTGGCGAGTGCGTCCACATCTAGCGAAGGCTTCTTCAGCAGTTGGCGCAACAGTCTCCTTGAGACTGGATGACAATCTCCCCTGCCGAAGGGACGCGTTAACCACCCTCACCAGAACCGACCCCAATGTCTCCCTGGAGGCTTTCACCAACCAGGACGGGCACAGATCTAATTTACAACTTGTGGCTCGAACAGACCCCAAGACATCCACAGCATGGGCTGGCATCACTTCCTGAAACTCCTCCCAGAAAGATTGACCAGACGGTGTCTCCATAACCTCACATAATGTTGAGGTGCCTCCATAACCACATTAGGGCCATTGCTGGAGGGGATAGTCAATGCCTCTATTGGGGAGGGCAGGGTGCCGGACTGCTTCAAGGAGGTGGTGTTGCGGCCCCTGCTCAAGAAGCCATCATTGGATGTTAAATCCTGACAAGACAGAGGTGATGGTTGTGGGGAAAGCCAAGGGAGTGATGGTCCCCATCATTGATGGGGTCCGTCCTCCCCTGGTTTCTCAGATCTGGAGTCTTGGGGTGCTCCTGGACCCACAGCTCTGCCTGGATGTCCAGGTGGCGGCTGTGGTGAAGGGGACATTTTGCCAGGTACATCTGGTACGTCAGCTTAGGCCGTATGTCTCGGACTTGAATCTAGCCACAATCATCCATGCTTTTATTACCTCGAGACTGGACTACTGTAACACACTCTACGTGGGGCTACCCTTGGTGCTGGTCCGGAGACTGCAGTTGGTGCAGAATGCGGTGGCCCATCTCCTGACTGGGACAGGCCGACGCGAGCACACTACACCAGTGCTTCTCTCTCTGCACTGGCTGCCGATAGTCTTCTGGGCCCAATTCAAGGTGTTGGTGTTGACCTTTAAAGCTCTAAATGGCTTGGGCTTCATCTACCTGCAGGAACACCTCACCCTCCTCCGAGTCCTGGATTGGCCTTTGTGGTCGGCTGAAGGTGCCCTCCTCGGTGTCTCCTGGATTTCCCTGGTGGCAACCATGAGGAGGGCATTCTCTGTGACTGCACCACGACTGTGGAACTCCCTCCCATTGGAGGTCCGCTTGACCACCGACCTCCCCATTTTCCGCAGACAGTGTAAGACCTGGCTGTTCTGCTGGGCCTTTACTGAGGGAGATGGGGTGGGTGGGTTGGGTTAGGGTGGGTATGGGTTGTTTGTTTGGGGATTTTAGGTTGTTTTTAATTGTAGCTTTATTGCTATGTTTTTAAATAGGTTTTAATATGTTATCAGCTGCCCCGAGATGCCTGAGGCAGAATGGGGTGACATATAAATTTTAATATAAAAATAAATAAATAAATAAATAAATAAATGTGGCCCCAAAGTCATGAAATGACCAGAGCACTATGCCAATCCCCTGTACCGTGGGGTAATTCCACCCATAGTCCATGGGACTTGGGTGGAGGTGAGCCAAAAAGAGCTACAGCATTTAGGATGTGGCTTTAGGGCATCTTACAGCAAGAGACTAAAATCTGAAAATCCCTTCACTTTTTGGAGGGATTTGAAATCAAACTCAAACCCAGATTCTGAATATGTCTTGGCCATGTATCTGGTGTTTTCCACATTTCTCTGTTTATTTCCACACTTCCCTCTTTATGACTCCTTTATGTTAAATGCCTGCAGTTGTCGCAAGGGTCCCAGCTTGTTGGAGCTCATGAATAGTTTGCCCTGGCTTTACCACCTTTAAAAGGTCAGTAACACAGAGTACTAGAAATGGCTCCTGCATCAAGTAGTGCATTGATTTCTATGAAGCATGGGTTTTTGGTGCTGCCTTCATTGTAATAGCGTTGGTAGTAGTACACTGTCATGTATTTAGGGTTGCCACCTTTTGCAGTTTGACTCCGAGACTCCCATTTTGGTCTACGGGAATCTCAGGGTCAAACTTCAAAAGGTGGCACTGGCAGCTGTATATGTATTCCATGCTTCTCTGCAGTGGAAGTTGATTGGATGTGCTAACTAATGAGTAAAATGCATGAATAATGAAAATCTTATGTAAGACCTTGAGCACAATTTTAGAATTAATAAATCAAGGTAACAGGGTGGTTCCTGGATGTAAACTTGAGACACATTGTGCGTAAAACATTAGCTCAACTTGAAAGCAGCAGTCTAATTAACTCAGCAGCTAAGTAGCACTTGCTGTTGCATCTCTCCCAGGAGGCACTGCCCCACCCTTATCAAATATGCATTCATCTCCCATAGAAGAAGCATTAATTCATGCTGCACTAGAGAAATCTGCTTAGACGTGGGGAAATGCTGCTGCTTTGGCTCACCTGGAGAGGGAGCAACAGCTTGGGAGAAAAATGGCTTGCAGTCCAAATTCCAGCCCTTCCCTCCATTGACCTCATCGTTTGGCTTTGTTTAGGTCTAAGGTCTTTTACACATAGAAATGGCAAACTGGTTTGACTTGACTGAGGAGTTCCCAGCAGGAAGGCTGGGAGTGAATTGCAAAGCAACAACAAATAAAAGGACATGAAAAATGAGCTCTGGTTAAAAAGTATTAAGAATCCTCTTTTATTTCCTTTATTTGTGGCTTTGAAGGGGAAACTGACCAAAGAGGAAAAGAAGAATAGATGTACGGCTGTTGGTGGAAGCATATCTTAGCTCTTCCCCTCACCCTGCTACTCTTCGAGGCTAAGCTAGTTTTAACTTGGAGATGTCCACTCCAGTCTCTACTAATGTCCTTAGGTTAAACATAAGTTCTTGGCTATTGCTACTATCTTATGTAATGTCAGACATTTATTTTAGCACAATAACAGGGTTTTTTTTTAATCCTAAAGGAAAACACAGAACAGAAACAACATTGTTATTTATGCAGAGAAAGTAGGTTTTGCTGTGATGGTCTCAAATATAGGCAATAGAGACAAAGTTGTAAAGTGATATCTTTTATTGGACCAATTGAAGTTGGTGGAGGCAGGCAAGCTTTTGGACCTCACAGGGTCCTTCATCAGGCAGGTCTGGGGTTACAAAATGAGGAAACAAAGTTAAAGCAGAGGTATATACAGTGCTGGGGGATGTGCCTACTGAACTTAGAAGGAGGGGAGAGGAAGAGGAGAATGAGGTGGGGAGATGGCAATACAGAAGTGGAAATACAACAGTGTAGTAGCTATTGAAATTAAATAACTAATAAAAGTTACCTGATACTGTGTGGACAGTGAACATTTTTACACACACCTTAAAGTTCCAGGTTTTTCAATCTTCTGGGTTTACAAGTCCACAAATAAGTTCTGGATGCATTTTTCACACACACACTGCCCTGAGGCAGTTCCTGGATGCATTCTTCACACAAACACTGCCCTGAGGCAGCCTAAAGTAGCCTCAGCTGTAGACATGAGGGGCTGCCATGGAAACCACTTGAAAACCAAGTGACCAAGTAGACTCAGTGAACTCTAAAAAAATATATGTTTTTCTTCTTTAATTTTTTTATGTGATGATCTCAAAGCACTTTCCCACCAAAATAAGGGCTCCCAATGTCCCCATGAAGATGATAAATCCTTATTTATTTGCATATCGATGGAGCAAGTTACAGTGATATCACAACTAACATGAAATGCCCTATGGGAAAAGAACCTAGGAATCCATACTGCTTAGTTGGGGCAAAGCAGGCCAGAGCGTGTTAACATGTCTATTCCTGCTGGTTTGGATCGGGTCCACCATAGCTGGCTGCCATGGCTACCCGTCATGGCGGGGGATAAGATGTGGGGGTGGGGTCGGCCAC
>QEPC01008404.1:769131-779064 GCA_003113815.1 Sphenodon punctatus | reverse complement strand
AGCCAATGAAAGTATATTGACCCATTTGCTGAATAGCACAGACCTCTCAGTTATAAAGCAGGTAGCTGCCTTTCTTGTCCAGGCCCACTTTTGTAGAGATAATTTTCTAAAGTTTAGACCGGTCATAGGAGCTGAATCCCCTTAAGCTCTGGATTGTTATTCGCATTTATAACATTCTATTTATGATATAACTGACCAATTACTTTGTAATAGGACTGATGTTTTATTCTTTTTGTTTGTTGGTGTGCAATGGCCTAGAGCCACGCAAATAAAAACTTCTTTCATTCGTATTGCATGTATGAGAGAGAGGTTTAGCAGGCAGGACTTTAGCTGGGAAGGTGTCTGCTCTGGCATTCATGAGCCGACTGCATGGGTACCCCCGACCGGACCAGGGTTTCTTTGCAAGGCATATGGTTGAGAGCTGGGCACAGGAACAAGAACAACAGACCGACAAAAGGGCCCCCATGTATCTCCCGGTGCTATGAGCTTTGTGTGAGGCACTGCTGGAGATTTGTTTTAATCATTACAAAACGTTGCTGTTTTCCACTGTTTTCAAAGTCGTGTTTTTTGGGGTGTTCAGAATAAGTGAGGTGGTAGTCGAAGGGAAATATGACCGGTCACAGCGGGCCTTGATGTTGCAAGACATCCGGAGTCGCATAGGGTTACTAACGATCAGGATTCGGTGGTCTAAGACCAACCAGAAAGTGCGGGGGTAGATTGTCACTTTGAACCCGACTGGAGTGCAGGACATAGGCCCGGTCTGGGCAGTTGAAAGATACCTTCATGCCAGCCTCTTGGGGCCAGGGAACTTGTTTATTCATGGGAACGGCACACCACTTACGTGTTACCAGTTTACAGGGGTTTTTAGGAACGCATTAAAGGTACTAGGACTGCCTGGAGACAGGTACGGAACACACTCGTTCAGGATAGGGGCCGCGACGATGGCTGCTGTTGCAGGCTTGTCAGAAAGAGACATTAGGGCTATTGGAAGGTGGCGTTCACGGGCCTACTGGGGATACATCCAACCACAAATTATGAACTAACAACTTGTTTTCCATTTATTCAGGAGATAGACACCATCTGGGAAACAAGAAGGTGGTGTGGATTGTCGGCCACAGCTTGGTTCGCCGGACTGGTGAGGCGGTGAAGCAGTCCCAAGGTGGGACACAACTTGGTCTGACAAACAGGGCAAAATTAAGGTGGATGGACCACGGGGCTATGAAGTGGGACCAATTAGTTCCGATGCTGTCCCGCATGTGAAGCCAGGAACCCCTGAACATCATCATCGTTCATTTAGGAGAGAACGACCTATGGGTTGGAACTAGTGTAAGCCTAATAGTACAAATTAAGTGACAGCTACCGTTAATGAAGGTTTTTTCCCCGGAGGTTAGGATTTTGTGGATGCACCTGGTCCCACGCCTTACATGGGGCGGGGACGTCCACCCTAAGAAAATAGATAAGGCTAGGAGGAGTGTAAACTGGGAGATTAACAAGTGGGGGTTGGGTTTAGGTGGTGGCTGCGTGTGGCACACACAAATTACGTATGCACAGCCAGAGCTGCTTTTGATGGACGGGGTTCACTTGTCCCCAGAGGGGAACACTTTATATCTGGCTAGCATAACAGGGACAGTCGATCGTATGGTGTGAGCAGGAGTTGGTGGGGTACGGCACAGGCCAGAAATTGGCTTGTGCCGTTGTGGTGGCGGTGGTCCAGTGTGGTTAATAGGTCTTCTTGGTTAGGTAGATGTAGGATAGATGAAAGAGTCATCTCCATAAGAGATGGGGGGATGGGGGGAATACCTGGTGATAAGCAGGGCCTGGCTAGCAACCGAACTGTTCTCCTGGGAGGGGTGTCAAGCGGGGGTAAGGGCAAGCATGGCCCTCAGTCTTAATGACACCATTCTCCTTACTCGTGCCCAAATGGGCAATTGTTCCCCTTCGGCCTTGGCCAGGGAGCTGTTTGAAGGGGATGTTTAGATGGTGAATTTGGTACTGGCATTGGGGGGCATATCCAGGCCAGACACCTGTGTCTAATGACGTTGAATTGTTAGGTACAAAATACCAGACCCTTGAGAAGCAATCCCACCAACTTTCTTGCTTTGTTTTTATTAAAGAGTGCGGCCATTACAATCCAGCTTACGTCTCTGTGTCTTATTCCTCGGGGGGGGTTGGGGGGGGTGGAGGGGTGCTTCAGCAAAGGTTCCCACTTCCAGTTCTAAAGTGTTAGGGGCCATTACAATCCAGCTTACGTCTCTGTGTCTTATTCCTCGGGGGGGGGTGGGGGGGGTGGAGGGGTGCTTCAGCAAAGGTTCCCACTTCCAGTTCTAAAGTGTTAGGTTCCATTACAACTGTAGGTGAATATTAATTTTAAAATGATCCTAACAGAGGGGAAGAAAGTGGTGGGGGGAAAACAGAAAGAAAGAGAGACAAGTAATGCCAAACTTTAGAGGGCTTCTTTGTGCCTGTAGAAAAAAAAATGAGTGTAAGGCTTAGTCCTGAATGAAACTGAAATCCCTTTATTATATATCTATACATCTGAAGTGCTGGCTAATGTCACACACAGCCTTTAAAAACAACATGGTGAATGAAATAACTCCAAAGAATCCCAAGCAACCCGTAAGAGCAAGCTTGGCTCCAACACCTTACAACAGGGGTGGGGAACCTCAGGCTCGGAGGCCAAATGTGGCCCATGGATAGTTTTTATGTGGGCTTGTTTCCAGTTCCTGGATCTTACCCCAAGACCAGTTTCTTAGGCCCTTTTCACACGAGATGCCCCCGCCCCTGTGGATGACTGGGTGGGCGAGGGGGGGGGGGCGTCCATGCGACTGCTGGTGGGGGTGGGTGAGGGTGCACGCACGTTCCTGTGCTCCACCAGTCTCCACCAATCCCCCATGCACGGAGGCACTGGAGAGAACGGAGATGTCTCCATGGCCCTTTTCACACAGACACTCTAATGCTGATAAAATGGGGGTTACATTTTATTATACATGTTGCAGGGCACCCATAGAGCACACCTAAAGCCCTGCAACATGTAAAATAAAATGTAACACTCATTTTATCAGTGTTGGAGTGTCTGTGTGAAAAGGGCCCCTGTGTGGAGATTGGTGGGGATGAGTGTGCATCTGTGCACACCCACCGCACACCTGCTGTGACCTCCCCCCAGCCTCCCCCCACCCCCGCACTGCAGCTCCTCTGGGGCCCGTGTGAAAAGGGCCTTACTCCCAAACACTGAAAAACTGAGCCAGGGTGATGGAGCAGAGATGAGGGCATGCACATAAGGACAGGGGACAGATCCATAGTCTGGATCCTCCTCTTCCTGAGCTCACCCCTTAAGGACCCTGGCAGTCAACTTCTATGCGGCCCTCAGAGCTTGTATCAATTTTCAAAGTGGCCTCTGGGAGGGAAATGATCCTCCCCTGCCTTATAGTGACAATCAATGAAGCACTCTTTATCTTGGAAAAACAATAGGCCCTTTTTCATGTTAGTTTTTCTGCTATGTGAGGCACACAGGGATTTAGAAGGTCAGCTTAAGCAGATTTCATTCTGAATCTACCCTTGAGTATTAGAGAAGTATTCGAATATTAGCGCATTAAAGAAGGCTACCAGAAGATCATTTTGATACTTCCCTCACCCAAAGAGGGAGAAAGGCATAGATAAAGGGAACTGTAGGATACTGTCTGTGTCCCTCCTATCCATCCCCGGCAGGATGTATTTTACACTGTCCATAGATTTATCTTTGCTTAGGGATGTCAGTTCAAACTGGCGATCAAAGCCTAGTCCCGCAATATGCGTGGAAATGACTGGATGGAGGATGGGAGCTCTTTTTAACAATGCTCTGTTTTATTGTGTTAGGCAGTACTCCACAAATGGCGATTTGCTTTACATCCTCTTGCTAAAGGTCTGATTCTGAGAGCTCAGGCTTCAAATTTAATGAGAAGGTGCTCAGAACCTCTAGCCAGTAACACAACACCTAATGAGGATCAGACCACAATGTTTTATTTCCCCGGGCAAAAGGCTCTGGTTTGTTTCTGCATCTAAGAGCTCTGACAGGGAAATCCCCTTTCCTTGGTTTCAATAGTTCAAGAATAATATCAGTGATGCTAACCCTAGGTGCAGTTGAGAGCAGAAACCAGGAGTCTGGTCTGTTTCAGGAGAGATGTTTTATGTTCAAACCACGTTCAGCCCCCACATTCTTCCAAACCATATGTACATCAATCATCATCATCATCATCATCATCATCATCATCTCAGTGCAGTGAATTCAACCACTTTCTTAAAAGAAAGACCCTTCTAGAAACTCACGGAGCAGCGTAGTTATGGAAGCGTGCAATGTAATTGGCTTCTTATGCTTGCATCAGCCAATGCTTGCTAAGCAATAGCATAACAGCTCCACTCTCTTCCTCAAGTCCCCCTCCCCCTCCCGCTGTTGTAAGGCAATAGTCCCCACAGGGAAAGTCTGCAAGGTTGCCTAAATTATAGCTAGGATTTGAGAGGGAGGCCTACAAATGAAAATGTGTAACAGCTCTTCTGCAAATTAAATAATGTTGCGTAACGAGAGAACCTTCCTGTACCTGATCTGGTCTCTCCTTAACCAATCAGCCTTTAAAAATGGATTGCTAATCAGTCAGTTCCCTTCATTTCCAAGAGAACATATGGCAACAAACAGATATTTCTATATCCCCTGATCCAAAGCCATTGTCCGGGCCTCCCCCAATTGGGTGAGGTCTTTGTCCATGATATTGCACCATCTGAAGCATGGGCATCCTTATTTCCTTTTCCTGGGCAGTTTCTGGATCATAGCCTTAACTGCTAATCTGGATGGTTCCATTCTATTCAGAATGATGTCTGAGCCTGATGAGCTTTCTCATCCTGATGAGTTCAGTTGCTGGCAGCTGCTCACTTTGCTTGTTGTCAAATGCTGTCATTAGTTACCTTAGACTGTTACTAACATTAAGCATCATAGACATAGCTGAAGCTTTGCTATCAGTGATATATTATAATTAGAACTGCAACCAGACACATGAAGATTCAGGCACCCACGATGAATCAGGGGTACCCAAATCGACCCAGGCCTCTTCAGGCACCGTCGATACCCGAATGGGACCCGATAGGCTGCTCAGACGCTCTAGATGGCATTTGAAAGTGACAGGCCCCAGCTGGGACTGTTGTGGAGCCTGGCTTGGGTCTGTCACTTCTGAAGGCCGCTTTCCTCCCTACAGCGCCTCTTAGGGTGGAAAGCACCAACCGGCCTTTGAAAATGACAGGCCCCAGCTGGGACCACTATGAAGCTGGGCTCCACGTTGCTCTTGGCTGGTGCTTATCAGTTTCAAAAGAGGCTTCCTGGCCACAGTGCCTAGCAGAGTGCTGTGTGTGGGGGACGCCAGCTCACCTTTGAAACTGACACGCTCCAGCTGGAGCACTGTGAGCTGGGGCTCTGTAGTACTCCTGGCTGGGGCTTGTCAGTTTCTCTGGGTAATGCTCACATTCTCAGCTGTTGCACCTTTGTTATGGAACCCCCTCCCCTAGGAGGTCCGCCTTTGTTCAAGTCTGGTGGTCTTCCGGAGGAACCATTTTGTTCCATTGGACTTTTGACAGCAGGGACTGAATTTGTGGGAGGGGTAATTCTAAGGGAGAGGATGGGCTGGGAGATAGGGAGCGGGATTGGATGGGAGGTTGTTGGAGGGTGGGAGTGGTTTGGGAGGAGGGGTGTTGTATTTTAATATTTTAAATGTTTTTAATATGTTGTATTTTATGATTTTTTTTGTAAACTGCCCTGAGCCTTCGTGATGGACAGGATATAAATGCAAATAAATAAATAAATAAATAAATAAATAAATGAAATTAAGGACCCAGGCACCTGATTGGTCCTCAGGTAGCCTGTTGGGTGCTCAATAGGGTGCCCCAAAATGCAGGCATTTCCTATGGGAAGAACCCTGAAAAAGGTGGCTATCACAGGTGGTGAAGCTGCAGAGAGCCGTTGCCCCTCTTGGTGGACTTTAGATTGCCACAAAAATGTTGATTGCCAATAGCCTGGACTTTCAAAAGAACTCAGCTGTTATTTAGCCAGCACACTGAGCTGTTGTGACAATTTGTTCTTATGTGACACAATGATCGTGGTGCACTTGGAAACCTGTGCTCTAGTGGAATTGAGCTTTTGTGACAATCTGGCTTGAGTTTTAGGTGCTGAGCACTTGGAAATCTGGTTATGAGTTTTGTTCAAAATCTAGCTCCAGCAGAATCTTGCTTGGGCTCCAAAATCAGGCCTATGCAACCAACATTTAGCCCAAAATTTACACCATTGGTGTTAAAGACTGTGTGGCGAGAAGCTATGGTAAGAGAGGCTTGTCAGGGTCCGGCGGAGGGGTGGGGTGTCATGGGGTCCGTGGCCAACAGAGAGCATGGGACACGCAGCCCTCCCGAGGGGGGACGTCCACCACGGGACCTGACCCTGCCATCGCTTCCCCAGATGGGTCCACCACTGGGGCCGGCACCACTGCAGCATCCCACGGCCAGAGCGGCTGATGGGCTGAACCCACCCCCACGACCGCACATGGCTCCTGGAGGCGTGGCCTCAGAGATGCGGTCACAGCAGGCAGATGCTATGCCCTCAGCCTCGCTCCCGGTACCGCAGTGTTCAGAGCGTCTGTGGCACCGCCTCCTGCAGGGGGATAAAAGCAGCTCCTCTTCGCTGTAGCAACTGCTGGTGATCAGTGCTTAACCACCTGTGAGACTGGCCCCCTGCTGTGACTTGGCCCTTGCCCTTTACCCTGAGACCTTGTGCTTGCTGAGCATATGGCATGTGACTGTGGTGAACGTTGGTGATGAGTGTGTGTGGGTGAGTGAGATTACCCCAACCTGGTAAGTGTGAATTCCCTTGTTGACTCATTGTATCACAATCCTTGGACCCTTCACGAGTGCTTGTACCCTGTCCCCTTTCCCCCCTTCCTGGGACTTGACACCCAGGTTCCTCCCTCACCCACTCCACCTCCCGTCCTTTCCCTTTGCCCTGGATGTGTGGCGGTGGTGACAACAATTGGTTTGCGCTCACTCCAGATACCCCGTGATGATCCAGGCTGTGGATTATATATCCTAGAGGCCATATACGATCTTGAGGGTTTGTTTCCTGGCACAACCTCGCTGTTCAGAGTTTCTGTGGGTGGTTGGGCCCTTCCTAACCTTGACCCCTATCCCAATCCCCTTCTGAACCTCACAAGGCTGTACAATTACCTCAGCTAGATCAGTGGTTAAGGCATAATCCTGCAATTCAAGTAGGGATGGGCGAACGCGGTTCGGCAGTTCGGAGTTCGGTTCGAACTCGGCCTGTTCAGATGACCGAACTCGAACTCGAACCCGAACCCGCTGAACAAACCGAACAAACCAAACACCGAATGGTGAATTGGCCGAACAGTTCGGTCAGTTCGGATCGCATTCGGATGAGTTCAGGTGGCAAAAAAAGGTTCACTGGACGGTCAAACATGACAGGGAGGTGTCAGTCACTGAGGAGCAGACTTCCAGGCATCAGGGGTGGAGAGGCTTCCAAGAAACGAAACTAATTATCTGCCTCCCCCCTTCCCAACACCTTCTGAGCTAGTCACTGTTCCTGAACAGCAGGCGTTGAGTGGGATTTTTAGATTGCTTTAAGTTTCATTTCACTTTTGTAATGAAATGAAACTTAAACCATAAACTGAAACTTTGAGTTATCCACTGTACAGACTCATTGAGTATGTAATGTATGTATTTCACTATAGACTCCTCTTCTGTTTGTGATTCCCCCCCATCCCATATATATGGGATATATATATATATATATATATATATATATATATATATATATATATATACACACATACACATATGGATATATATATATATATATATATAGACATACACATATGGATATATATACACACACACACACACACACACACATATATATATATTTATATCCATATTTATATATCCATATATATCCATATATATATCCAAACCCCATATAAAAACAAAAAACCCAAATAAAATGAAAAGAAAACCATATAAAACCCAATAAAAACCAAATATATATATATAAAAAAACAAAAAAACACCTATAACAACACTTCCCGAACGGCCGAACGGCCGAACCAAATAGCCAAACGGCCTATCCGAACAGTCTGTTTGGACAACTGAACCGAACAGTCAAACCCGAACTCGGCGAACTAGCCGAACCGCCGAACCGAACACAGCCGAACACAGCCGAACCGAACTGCCGACCCGAATGGACGAACCGAACGCAGCCGAACCGAACGGCCGAACCCGAACTGCGATCTGTTCACCCATCCCTAAATTCAAGAGGTCTAGGTAGTACTAGGGCCAGGCCTGCTGATGATTTGCTGTGATTCTTTGTTTAATTTACATAGAAACTCTTTGCCTCAGTAGAGTAAATTTTAAACTGAAGGTAGGGGCATAATATCTGTCTCACAAGGAGTCTTACGAGGTTAAATTTGTTAATATTTATTAAAAATATAAAAACAATTGTTAATATTTACGAGAGAAGGGCATTACAGATTTGGATTAAGCAATAACTGTCCAAAAATGACAGATACGATTAATCTGAAACCTTACATTTTGGATAAGGCTGGCACGATGGTCATTTTGCACACGTGCAATTAATTCTTAAATATTTTTATTATTTTTAATACAGATCCATAATATGGATCCATAGAAAACCCATAAAAACACATACATCCAAATCTGGGGCAGGTCTGAATCCCCAAATCCATCCGAAGTCCCATCCCTTATATTTATCAACAGTTTAGAGAGGTTTGTTCTTTACATTGCATATTATTCTTACAACTGTTCTTGTTATTAGAAATCTGTCATAATTTCTCTCTCTTTCGCTCTGAGTTTACTTTTGCCAAACCCCAGGTTGAGAAAGTATTCATGCTATTGCTGCTGGAGTCTGTAGTTTTTGGTTTGTTCTAGCCTGTATATTTGCATTTTAATGAGGTGAAAAGGACAATGAAAGAAAAATAAAAGTCCAAGCTTCCTGTCAGCAAGCGGAGTTGAAGTTGACCAGGCTCTGGACTCCTCCCTGCAGCCAGATAAGCTCTTCCAGCCCCTCTAGCCTGAGTGCCTTCATACAACCGTATTTATCATGATACGGTGAAGTTTTATTGCTGATAATGGCCAAGTGAAGTCTGTGGCACCCTATTTGCTTAACCTTAACTCTTGGGAAGAGATGCTGGCTACTTTGAACCTTTTAACCTTCTGCTCTTAAAAGTGTTGAAAGAAACAACTTTAAATCAGGACTTTTATTGCAATTTTAAACATACAAATAGATGCCCCAGTTCTCAAGGAGTCAGCATCAAAGGGCTAGGGAGTCTGGAGTGTGTCATCTCTATAGTGGCCATTCACCATTAATCAGCTTATAAATCCCTATGTATTAAGTGGGATCTTTTCCTTCTAGTGTGATGTTAACTCAGCATGCTATTTAGTAAACACTAAACCAATGATGGGTCTGGCTGAATTTAATGGGAGCTACAGACATGGAACCAAGAGAAGAATTTTGCCCCTTGTATTTTTTTGGCACTCCAATGCTATGTATAAACATGTGCACTTCTGTGTATATTTATACACTGTCTCATTAGCTTTCAATTGAGGGTGTTTTTTAGACCTGAAAAGAGCAGTGGATTTTGTGGTCTCAGATATTAGTCACATTTTTGGATATCTATCTGAATATTTAAAATGATATCCACATTAAAAACGATGTTTGTTTATCGGTTTATTTGGATATTTTAGTTTGCATACTCTGTTTTTTCTGATCATTTCAGCTCAGAGAACCAGAAACTCTGGAAAAATCCACCCCCTCAAAAAACCCCAAATATCTGAGTAAAGCAGACATGAATAGTTATTCATATCTGCTTTGTTGGACTTGATTTGAATTGGGCAAAATTG
>QEPC01008404.1:751631-764131 GCA_003113815.1 Sphenodon punctatus | reverse complement strand
TCCATATTCAAGAGTCTATACAAGAATCTAATAAAACTCTTATATATTTTGGATATAACAGAATCTTCCCCAATTCTACCCTTACCATTGCTGCCAGGGTATATTTGGGGAGAGCTAACAATTTACTCAAAAAGATATTCTGGGTAATTTCTTTCCTTTTAAAATTCTTGGGCCGCAAACTTCTGCCCCATGCAAAATTTGTGAGATGACTTTGACGTTAAATACCCTGCGGGCAGATACAACCAAATTAGCCCTGAAATGTTGAGTAATGGATGGTGGCCCAACAGTTCCAGAGGCATCTGGACCGCATCCGTTTCCTTGATCCCTCGCAGTTTGGCTTTCGTCTAGGTTATGGCAGTGAGACTGCACTTGTGGCCTTGGTCAACAATCTGCACCATGAGTTGGACTGAGGTCGGTCCACTCTCTTGATTTTATTAGATCTATCAGCAGCTTTTGACATGGTTGACCATGAGATGCTGGTGACTCCCCTGTGGGATTGTGCTGGGGTTGGTGGAATTGTTCTTGAATGGTTCTGTTCTTTCCTGGCTGGCAGAATTCAACATGTGGTAGTAGGGGACTTTTCTTCATCTCCCCGGATCTCACATGTGGGGATCCGCAGGGATCCATTCTGTCCCCTCTCCTGTTCAACATGTACATGCAGACTTTGGGTGAGAAGGTTTGCGGTTCGGTGTCATCAGTATGCTGGGTGTCATCAGTATGCTGATGACACCCAGCGTTACCTATAGTTTTCATCTGACCCAGGCCCTACAGTTTAGGTGTTTACCCGGTGTCCGGCTGCGGTGGAGGACTGGATTAGGGCGAACCGTCTGAAGCTGAATCCTGACAAGATGGAGGTGATGCTGGTGGGAGGGACAAGAGGGTGGAGGTGTGTCCCTTCCTGGTCCCTCAGGTTCAGAGTCTCTGTGTGTTCCTCGATTCACAGCTCTACCTGGATGCCCAGGTGGTGGGTGTGGTGAGGAGTGCATTTTGTAAACTACATGCCTCCTGGTGGGGATGGGCCACCGTGAGCACATAACACCGGTGCTTCGCTCTCTGCACTGGCTGCCTATAGTCTTCTGGGCTTGATTCAAGCTGTTGGTCATTACCTATAAAGCCCTATATGGCTTGGGCCCTGCCTACCTGCGAGACCGCCTCATCCCTCGTGTCCTGGATAGGCCTCTGCGGTTGATCGGGTGTGCCCTCTTGGAGGTTCCCCGGGTTTCCCAGGTGGCAACTTTTGAGAGGGCGTTCTCAGTGGCTACGCCAAGGCTGTGGAACTCTCCCACAGTGGAGGTTCGCCTCTCTCTGGACTTTCCCTCCTTCTGTAGACAATGTAAAACCTGGCTGTTTTGCCAGGCGTTTGGTGAAGGGGATGGGTAGTGGGTGGGTTTTTTGTGTGAGTGTGTGGTAATTTATTTGGACCCTATGTGATATCTGATTCTGAGATTATATTTTTATATTTTATTTTATATTGCGTTTGGTACTTTTATATTCATGTTTTTATTGTGTATTGTTCACTGCCCTGAGCTGCCATTGGGCACGAGGGGGCGGTTTATAAATAATAAAATAAATAAAAACAATTAAATAATTAAATTAATTAAAAAAAAATGTTTCCATAGGTTGCAGACCAGCCTTTTTAGATTCCAAGACATGAAAATCCCAGCTCCCAACTTGAGAGAAGTGAACCACAGGACATTTAAAACTACAAACCTGTTCAATGGTGTGCCTGCCCCAAACCCACATAAGCAGGGTTATACCTCCACCAAAGAACAGAATGTTTGTCTTAATAACGAAATGTTCATTCTTACAGTGAAATGAAAAATCTCTAAGGTGTCGTCTCATCCCAACGGGAGTTTGGGATAAAAGCACCATATCATCTGCATACAAAAGTTTCCCTTGAGGAAATCTCCTCCCTGCTCTCCTCCTCCAACCCCTCCACTTGCCCCCTGGACCCCATTCCTTCCCACCTCCTGACCTCCGTTGCTTCCACCATCGCCTCCTGAACATCATCAACCTCTCCATTTCAACCGGCTCCTTCCCCTCTGCCTTTAAACACGCCACTGTCTCCCCCATCGTCAAAAAGTCCACTCTGGATCCCTCTGAACCCTCTAATTACCGACCTGTCTCGTTCCTCCCTTTTGCTTCCAAGCTCCTTGAACGCATTCTTGAATGCTCCTCTCCACCAACTCCTCCCTTGACCCCCTCCAGTCTGGCTTCCGCCCCCTTTACTCCACTGAAACCGCTCTGGCTAAGATCACTAATGATCTTCTTGTGGCTAAATCCAACTGCCTTTACTCTATTCTTGTCATCTTTGATCTCTCTGCTGCCTTCGACACTGTTGACCACTCATTCCTACTTGAATCATTTCACTCCCTGGGATTCCGGGACTCTGTCTTTGACTGGTTCTCCTCCTATCTTTCTGACCGCTCCTTCAAGGTATCTCTTCCTAACTCCTCCCCCTCCTCCTCCCTGCCCCTCTCGGTCAGGGTTCCTCAAGGCTCCGTCCTTGGCCCTCTCCTCTTCTCTGTCTACACCCAATCCTTAGGCAAACTCATTACCTCCCATGGTTTCCAATACCACCTATATGCTGATGACACTCAACTCTATCGCTCCACTCCTTCCCTCTCCCCCTCTGTTCAAGCTCATCTCACCAACTGTCTCTCTGATATCTCCACCTGTATGTCTCAATGCCAACTCAAACTGAACATGGTGAAAACTGAACTCCTTATCTTCCCTCCCAATCCTTCCTCTCCCTCTTCCCTGGTAATTGCCATTGACGGGGTCTCCATCCTCCCTGTCCCCCAAGCCCGTAGCTTGGACTTCATCTTCGACTTGCGCCTTACCTTCAAACCCTACATTGACTCCGTGGCCAAATCTTGCCGCTTCTCCCTCCACAACATTTCTAAGATCCGCCCTTTTCTGTCTGTCTCCACTGCCAAAACTCTCATCTCACGCCTTGACTATTATAACCTCCTCCTTACTGGCCTTCCCCACTCTCACCTTTCTTCCCTCATCTCTGTTCAAAACTCTGCTGCCAGGATCATCCACCTAGCCCATTGCTTTGACCATGTNTTGTCCAAGGCTGTCTGATGTGGGGAAGCCATGTAATAATCCCCCAAAAAGTGCAGGCTAAAATTTTGGAAGAACTGCACATGGGACATCTGGACATAGTCAAAATGAAGACACTAGCCAGGGGATTTGTGTGGTGGCCTGGTATTGATGGACAGATTGAAAAATTAGCCAAGGATTGCTCTCGCTGTCACCAAATGCAAAGCATGCCTGGACTGGCAGCACTTCATCCATGGAACTTGCCAACGGCTCCCTGAGAACGTATTCACCTGGATTTTGCAGGCCCATTTTTAGGTACCAATTTTTTAGTGGTGGTGGATAGATATTCCAAGTGGCCAGGGGTGTTCTGCATATCATCCACAACTTCAGCAAGCACTATACAAGTTCTCCAAAGCCTTTTTGCTCGAACAGGGTTGCCTGTACAAGCTGTAGGCAAATTGTTCCACTGTTGGGGCATGCTTCATAGTTTGGATAAAGCGTTCTGCCAGTCCATTCGTAGCAGGATGGTATGGTGCGGACGTCACATGCTTGATACCATTCTGTTTCATGACGGTTTGGAATTCTGCTGATACAAACTGAGGGCCATTGTCTGCAATGTTTTAACGGTGGTGCGTGTTTTGCGGGAGCACGCACACCCATCGACCCACCTGGTGCCGCTTTCAAATGAGATGCACCTATTCACATCCACCGCGTGGGCATACGTGGACATGAGCGTGTGTGTCTTGTTTAAAAAGGGCCTCACTCAGCATTTCCCTCTTAAGAATCTCCAACTTCCTGCCATGGGTCACCATGCATCTGAGCACCATATTGGATTATTCACTGGCTGATATGCTTATCCTCTTCCCTAGCCTCTCTGACATTCCTTCCATTTGCTAGGAGCCTCATTTAAGTGTAAATCAATATCAAATCCCCTCCTCAGAATTTGAAATGCTCACAATTTCCCCATACTTTGTCCTGTAGCAGCAGTTTTTTAGTCCTTCTTTTTGACTCCATAAGTTCAGAATCTGTTATAAATGGGGAATATTGGAACATCATTTACAATTCAATACCAGATTATTATTTTTATTAGCTTATGTACAGCTTCAGCCCAAAGACTTTATGGAGTGCAGAAGCTGTGCACAAATCTCCCCATGCTATAGACTGAAAATTCAGTCACAGGTATGCTTTACTGAACAGTTAATAATTCTGAAGACTCCTCCAAGGAGTCATGTTTTTCTATTTAAGTGGCTACTGTGCATAAAATAGTTCCTTGCCAAGTATTTTTTTCTTAGCCCAATTAGATGTGAAGTGCTAATTATACCTTATAGAACTATCCCTTTGTACTCCCCCCACACCAGGAACTCCCTCCCTGCCCACATCCGCCTTGCCCCCTCCCTTCGTACTTCAAATCCCTCCTCAAGACCCACCTCTTCCGCTCTGCCCTCCCCGACTCCTCGCTCCCCTCACCTAACTCCTGCTGATACCCTCCATGCCTCCCCTGCTCCCCCAACCTCCTTCGTCCCTTCTCCCTCGCTGCCCTGAACGCCTGGAACTCCCTCCCTGCCCACATCCGCCTTACCCCCTCCCTTCGTACTTCAAGTCCCTTCTCAAAACCCACCTCTTCCGCTCTGCCCTTTCTAACTCCTGCTATTCATCCCCACCCAGGATTATCCCCCACCTGTTAACTGCAAACTCCCAATGTACTGTAACCAAGCCAAGAACATGTACCTGAGTTCTTACATCCTCATGATTGTTGCATCCCTTGTCTCTCCCTCTGTTCCCCCTTCCCTGTCTCCCCTCCCCCTGTCTTTTAGATTGTAAGCTCTCAGGCAGGGACCGTGTCTATCTTATTCTATGTAAAGCACCAGGTACATCGCTGGCGCTATATAAATGCTAATAATAAGAATAAGAATAAGATTAATTAATATTGAAACAGCACAGACCCTTGGAGGAAAATAATGATCTCTGGCCCAGGCTATGACAACATAGTTTATATAAAAATTAAACAAAAAGGGCGGCAAAAAACACCCCTGCCTGACTCCCTTTACAACTTCAATTTGATGAGAAAATTTTCCAAGAGCCACCCCATCTAACTCTGTTAGATGTACATTGTCTGCACTTGTAAAGATTTCAAAAGGGCCAATAGTTTGGGGTCAATACCTGCTAAGCCCATCTTAAACCAGAGTAGCTTCCTATCTATGGATTAGAAGGCAGATTTCAAATCAATAAAAGTTGCAAACAGTGTACTCTTCCTTATGATTACATACTTGTTAACAAGATGGGAGAGTACAAAACATCCAGCCAATGTAATATAACCTTGTCTAATGCCTGCCTGTTCCTCTTTAAAACAATTAACTTCATCAGCCCAACTTGTCTGCTGGCGAATCAGCTGGTGGGGTAGCTGGATCGGGGGTCAGAAAGTATGTGGTGTGTGTGTGTGTGTTGGGGCCACCAGCCAGCCCCTCAGTGCCCCGGAAAGCAGGCTGTGTGTGGGTTGTGCATGAGGTCCTCTTGAGGTGTGTGCAAGCGTTGTGCAAGGGACACATGCACAGGGGTTTGCCTAGGGCAGCAAAAAATCCTTGCACCAGCCCTGATCCCAACCAACCTACCAGTTTGCCTCTGCATACTGGTGACTAGGAGTAGGGTTGCTACCTCATCTGGAGACACTAGATTTTGACTTTTCGAGGTGCCATAGAAAGCCCCTATTTCTTAGGCACCTGTGGCTAAACCAGAGAAGTGGGACTTTGGGGGGCAGCAGGACAAAGTCACCTCACAAAGAGGGCAGCTGAGCCCATAGAGACTTTCCCATACCCTTTCTGATGTGGTCCCACCTCAGCGGAGTCCCATGATGTTACAATGTTCTATAAGGGGTGGCCTAGCTAGGGTGACCATACCTCCCCTTTAAAAGAGGATGCTTATGAAGAATACACGTTGCGGGGCTGCATTGGTTCCAGTGCAGCCCTACACTATGTATTTTTCATAAGCGTCCTCTTTTAAAGGGGAGGTATGGCCACCCTAGGCCCAGCCCACTTGCCTCACCCCCTCTGACATGGTCCTGTTCCCTCTGAGTTTCCTTCTGGAGGGAGGTGGAAACCGTAGGGAGAAGAGACATGTTACAGTGAAATAGGAGGATCAGAGGCTGTGTCAGTTCTGTTGCTACATTTCAAGGAGTCACTGTTAAAATCTGCCCCCTGAAAATACCCTGAGATGAGTTGTTTCCTAGAAAAAACCATGGGCATAGATGCAATACAGAACCAGTTGAGTTACTTCAGCTAAACCCTAGCTGCTAAATTAGTATGTTCACACCAGTCATGCTAATGTGAGTTTACTAGTGCTGTGTTCAAATGTGAGGTTGCATTCACATAGCTGTGTTCAGAACCATACTAGCTTCCTGGGTCCTGCAGGCATATCATTTGCAAACAGAGGCCATCAAACCTGAGTTAAGAGCTCGCAAGCTGCTTTTAAATGAGGGTGCGCTGAAGCGCCTCCCAAACGCCGCATTAAAGGAAAGCCGCCGGAAGTGACGTTCTCCCTGTTGCCGGCGGCGGCAGCGGCTTAAGACACGGGGCTTTGGAGCGGCGCCTTCTTAAGCCAGATAATTGAACTCTTAAGAATGCGCCGCTGCAAAGCCCCGTGTCTCCAGCCGCCGCCACCGCCGGCAACGGGGAGAACGTCACTTCCGGCGGCTTTCCTTTAATGCGGCGTTTGGGAGGCGCTTCAGCGCGCCCTCGTTTAAAAGCAGCCTAAGTGGACTACGTTAAGTGCATAATTCTCACAAGACAAAAATAATAATAAAAAAATAATAATGGCAAAACTTGGCAAAAATGGCCAAAAATGGGAAAACTTGTTTCCCCCATTATTTTTAACAGTGTGAATAGATGTCTCACTTCTGATTTGTGAATAACCTGTAAGTGGTAGGGTAAAGCAAGGTTTAAACAATGGCACTAATTCCTTCCTGAAGGTTTCTCATAATGTGGGAAAGCACATTAGTCTGCTGCACAACTCAGCAGCAATTAGTAGGGATGGGCGAACAGAGTTCGGAAATTCGGTTTGGTTCAGTCTGGTTCGAAAATTGAGTTTAGTTCGGAAGTTCGGTTCGGTCGACCGAACTATTTGAGTTCGATCCGAACTCCGAACTTCCGAACAAAGTTTGGAAAGTCAAACCCCATTGAACTAAATGGAATATTATCTTTTAGGGATGGGCGAACAGATCGGTCCAGTTTGAAAATTGAGTTTGGTTTGGAAGTTCGGTTCGGTCGACCAAACTGGTTGAGTTTGGTCCAAACTGAACTTCCGAACCGCATTCGCCCATCCCTAGCAATTAGGCGATTGCTAGCAGCGGCTCTGGAAATACATGGTGCAAAACTGACAGCGGGGAAAGCAACATGTGAAAAATGCTAAGGCACAATATTTTATCCTGCATGTGAATTTGCCTGAAGTCAGGCTAGGCATGTTAAATTAATAGCCCCAGAGTCAAACCCTGGGTTTGTTTGGGAGCTAGCTAAACTCAAGCTTAAGCAACTTCTGTATGGACAGGAGGCGCTCCAGGAGAGAGAGATCAGATGATCCTGAGCTTGGTCTAGAGTAAACAAGCCCCATGACACTATGTAACTCTTCCTTAGTTTTGTTGTCATGTCAATAGATACAACTCAGTGATTCCTCCCCCCCCAAAGCTTCCCTTTTGTTATGTGATTGTTTCTTCCCTTTGAAGTCCCTGTCTCAGAAAATATTCTTACGCACATGGAGGGCCTACATTGTTTTCACTGCTGTATATGTTGCCTGGAGCAGGCTGTATGCAAGGATTAAGTGTGGGAAATCAGTGCTCCTCTTCCCAAATAGGAACTAGGTTGAACGGCTGCCGTCCAGGCCTGCTGTTGTTAGTAAGGCTGTTAGAAAAATGTCAGGTACCAACCAATCCAAAAAGATCAGCACAAACGTGCATCCCTTTAATGGTTAATGAAATATATTCCTTTAAAGCCAGGAATGAAGCCATAGACACCAACAATCACAGAAGAGTAATAAAAGAAAAATATGAAAGAATAATATGAAAGAAAGGAAGAAAATGGGGAGGCTTAATAAAATCAGAGCAATAAATAAGGGGGCAAAACCCTGGCTCCAGCGAAGTCAATGGGATTTAACCCAAAGCATTCATTTTGGGGGAGTGGTGTACGAAGACTGTGGTGGGCCCCGGGTCTTGTCCCAATGATGGGCTCCCTTAAGGGCCAGGCAGTGGAGTTTCTAGGTTGGGGTGAGAACTCATGCTTCAGGCTGCCATCACTCTACAAAGGCTCTAGCCAGGAGTCCTGCTGCAAACCACTGATACACACAAAAGGCCTGAGCACTGCTAGGCAATTTTCAGAGTGGGTGGGGCAGGGAGTAGGGCCAGCACTCTGTCCCCACCCACTCTGAAAATTACCTAGTGGCACTTAGGTCCCCCCTCCCTGAGAGTCCAGGCCAAAATGGAAGTGGCAGATAAAAAATGACCACCTCAATTAGGCAACCCTAATTGAGCCCCTTCGCTCCATAGCTGATACACTTCTAGTGTAGTGCTTAGTGCTGGTTACTGGTCCCCATTCGCACATTCTGCCTCACCAACAGTTCAGTTCGATTCAGTTTGCCAGTATCTCGTGATGCTGCCCAGTGGCGGTGCCTGGAATCCAGTTATGCTGATCTCACAAGCTAATGGACACCTCCTAATCTAGCTGTTGTATGGGGAAACTAAACCTAGAGGCCAAGGCAAGCGAGGCTGGTTATTCTAATTTAGCCATAGCCTCCTTTCTGAATTGTGGCCGGTTACTCACTCCCTCGTGCGATGTTTTAATGTTCCTTCCCACGTTATTCAGAAGGGACAAAAAAAATTGCATTTGTTAGACCAGGGTTCTCACTGCAACCCATGAAGGGAGAATTGTTCTTTAGACATGAGGCTTCGTGCAACTTAAACCATTCATACAGTGACAACAAATGCCGTCACAAACAGAAAAATGTGGATTTTTTTGGTGTATCATGTGCACTTGCCCCACGTATTGCTTCAGAGGTGAGATGGCACTCCTCCTCAGGCATACGTGATCTGAGGAAGGGAAGAGTTACATATTTGCCCAGCAAGTAAACTAAGGAGAACTCAGTAAATATTGTCAAACCTTTATTGTCTCTAGTTAAGAATGTCATTGAAACAATCTTTTGCGTTGCCACAGTAGGAGTTAGCTATGTGTAAACAAATGTGAAACCAGGTAAGTACTAGTTTTCTGTAGGCCATTGTGGTGTTTGCACATCTGATCACAGGTTTGCAGGTGAAAAGATGGAGTGGAAGAACTGAAGTCAAAAAATGCTCAAAGCAGATATTAGAACTGTATGGCTGAGTGGGGGGTGGGGACTCATGAGAGTCATTTAGTTGACCTCACTGCAATGAGGCAGTATTCACTAGATCTTGACTGCAATGAAAAACCAGCAAAGCGCAGGGTTGGGGAAGATTTTTCATTCCACAGGCTACTTTGAAAATCAGTACAAGTCCCATGGGCCAGCTAGGAACTGGGGGTTGGGTAGGGTTATCATATCCCCCTTTAATCCAGGTCACTTATGAAAAATACATGGTGCAGGACTGCATTGGTCTGCAGGACTGCATTGCAATGCAGCCCTGCACCATGTATTCTTTTTGTAAGTGTCCTGGATTAAAGGGGAGGTATGGCAACCCTAGGGCTGGGGTGGCATATGGGTATGTTCAGTATGGGGAGGGAGAAGGATCCAGAAGGTCATGGATCTATGCCATGGATCCATCTCTCGTCCTTTAGTGCATGCCTTTACCTGTGCTTCTTTCCCCTAAGTTCACTCTTTCATGACTGGAGGATGAAGAGTGGATCGATGGGCCAGATCCAGGAATTGGGAAGGGGTCAAATAAAACTAGTCACATGCCAGGTTTGGCCCACAGACGAGATTCCTCACCACTGGCATAAAATTTGCAATAGCATCATACTTTGGTGTACACTTTCTCATTTCCATCATGCCATATCTCTAATTTTATCTATCGTATATTCTGTCCAGACTGAAGGCAAATGGAAGTAATTTCCCAACAAGTAATGCCACTTCCATTAGCATCAGTAGACATTCCTTGGGCAGAACACATGATAGAAAGATACACTGGTCATCAGAAACCAATAAGGATGTGTGAACACGGTTTGGACGTTCGAGGTTCAGCCTGAACTCAGCCAGTTCGGACATCCGAACAGAATGGCCGAACCAAACGTCAAAACCCCCGAACAGTTTGGTCACGTTCGGATGAGTTTGGCGCATTCGGGTGGGAAAAATCCTAGCTGGCAGGCCCGGGGTAGGCCCGGGGCAGCTGAGGAAGGGTGGAGAGGCTTGGACTAGCAACCAGCCTGCCCAATCACCATCCCTCTTTTCCTCAGACCACTGACTTGGCAGTCTGCGATTGGTCACAGGCTAGGCTGCACAGAACCAAGGGGCTTGTGTGGCAAGGTGGGCGCAGCACGTAACAAAAGTCATTGCCCTCCTCCCCTTCCGTATTGTTCTGAGCTAGCCACTGATCCTGTCAGCAGATGTGTTCAGAACTCTCCCTCTCCCAGCAGTTTGTGTTCCTAATCCATTGTCATCATCCTCCTATTTCATCCATTTCCACACATCCATTATTATTTAATGTATACATGCAGCCCTTGAGGGAGGTCGTGAGAGAGTTCAGGATGCGGTGTCACCAATATGCTGTTGATACTCAGCTGTACCTCTCCTTTTCAACTGACCCAGACCTGGCTGTCTTGGTGCTATCCCAGTGTCTGGAGGTCCTGGCGGAATGGATGCGGCAGAGCAGACTGAAGCTCAACCCGGATAAGACGGAGGTGATGTTGGTGGGGAGAGCGAGGGAGGTAGTGGCTCCCCTGATTGGGGGAGTTTGCCCTCCCATAGCTCAGCAGGTCCGGAGTCTGGGGGTGATATTGGACGCAGACGTCCACCTGGAGCGGCAGGTGGAGGCAATTGCTAAGGCTGCCTTCTGCCAGTTGTATCTGGTGCGTAGGCTGCGTCCTTTCGTCTCCGGCCCGGACCTGGCCTCCCTCATCCATGCCTTTGTCACCTCGAGGCTGGACTACTGCAATGCGCTCTACGTGGGGCTTCCCTTGTGCCTGGTTCAGAGGCTGCAGCTAGTGCAGAATGCAGCAGCTCGTCTCCTTATGGGGACGTGTCGTCGGGAGCATATTACACCTGTGCTCCGGACTCTGCACTGGCTGCCAATAGCGTGCCGAGCTAGGTTCAAGGTTTTAGTGTTGGTCTATAAGGCCCTTTATGGTCTGGGCCCCTTGTACCTCAGGGATCACCTCACCCTCCGCGCCCCAGAGCGGCTCCTGCGGTTGGTCGGGGGTGCCTTCTTGGAAGTCCCCCGCGTAAAATGGGGGGCTACAATGGAGAAGGCATTCTCGGTGGCCAGGCCGCGCCTTTGGAACTCCCTTCCAGAGGAAGCCCGCCTGGCCCCAAGCCTGTTGTCATTCCGGTGGTGTTGCAAAACCTGACTGTTCGTCCAGGCCTTTGGGGAGGGGGGGAGGGGGGTTAGGGTTGTGCTTTTCTCCCCTACCCTGTTCTATAGTTTTAATGTTGATATTGATTCCCGGGGCCCTGTTTTAAAAGTATTTAACTGTTGATTGTTTTAAACTGTTTTATATTGTTTTATATTGTTGGAGGCCGCCCCGAGCTGTTTACAGGAGGGGCGGGCTACAAATGTTTTAAATAAATTAATAAATAAATTTACCTCCATAGTTTCATTTATTTAGATTAGATTATATAGATTTTGGTGTTATACCTGGCATCAAGAAACAGCCACTTCAGCCCCAGGACCCACCATCGGAGTTCTGGGGCCAACATTACAGGCAGGGAGGGCTGTCATTCCACTTCATCCAGAAGCTGCCACTCCAGCCCCAGGATCCACCGTCAGGGTTCTGGGGATGTCATCCCACTCACAGGGAGCTGTCATTCCAGCGCATCAAGAAACAGCCAGCCACTCCAGTCCCAGGACCCACCATCAGAGTTCTGGGGCCTACATTACAGGCAGAGAGGGCTGTCGTTCCACTTTATCCAGGAGCTGCCACTCTAGTCCCAAGACACACGTCAGGTTTCTGGGGCCATCATTCCACTCACAGGGATCCATCATTCCACCACATCAAGAAACAGCCAGCCACTCCAGCCCCAGGACCCACCATCAGGGTTCTGGCACCATCATCCCACTCATGAGGAGCTGTCATTCCACCGCATCAAGAAACAGCCAGCCACTCCAGCCCCAGGACCCATCATCAGGGTTCTGGGGCCTATGTTACAGGTAGGGAGGGCTGTCATTCCCCTTCATCCAGAAGCTGCCACTCTAGTCCCAGGACCTAACGTCAGGGTTCTGGGGCTGTCATTCCACTCACAGGGAGCTGTCATTCCACCGCATCAAGAAACAGCCAGCCACTCCAGCCCCA